>OY992537.1:204059366-204467988 GCA_963921195.1 Pegoplata infirma | reverse complement strand
TGTCTGTCTGTCTGTCTGTCTGTCTGTCTGTCTGTCTGTCTGTCTGTCTGTCTGTCTGTCTGTCTGTCTGTCTGTCTGTCTGTCTGTCTGTCTGTCTGTCTGTCTGTCTGTCTGTCTGTCTGTCTGTCTGTCTGTCTGTCTGTCTGTCTGTCTGTCTGTCTGTCTGTCTGTCTGTCTGTCTGTCTGTCTGTCTGTCTGTCTGTCTGTCTGTCTGTCTGTCTGTCTGTCTGTCTGTCTGTCTGTCTGTCTGTCTGTCTGTCTGTCTGTCTGTCTGTCTGTCTGTCTGTCTGTCTGTCTGTCTGTCTGTCTGTCTGTCTGTCTGTCTGTCTGTCTGTCTGTCTGTCTGTCTGTCTGTCTGTCTGTCTGTCTGTCTGTCTGTCTGTCTGTCTGTCTGTCTGTCTGTCTGTCTGTCTGTCTGTCTGTCTGTCTGTCTGTCTGTCTGTCTGTCTGTCTGTCTGTCTGTCTGTCTGTCTGTCTGTCTGTCTGTCTGTCTGTCTGTCTGTCTGTCTGTCTGTCTGTCTGTCTGTCTGTCTGTCTGTCTGTCTGTCTGTCTGTCTGTCTGTCTGTCTGTCTGTCTGTCTGTCTGTCTGTCTGTCTGTCTGTCTGTCTGTCTGTCTGTCTGTCTGTCTGTCTGTCTGTCTGTCTGTCTGTCTGTCTGTCTGTCTGTCTGTCTGTCTGTCTGTCTGTCTGTCTGTCTGTCTGTCTGTCTGTCTGTCTGTCTGTCTGTCTGTCTGTCTGTCTGTCTGTCTGTCTGTCTGTCTGTCTGTCTGTCTGTCTGTCTGTCTGTCTGTCTGTCTGTCTGTCTGTCTGTCTGTCTGTCTGTCTGTCTGTCTGTCTGTCTGTCTGTCTGTCTGTCTGTCTGTCTGTCTGTCTGTCTGTCTGTCTGTCTGTCTGTCTGTCTGTCTGTCTGTCTGTCTGTCTGTCTGTCTGTCTGTCTGTCTGTCTGTCTGTCTGTCTGTCTGTCTGTCTGTCTGTCTGTCTGTCTGTCTGTCTGTCTGTCTGTCTGTCTGTCTGTCTGTCTGTCTGTCTGTCTGTCTGTCTGTCTGTCTGTCTGTCTGTCTGTCTGTCTGTCTGTCTGTCTGTCTGTCTGTCTGTCTGTCTGTCTGTCTGTCTGTCTGTCTGTCTGTCTGTCTGTCTGTCTGTCTGTCTGTCTGTCTGTCTGTCTGTCTGTCTGTCTGTCTGTCTGTCTGTCTGTCTGTCTGTCTGTCTGTCTGTCTGTCTGTCTGTCTGTCTGTCTGTCTGTCTGTCTGTCTGTCTGTCTGTCTGTCTGTCTGTCTGTCTGTCTGTCTGTCTGTCTGTCTGTCTGTCTGTCTGTCTGTCTGTCTGTCTGTCTGTCTGTCTGTCTGTCTGTCTGTCTGTCTGTCTGTCTGTCTGTCTGTCTGTCTGTCTGTCTGTCTGTCTGTCTGTCTGTCTGTCTGTCTGTCTGTCTGTCTGTCTGTCTGTCTGTCTGTCTGTCTGTCTGTCTGTCTGTCTGTCTGTCTGTCTGTCTGTCTGTCTGTCTGTCTGTCTGTCTGTCTGTCTGTCTGTCTGTCTGTCTGTCTGTCTGTCTGTCTGTCTGTCTGTCTGTCTGTCTGTCTGTCTGTCTGTCTGTCTGTCTGTCTGTCTGTCTGTCTGTCTGTCTGTCTGTCTGTCTGTCTGTCTGTCTGTCTGTCTGTCTGTCTGTCTGTCTGTCTGTCTGTCTGTCTGTCTGTCTGTCTGTCTGTCTGTCTGTCTGTCTGTCTGTCTGTCTGTCTGTCTGTCTGTCTGTCTGTCTGTCTGTCTGTCTGTCTGTCTGTCTGTCTGTCTGTCTGTCTGTCTGTCTGTCTGTCTGTCTGTCTGTCTGTCTGTCTGTCTGTCTGTCTGTCTGTCTGTCTGTCTGTCTGTCTGTCTGTCTGTCTGTCTGTCTGTCTGTCTGTCTGTCTGTCTGTCTGTCTGTCTGTCTGTCTGTCTGTCTGTCTGTCTGTCTGTCTGTCTGTCTGTCTGTCTGTCTGTCTGTCTGTCTGTCTGTCTGTCTGTCTGTCTGTCTGTCTGTCTGTCTGTCTGTCTGTCTGTCTGTCTGTCTGTCTGTCTGTCTGTCTGTCTGTCTGTCTGTCTGTCTGTCTGTCTGTCTGTCTGTCTGTCTGTCTGTCTGTCTGTCTGTCTGTCTGTCTGTCTGTCTGTCTGTCTGTCTGTCTGTCTGTCTGTCTGTCTGTCTGTCTGTCTGTCTGTCTGTCTGTCTGTCTGTCTGTCTGTCTGTCTGTCTGTCTGTCTGTCTGTCTGTCTGTCTGTCTGTCTGTCTGTCTGTCTGTCTGTCTGTCTGTCTGTCTGTCTGTCTGTCTGTCTGTCTGTCTGTCTGTCTGTCTGTCTGTCTGTCTGTCTGTCTGTCTGTCTGTCTGTCTGTCTGTCTGTCTGTCTGTCTGTCTGTCTGTCTGTCTGTCTGTCTGTCTGTCTGTCTGTCTGTCTGTCTGTCTGTCTGTCTGTCTGTCTGTCTGTCTGTCTGTCTGTCTGTCTGTCTGTCTGTCTGTCTGTCTGTCTGTCTGTCTGTCTGTCTGTCTGTCTGTCTGTCTGTCTGTCTGTCTGTCTGTCTGTCTGTCTGTCTGTCTGTCTGTCTGTCTGTCTGTCTGTCTGTCTGTCTGTCTGTCTGTCTGTCTGTCTGTCTGTCTGTCTGTCTGTCTGTCTGTCTGTCTGTCTGTCTGTCTGTCTGTCTGTCTGTCTGTCTGTCTGTCTGTCTGTCTGTCTGTCTGTCTGTCTGTCTGTCTGTCTGTCTGTCTGTCTGTCTGTCTGTCTGTCTGTCTGTCTGTCTGTCTGTCTGTCTGTCTGTCTGTCTGTCTGTCTGTCTGTCTGTCTGTCTGTCTGTCTGTCTGTCTGTCTGTCTGTCTGTCTGTCTGTCTGTCTGTCTGTCTGTCTGTCTGTCTGTCTGTCTGTCTGTCTGTCTGTCTGTCTGTCTGTCTGTCTGTCTGTCTGTCTGTCTGTCTGTCTGTCTGTCTGTCTGTCTGTCTGTCTGTCTGTCTGTCTGTCTGTCTGTCTGTCTGTCTGTCTGTCTGTCTGTCTGTCTGTCTGTCTGTCTGTCTGTCTGTCTGTCTGTCTGTCTGTCTGTCTGTCTGTCTGTCTGTCTGTCTGTCTGTCTGTCTGTCTGTCTGTCTGTCTGTCTGTCTGTCTGTCTGTCTGTCTGTCTGTCTGTCTGTCTGTCTGTCTGTCTGTCTGTCTGTCTGTCTGTCTGTCTGTCTGTCTGTCTGTCTGTCTGTCTGTCTGTCTGTCTGTCTGTCTGTCTGTCTGTCTGTCTGTCTGTCTGTCTGTCTGTCTGTCTGTCTGTC
Organism: Pegoplata infirma; assembly: GCA_963921195.1. Lineage (NCBI taxonomy): Eukaryota > Metazoa > Arthropoda > Insecta > Diptera > Anthomyiidae > Pegoplata > Pegoplata infirma. The sequence goes on along the minus strand of OY992537.1, from coordinate 204,464,716 downwards.
TGTCTGTCTGTCTGTCTGTCTGTCTGTCTGTCTGTCTGTCTGTCTGTCTGTCTGTCTGTCTGTCTGTCTGTCTGTCTGTCTGTCTGTCTGTCTGTCTGTCTGTCTGTCTGTCTGTCTGTCTGTCTGTCTGTCTGTCTGTCTGTCTGTCTGTCTGTCTGTCTGTCTGTCTGTCTGTCTGTCTGTCTGTCTGTCTGTCTGTCTGTCTGTCTGTCTGTCTGTCTGTCTGTCTGTCTGTCTGTCTGTCTGTCTGTCTGTCTGTCTGTCTGTCTGTCTGTCTGTCTGTCTGTCTGTCTGTCTGTCTGTCTGTCTGTCTGTCTGTCTGTCTGTCTGTCTGTCTGTCTGTCTGTCTGTCTGTCTGTCTGTCTGTCTGTCTGTCTGTCTGTCTGTCTGTCTGTCTGTCTGTCTGTCTGTCTGTCTGTCTGTCTGTCTGTCTGTCTGTCTGTCTGTCTGTCTGTCTGTCTGTCTGTCTGTCTGTCTGTCTGTCTGTCTGTCTGTCTGTCTGTCTGTCTGTCTGTCTGTCTGTCTGTCTGTCTGTCTGTCTGTCTGTCTGTCTGTCTGTCTGTCTGTCTGTCTGTCTGTCTGTCTGTCTGTCTGTCTGTCTGTCTGTCTGTCTGTCTGTCTGTCTGTCTGTCTGTCTGTCTGTCTGTCTGTCTGTCTGTCTGTCTGTCTGTCTGTCTGTCTGTCTGTCTGTCTGTCTGTCTGTCTGTCTGTCTGTCTGTCTGTCTGTCTGTCTGTCTGTCTGTCTGTCTGTCTGTCTGTCTGTCTGTCTGTCTGTCTGTCTGTCTGTCTGTCTGTCTGTCTGTCTGTCTGTCTGTCTGTCTGTCTGTCTGTCTGTCTTTCTGTCTGTCTGTCTGTTCCGCAATAAGTAAAGAACGGCTTAACCGATTTTCATGAAATTTTCACCACAGATAGTACTAACCGAGGCGGGAACTATAGGCCATAAGAGACCGCGATCGGACAAAGGGGCGTAACATGCCACGCCCCTTTGTACCATGCTGAAGCTACACCCAGAAAAGTTTTACAGTAACTTTTTTACGGTTATTCAAAAAGTTTTTAGTTAAAGTTGTTTTAAACGTTTTATCGTTTGTTTTTCAAAGAAAATAAAATATTGAATGATTTACACAGTTGTTAAAACAATAAACTACAAAAGTTACGGAAAAATATTTTTATCAGTTAAATTATTTGTGACTGATTATACCGTATAATTTTACAGAAGAACGGTTTTTGTAGTTTGTTATTTAAAAAATTTAATTTTTACTCCACAAAATGAAAAATTGTAAACAGTTAAAATAACTGAAATATCCTTTGTTTTTACGGAATGTCTAGTCATTTATTAACGTTTAAAAATAACTGAAAAATTCTGTTGTTTCAAATGAAATCTAAGTAGTCCGTTTTTTAAAAGGAAAAACGATTGTTTTAAACGTTTTTTCAGTTGAATTTACTTACAAAATATTTTTAGTGTATATCTGCATGTCCGGCAATAACAGAAAAACGGCTTAACCGATTTTCATGAAATTTTCACCACAGATGGTATTAACCGAGGCGGGAACTATAGGCCATAACCGACCGCGATCGGACAAAGGGGCGTAAAATGCCACGCCCCTTTGTACCATGCTGAAGCTATATCTGCCTGTTCCGCAATAAGTAAAGAACGGCTTAACCCATTTTCATGAAATTTTCACCACAGATAGTACTAACCGAGGCGGGAACTATAGGCAATAAGCGACAGCGATCGGACAAAGTGGCGTAAAATGCCACGCCCCTTTGTACCATGCTGAATCTGTATCTGCCTGTTCCGCAATAAGTAAAGAACGGCTTCACCCATTTTCATGAAATTTTCACCACAGATAGTACTAACCGAGGCGGGAACTATTGGCAGTAAGCGACACCGATCGGACAAAGGGGCGTAAAATGCTACGCCCCTTTGTACCATGCTGAAGCTATATCTGCCTGTTCCGCAATAAGTAAAGAACGGCTTAACCCATTTTCATGAAATTTTCACCACAGATAGTACTAACCGAGGCGGGAGCTATAGGCCATAAGCAACCGCGATCGGACAAAGGGGCGTAAAATGCCACGCCCCTTTGTACCATGTTAAAGATATATCTGCCTGTCCGGCAACAACGGAAAAACGGCTGAATCGATTTTCATGAAATTTTCACCAGAGATAGAAAAATCCGCGATCGGAAAAAATTGGGGTAAAATGCCACGCTCCTTTGTACCATGCTGAAGCTATATCTGCCTGTTCCGCAATAAGTAAAGAACGGCTTAACCCATTTTCATGAAATTTTCACCACAGATATTACTAACCGGGCCGGAACTATAGGCCATAAGGTACCGCGATCGGACAAAGGGGCGTAAAATGCCACGCCCCTTTGTACCATGTTAAAGCTATATCTGCCTGTCCGACAACAACAGAAAAACGGCTGAATCGATTTTCATGAAATTTTCACCAGAGATAGAAAAAATCCGCGATCGGAAAAAATGGGGGTAAAATGCCACGCCCCTTTGTACTATACAGAAACTATGTCTGCCTGTTCCGCAATCACTGAAAAGCGATTTTACCGATTTCACTGAAATTTTTACCACAGATAGTACTAACCGAGGCGGAAATTATGAGCCACAATAGAGGGCGATCAAAAAATAAGGCGTAAAATGGCACGCCCTTTGTATTACATTAAACGTTATTTCTTCCTGTTCCGTTATCACGCATAAACGGCTGAACCGATTTTAGTGAAATTTTTACCAATGATAGTACTAACCGAAGAGAAAACTATAGATTATAAATAGAGCGCATTTGCACAAAGAGGCGGAAAATGTCACGCCTCTTTGACACGCCCCTTTGTACTATACTGAACGTTTTTCGAAATGTTCCGTAACTTTAGTCTGTATCAACTACAACGTCTTTTGCAATGTACTGAAAGTTTATTCTGCCTTTACGTAATCACGCTTAAACGGCGAACCCGATGTTATTATAATTTTTACCACAGCTATTAAGTACTTATTGAGTACTATTAAGTACTTATTTAGACAATTTATTTTTGTCGGATCCGTATTCACGCGTTTACGGTGAAACAAATTTAAAAACAATTTTCACCATAGATGGTATTTACCGTGTCGATCGGGTAAAGGGGCTTAAAATGCAGCACCCCTTTGTATTAAATTAAAAAAAATATTTTTTTCTGTATAATGGCACGCCACTTTGTAGGCAATATTAAACAGCGACTGATAAAAAGGCATATAATGGCACGCCCCTTTGTACTTTAGTGAGAGTTATGTCTGCCTGTTCCGCGAACGTGGAAAAACTGCTGAGCAAATTTAATTGCAATTTTTTTCACCAGCTAACCAATAGGGGAACTATAGGTCACATGAAACCAAAATTTAACTAAATGCGTAAAATGCCACTCCCACTTGAACTTCAGTGAAAGTTATGTCTTTTTTGAAGTTTTCACCACATAAAGTGCTAACCGAGGAGGGAACTGTAGGTTCCTTTTAAAAGCCATTAAAGAAATATATATTAAAGAAATATATTAATATTAGGATTGTTCCCATGACGGAGGAACACATATATACCATGTTCCCCACGCTGAGAAAAATCGAAAAAATCGACCAAACCTCAAGTCACGAAGCAGTAATTAAACTGACTAATAAATAACTCATTGATTATATATGTTTTTCAACCCGGGCAACGCCGGGTGCAAAACAGCTAGTAATGAATATGTACTGCCCTAATTCAATCATGATTTTTCTTACATACCCAGATAGACAATGATAATATTTTTTTTAAAGACGAAACCAGTAAAAACGAAATAAGAAAAGAAATTCTTATTGTTTTTATAGGACAAACAATTCAATTGGAAGTAATGAAATGGAAGCAAAAATTAGCACATTGAATTTATTTAAAGAATTAAGTTACATTACTGTCACTTACTCTTGATTTGTCAAAAAGAAAATAATGACAAAAAATCTGTCAATTGATTTTTAACCAAAATTAAGTCGAAATTTTGTGACATTATTTTTCGGTTTTTTCAGAATTTTCCTAAATTTTTAAAATTTTTAAAATTTTTTTTAACATGATAATATTTTAGGCTGATGTTTGAAAAGAAACGCGATCTCCATCTCAGCTTGACTATACTTCCTTCCAAAAAAGTGAACTAAAAACGGGTTAAATTAACTAAATTTTGAGAAAAAGAGGAAGCGATTTGGCTTCAAAGATTTTTTTTTTGGTTATTGTTCATATTTTTCCCAAAAATTAGGAAAACAAAGTTATTTAGTTTTAAGCCAATTTTAACTAGAAATTGGAAAAAATAATATTACACTTTAGTTCATTCACATTTTAGGACTAGATTGGGTCCAGATTCTGTTAACTAGAGACCCATGGGTCCAGACTCTGTTAATTAAGGAACCTGTTGGGTCCTTTAAGGGTCGCATAGATTTTAAGCCAAAACTTTTGTCCATTTCGCTCTACCTTGCTTAGTTTTTGAGATATAGTAAAAAGGGGCCTGATAGGGTCTTGAGAATCTTATGAAGTGTTGTACGAGTCAAGAACTACAAAAAGACGTTCTACTTTTTCTCGTGTTGACACTATTTACCGAGATATGTGCGTATATAAAATCTAAAGACCTCAACAGATATGCAGAGCTAGGCTACCCGGTGAAAAATGTTCATATATGAATCATATGTGGTCCAAATATGGACATGTATATTCATATATGTAAATATATGTTACACATGCAAAAATTGGCGGCATGTGTACATATATGGCATGGGTTCATATATGTGCATATGTGTTCATATGAGACATTCCACACCAAATGTCCCGCTACAGAAAAACATGTGTCCCGTAAATTTCTGAATAGCTTGTTTGGATAGCCCTATATGGAACTAAGAAAATTGCGTTTTTGGTTTTTAAAATTTTTTAAAAACTGGGCTGAGGAGGCGTGGTCAACTTTGGAAAAATGGTCAAATTTGTGTCGAGTTGCCTTAATTAAATATTTATCACATTAATACGGAGTGCACCACAATCTCAAAAATTTACATTTTTATATAGTTTTGTATGGGCTATCGATAAATTTTTTTTTGGAAAATTTTTAGAACCCGTTCAGAAATTTTCCATTTTTTAAAAAAGTCAATTTATCTAAAATCCGGCCACTTTTTTTATTTTTTTTTTTATTTTTTTTTTTTAAGTTTAGATGTTTGTCCATCCACACCAAAAAATTCAGAAACACGTTCGTCGTTTTTTTCGAAAAAATCGCATTTGAGTATTGAATTTTACGACAATATTGGAATTTCCAACGAACAAATTTTTGCGAAACCACCGAGTTGATCCCATTTTAATTATTTTTTCATTTGTGTTGCAATATAGAGATGGGCGTGAATGCGATTTGACCCACGCAAGAAATATTAAAGTCACTGAGGACTCGTTATTATTTTTAGTTTACTTGTGCAATCACGTAAGTCAATTTACTGTTACTCACGCAGTTTTTGATTACGCTCACGGTTGTTCACTCACGCTGATGATAATTTTACAAAAATAATACAAACAACAAATTTTCTATGAAAAAATCACTGAAAACGGAAACTAAAAAAAAAACAGTAAAATTTCAAAAAAAATAGTTAAAAATCACAAAAACTTACTTAAGAAAAATTTTAAGCATTCAATAATCTCGCAAAAATTGGACTTCCTAATCACTCACGAAATGTTCTACTCACGCTACCTCTTTAATATCGTGAATAGCTTAGTACGTGACTCGCTAGTCAATTTTTTCAAATGTTAAACGTTAAAGGATACCTATAATGTAGTGTCCGATTTATTGCTCCCGCTTAAATGCGCTTATCCAAAATTTTAAATAAATCAAAAGGATATTGATGCATTTACACAAAAAAACTCTTAAAAACGCACATCAAGTGATCTTAAGATTTTGAACTCATTTTAGTGTAAAATTTGTATGAAACTACTCTTACCAGTTTTAGGGATTTTTTTTTTTATTTTTTTTTAAATAATAATAATAATTTTATTTGAAAAAAAATAGTAATAATACATATTAAGTACGCGCCTCAGCACCAAAATTGGCATTAAAGAGGCTAGTAGGCAACTAGTTATATTTACATTGTATTAACAGTATATATTTACATATTAAAAATTATTTACATATAAAAAAAAAACTTTTAATTTACGCAAGAAACTTTTAATTTACGCAAGAAGTGTTTCCAGATTATTTAATAAAAATATTTTAAGCTCTTTTTTAAAAAAGTACAATATTCTTTAAAAAGAGTGGCAAATCATTAAATTCATTAGAACCAGCAAAAGGGATACGTTGTTTTGTCAGTTCAAGACGACATCTTGTTACAGACAAATCTTGACCCTGTCTTGTATTTCTATTCGTGATCTGCGCATTTTGAAAAAACTGAATTAAAGAATTTCCCAGACCTTTTACAGATTTAAATATGAATTTTAATAACTGCATTTTATACAAGCCATTTATGGGTAGAACATTGTTTGCATAACGTCTAAACAGATCGAGTGTATGAAATCTTATGGGTAGGTTAAAAACAAGCTTTAAAGCTTTGTTTTGCGCAGATTGAATACATTTTAATGAAGAACTTTTCCTACTTCCATATATTATTGGAAGGTAAGACAAATGACTGTGAATCAAACTTTCATAAATTAGCATTTTCGTTTTAGTATTAAATTTCCGCTTAAATTTGTATAGGATGCCAACAGCAGAAGATATTTTACTTTTAATTGCTTCAATGTGATTATCCCAATGTAAGTTTCTGCAAAATTGTATTCCTAGATATCCCAGCAGAAATAAATCGAGATTTTGGCGACACAGCATCTGTTTATAGCATACCGTAGCGCATCCAAAGAGCGCTCTTAAGGATGCAGTAAAAGGAAGGGAAAAAAAAAATATTTTTTTTTTAAGATTTTTTATATAAAACTTATAATGTGTAATTATTTTTTGATAAAATTTCACACTTGCTTTCCTTTTTAATATTTTTAACACTTTTTGAATAAAAAAGCATGAGTTTTAGACAAAGACACATGATTTGACTGCATCATTATTGCGCATAAATCAGCGCCGCAAAGAGCGCTTCAATCATAGCATCTTTGACCGCTGTTCCCAAAAAAAATCCCATAAAAAATGTGAAAATGAAAATTTCCGACATTTTTTTGATGTTCACTTCCGATTTTTTTTTTCATTTTGTTTTACATAAAGTTTTGTAAAGTAAAACGAATGAATTTTTTTGTTATATTTTTTTAAATTTTAGTTATTTGATTTTAACTTTGAACAGACAAGGAAAAAATTCGAATTTTATTTAAAATTCATAAGGTATTTGAAATAAAATTTTTGTTTAAATAAAATTCTCAAAAACATTTGAATTTTATTATTTCCTAAAATAAAATTCTCAAAAAAAAAAGAATTTTATTTTTGGTTTGAATTTTATTTTTGGTTTAATTTTATTTTACTTTTGGTTTGAATATTTATTTGTTCAAAATATATTTGTTATTATGGAAATAAAATTCTTTTTTTTTTATTAATAAAATTCTTTAAAGAATTTTAAATAAAATTTTTTGGAATTTTATTTCTTCTAAGAATTTAAAATAAAATGTTTAAGAATTATATTTAAAATTCTTTTTTGAATTTTTTTAAAAATTCAAATTGAATTTTATCAATAACGAATTTTAAATTTTATTGTTTTTCCTTGTCTGACTTTGAATGAACCCGTAAACAAACACCAAACTCGATTTTATGTGATTCGGAAAATATCATGTGATTTGAAAAGTTTTGAAAGATATAACAGAGGCCCTTAACACATTTTAAATGATGATAAATAGGCCAACCAAAAAACAGCCAATGCTTATTTGTTATTTCGTTGAATAAACCGATTTGGATTAAACACAAACTCTAATCACGAAAAAACAGAAAAACTAATAGTATGTTTCCAGTGGCATGATTTGGGCAAATCAGAGTGTTTTGAGGAAATCATGTCATTTTCTACATGTTTTCCCATACATTTTTCATATGCGCAAAACATCTCAAATTGGGTGTTTTGGTACAAAACATGTCGACTTTTTAAACTCACCACTTGTTTTGGTCAGTGCAACACTGTATTTTATATTCGAAAATGAAAGCTACTCATTCGTAGTGAGTGTTTGCTAGAAGAAGAAGACATTTTATTTTTTTTATTATTAAAATAATTTACAATTAGTTGTTAAACATCTTTATTTAATTATAATAAACTACAAAATTAATTGTTTTTGGTAATTATTTTCCCAATTTTGTTGTTTTAACTATTTTGTGGAGAAAACGTCAAATTAATTACGAAAATTCGTAATTAGTTTGACGTTGCAAATCACTTCAACTTGAGTGGAAACAGCTCGAAGTGTTTTGCTCAAATCAAGTGTTTTTGATCTGAATGGAAACATGGTTTAAGATACATTTGTTATAACTTCTTTTGAATATTTTTTGATTTATTGGTAAATTTTTTGTTTTTATCTCATTTTTACATTTTAATTTTAGAATTTTAATTTTAGAAAATACAAATTTTATTACAAAAAATGTCCAATCATATATTAGAAACTCCAATTATATTTAAAAAAATTCCAAATATAACTCAAAAATTTTTAATTATATTTCAAAAATTTCCATTGATAGTTTAAAAATTTCCAACTTTATTTTAGAAATTTCAATTTATATTTACAGAAATTTTAATTAATATTTTAGAAATTTCAAATTGTATTTAAGAAAATTTCTAAATGCTTTTCAGAAAATTACATTTGCATTTAAATATTTCCATTTGGATTTCAAAATCTTATAATCGCTATTAAGAAAATTCCATTGAAATAAAAAAAAAAATCCATGTGTATTTTAAAAATTTCCAACTGTATTTCATTATTTGTATTTAAAAAATTTCTAAATTCTTTGCAGAATTCACTGCATATTTAATCTGCTTAAATCAGCGCTAAAAAGATACATGAATTTACAGCATCTTTATTCTGTTTAAATCAGCGCTCTAAAGACACGTGATTTCAGTGCATCTAAAGAGCGCTGTTTCTGTGTATCCAACTAGCGCTCTAAAGTGGGACATCGCCTTAGAGAATCATGCATGAATTCAGCGCAATTGGATGCGCTCCTTTACTCAAGTTCCCCTTCCAAAAGCTGCGTAACGTTCAGCAAAATTTCTGCTGGGATGTTACTGACTCCGACTCTTCTATTGGAACACCATCAATATGTACAGTCATAGATTGATCTCTTTCTAAAACATACGGTCTAAATCTGATGAATTTAGTTTTACCAGTATTCAAAATAAGCTTATTTAATCTTAAATACTCAGCCAATATTGATGAATCGTACTCCACTTGAGTTTGTAACACACTCTGATGTTTGTAACGGTAAAGTAGGCAAATGTCATCGGCAATCATGAAAAGTTGACCAAAAAACGTAATGTTTTTTAGGTCGTTAATAAAAATCTTGAATAAAAGGGGTCCGAGTACACTACCCTGCGGTACTCCACATGTAACAGGTAACAAAGTGCTCTTAGTGTCACCAATCTGTACGAATTTCGTACGACCAGACAAAAAGTCTTTGAATAAGGCATTAGAACTGCTTGATACTCCAATTATTTCCAGTTTTTTAATCAAAATATCATGATCCACTAAATCAAAAGCTTTAGATAGATCAAAAAATACCGCAGCAACACCATTAAAACCAACATCAAGACCGTCACAAATATATTCAACGACATTAACAATAGCCTCCTCCGTTCCAGAACCTTTACAAAAACCAAATTGTCTTTCAAATAATATTTTGTTTCTGACTAAATAGTCAGACAACTGATCAAACACAATCTTCTCAATTATTTTATCAATTACTGATAAAACAGATACTGGACGATACAAATCAACCTTGTTAGATCCTTTGCATTTAGGTATGGGGACAATCTTGTGAATTTTTAGTTCACCGGGGTATTGTTTATGATCTATCATACTGCCAAATATGTTAACTATAATATCTGAAATTTCTGCTTTTCTACATAAAATCATTTTTGGTGATATTTTATCATAACCGGCACTTTTATTTTTTTGTAACCCATCTAAAATATGTTCAACGCAATTTTTATCAACTTTTCCTAGACTAAAAGTTGTCATTAATGGTCTCAATGATCTTAAATTGTTTATGTCATCAGTTAAATTACACGGAATATTGCTTCTAAGATTCTCAATTGAATAAAAAAAAATACTGATTAAAACCCATAGCCCTTGTTAAAAGATAACCATCCTGAGAAATTATGTCTCGTGTATCTTGAGGGCACCTACCAAGTTCATTATTAAGAAACCGCCACGATTTTTTAACATCACCAGCACAATGTTCCAAATTCTTTTTATAATATTCATTCATCAGTTTTCTGTTACTAGTTTTAATAATTTTACTAATTCTTCTTAGCCGCTCTGATATAAATCTATCGCCTTTATTTTTTCTTCGTGTTTTCAACAGCTTTTCTTTGAGCTCCAATAGCGAAAACAGGTTCATATTTATCCAAGGTGTTAATTTTGATCGTATATTTACAGTAGTTGTAATATTCGAAGTACACTGTGAAGCTGCTAGTGTAATTTCATTCATTAATTTTTTGCAGTGTTGAGAAGGACTATCAAAATTACTATTTGAAGACAAATTTCTGTCAAGTAATGCTCCGAACTTTTCATAGTCAAACTTGTACCAGGTCTTCGTAATGCTTTCATTACGGCTTACATTTATTTTAAAATTGCAACTTATTATATTGTGATCTGTAAGTTTATTTTCTATTGCATACACCGACATGCGTTCAGTCAAATTTCCAAAAACGCAATCAATAGACGTTTGACTTAACGGTCTAGTAACTAGGTTATGGCATTGAGCTAAATCATATTCATGGAAAATATTTTTTAAATCTCTACTGAAAGTGTTATTGACCAGTAAATCTACATTAAAATCTCCTACGACAACACACGGTCTATTTTCCAGTTCCTGAAGAATATTTTCCAACTGTGTGCAAAAATTTTCAAAAGAACATTTCTGAGATCTGTACAATGAAATTACTCGTAAAGGCTTACCGTCAAAGTGGAAGTTCAATTACAACCAACTCTAAAAATTGTTCACTACGACTCAACACTTCCTTATGGCTTAAATTCGAAGATATATACATGGAAACTCCACCATACCCATCAGCACGACAGCAATGAATAGCACTATAACCGGGAATCGAATACAAATTAATACAGTCACTGCTAAACCAAGATTCCTGGACCGCAATCACGTCAGGTAGTTAATGAAATTGGCTCAAAAGCAATTTAAATTTGTTGAATTTTGATATCGAAGAAACACTTCTTACGTTAACAGAAATCAAATTAAACATATTAAAATTTATTCTTGAAATATTTTTATTATATGAGTTTAAGTTAAAAAAGTAATTTAAATTATTCATAAAAAATAGAAAAAAAATATATAACATTTTTTTTATCATATTGAACTAAGTAAATACTTAGACTGGTGACATAAATGTATTGTCCTCTTCCGCATCAGATATGTCAGAATCAATGACAGCAGTACGAGCCCTTCTTACTGTTGATACAGCTCCTTGTGATGACCTTAAGAGAATCTTATCGACATCATCCATTGATCTTATACCAACAACTCGAGAATTTTCATCCTTCCTTATAAAAACTTTTCCACTTCTTGCAAAAACAAATTTATAACCAACAGCTTTGACGGATTTTGCATGATTAAAAAGTTCCATCGTATCTCTGCTCAAAAAATCGTTTATAAAAACATTTTGCAACTTCTCATCGGTTTTGAGATTCGATTTTCCAGCCATAAACTTCTCTTTGTAAGTTTTCCTAGCAAACTTTACAAAAATTGATTTTTTATCTTTTGATTCATTTTTAGTACTTGATTTATTTTTATTATTCTTTTTATTAGGTAAAAAATACGCATCATCGATCTGATCAGCAACAACCTCCTCACCAATTTTTTCAGCAATTTCAACAACAACATCAATAGCTTTCTTCTTGTCATCACTAACCTCCACTCCATTTATTATACAGTCGTTTTTAACTCGACCATCATTTAAATACTTAATTGAAGATTTTAAAGAAATAACTTCTTCCCTTAAGTAATAAACAATTTTCCCTTTGTAAACAATCGATCTTTTTTTTTGTTTGCGGTAACTCCTTTTAGTATTGTGTCATATTGCGATGACATAAACTGAATTGTTTTTGTTATTTCATCCAGCTGATCCAATTGTTTTAGTTTTGTTTTTATCTCTAACAAATCAGCGAGTAGTTCTGTATTTTTTTAATTTAAATAGAAATCTTTATGAAATCTTAAAACAAATTTTTTTAACAATTGAATTTGTTTTCGATATAAACGGTCAGAAGGACATTGATGCATATCTAAAAAAATCTCTTATAAACGCATCTAATCAGTTTTACACTAAAAAAAAAAAAACTGTAATGTTAGCAAAAAAAGCTTGTAAATCTACAAGAAAATTTGCTGATTTTGAACCCACAATTTTTTTGCTAAAGTTAGCAAAAATGTTTTGCCAATAATTAGTTAACAAAATTTTTTTTTTTTGACACATTTGAGGACCCCATTGGGTTCGGACCCGATAGGTCCAGACCCCGATGGGCCTAGACCTAGTTGGGTTTCTTAAAAATCGTCATAGTTTTTGATCCAAAATTTGTGTCCGTTTCGCTCTACCTTGCTTAGTTTTTGAGATACGTGATTATAGGGGACTACTGGGGTCTTGAGAATTAAAAAACTCGATAACTTCAAAAATATTATTTGGAGAGCTTTTGTTTATTTTGCGGTCTTATTCTACGTTTTGAGAGCTACAAAAATGCTTTCAAATCTTAGCAAAAGAAATTAGTTCAACGTTTGTTTAAAATTGCTAATGTGCTAAATGAAGTTTACAAGAATTTTTTGCTAACATGCTAATCTCAACTAAAAATTTGCTAAAAGTTAGCTAACTAGCATTAGCAAAAAAAAATTAGTAAATCTACTAACGTATTTTTTTGAGTGTACGCATTTTAGCATTTACTCATGTAAGCATTTACACATTTTACGCATTTACGCATTTAAGTGAGATGAGTGAATGCTTAACAAATCGAAGTTTGTTGGCTCCGGTTTGATGTTTGATAAAATTTTTTTAAAGATTTCGACTCGCTGATTCCAAATCTGTGCTCAAATTTTTCCATCACGTCGCGAATTTAGCCTTTTTCGACAGCCTGCACAGCAGCCGTTAGGTGGAATAAAAATCTGGTATAAAGCGTAGAGTAGAATTGAACTATGATCGCAAAAATATAATAAAAAAAATTTGAAGTTGTTGCACTATTATTGGTCAAACATGTATTTTAAAAAAACACTGTAAAAAAAATTAGAAAAGGGACCATATTTAGAAGGCTCTAAAACAAAAACCGGATGAACAATCTTTACTGCGATGAGCTCAGAATTTATAAAAAACTTCATTCTTTCTTATAGACTTTTAAAACCATTAAAAACATCTTCATGTTTATATGAAAAATAACACAGAAAACTTAAATTTGTAAAATATTATTTTTTTTTTTTTAGTTTTTCTTTAAAAAATATCAAAAAACTAAGGTAAATTTTACAAAATGGTTATTTTAACAGCATCATTTTAAAACGCAAGTGGATCATATTTAGAAGGCGCAATAATTTAAAAAAAATTGTTTCCTATATTGGAGACTTAAGACAAATTCTACTATTGAGCTTTATACCTGATTTGTATTCCACTTAATGGCTGCTGTGTACACAGAAAAAAATGAATTGTTATACTGACCCCCATATTTGTGAATACAATTAAATTTTTCACTGAAAGTGCTCCTATACGGAAATTTGTAATATCAACTGACGTTTGTTAATATTAATTGTTGAAAAAACAATTGATAAATAAGTTTGTAATAGTTCTCCTAAATTATTATTTGTACACTCAAAATAATCACTCTGTTAAAATACAGAGATACTCTGTTGAGTCAGCAGAAAATACCATAGATTTCCAACCAGCAAGATTTTTTGTTATTTTACGAAGAAAACTTTGTAAAATGATTTCGATAAAAAAACAACAAATTTACAGAATTATCTGTAAAATGTTGATGAAAGCGTCCAGAATTTAACCAATGCCATCATTTAAATGCGCCGCTTTAATGTTAAGCACGCGTTTTTTTAACATTTTAGAAATTATTTATAAACTCGCTAGATGTTCTCACGGTTTTTTTTTATAAACTCCTCATTTTCAGTGCCACATTCGAGCGGGGACATTTCAATAAACACTTTTATAAAAATTAAAGGGAAATCGTTTAAGAATGCCTTAACTTACATGCATATTTTTTTAATGTGCTTGATGTGGCTTTTACACAACGGTCACTATTTGATTCCTGATCAATTTCTCCTGCCTTAATTTGCAAGTTGTGTTGACAGTTGGGAAATACTACACTCAAAATATTTTGCAGGCAAAAACAAAAGAAAAACACACTTAAAACCAGTGAATAAACAATTGAAAACCATCCCAGTAATTATTCATTTGTTTTAAAAACATCAATATATATTTTTTACTGTTGGCAAAATTTTCTAAAATAAATAACACTAAACAATAAAAAATTACGGTTTTTTCATTCTTTTTTACCAACAAATTCGAAAAAAATAATGATAGTTCTGTTATTTTTACCAACAAATTCCAAAAAAATAACCTACCAAAACATTAAAAATTAATGATTTCGTAGGTTATTTTATACAATTTTCAATTGAAATATTTTTTTAAAATTTTTTAATAAAATTTTGGGGAATCGATCCCGCAATCAACTACATTCTGGCCAGACACTCTACCCATCGTGCCAAAGCCACTTCATACAAATATGTTTTTATATTTCTATAAATAATTTTTTGAATTTTTTTTTCTACAAACAAATAACTGACTTGTGTAGATAAAAACAAATGATATATCATTAAAAAATACCAACAATTTAAAAAAAAAAATTACTTACACAAATCATTAAAAATTTAAAGAATAATCAGTAGTTTTTACTTACAGAACAAAAATAAATGACATTATAAAATAAATGTTAGTGAAACCCTTTATTTTTTAGTGTGTTATTGTTATTTGAAACAAAGGACTGATGTAGTCATTAATAAAAACTGAACATCGAACAAATGTTTTTTCTTTTAAAAACGACTAAACGGAAAGCTTTTTTAATAAACTCCAAACAGTTAATGACATAATTTTTTGAGTGTATCGTGTAAATTTGCCCGCTTTAATGCTTCCAAATTGTAAATTTACTTTTTTTGTTTTTGTGAAAATTAAGAGTTTTTTACGAAAACCTCAAATTTTACACTAGATTCTGGTAAAATTTACCAGCTTTTATTAAAATTTAAATATTTGGAAGATTTTTGGAGAGATGTTTATTTGAAAATTGAATTACAAAGCAATAAGTAAACTTACAGATGAAATTTTGTATTTTGGTTACGAGAAAAACAAAACATAAAAGTCTGTTTATTATCTGCAAAATGAAGATTACAAAGTAAAAAGTTAAATTACAGATAAAATTTTGTTTGTCGCTCACAAGAAAATACAAAGTATTTTCCTAAAATCTGTATTTTAGCAGATAACTTTGTTAAATATCTGTCGAATTGAGATTACAGTCATTTTACAGAGTATTTAACAGTTTAATTATTTTGAGTGTATTGACAAACGTACAAAATCTTAAATTTTTTTTCAACAAAGAAATTCAACAAACACGAAACGTAATTTGTTGATCTAACAAAAGAAAAATAAATAAATTTTGTTTTCAACAAAGAAATTCAATAAACACAAATATCATTAGTTGATATGGTAAAGGAATTCAACAAACGAATTTCTGATATCAACCAACATTATTAGTTGTATTGACAAATTAAAATTTGTTTATAGGAAAAAAAATAAATAAAAATAAATTGTTTAAAAATCGAGATAAATGTAAGAGGAAATTAGAAGTGGCGTTTTATCATTTTATTTTTGTATTTTTACTAAATTCTTTTTATAATCTTTTGCATTTCAGTTATATATAAAGAATTAATGTAAAAAAGATTTTTATATTAAGAAAGATTTTATTTACTTTTCAATCCCGCCTTTTTTTGTTTGGTTTGTTTTGAAAAACTCTTAAACACGCCAATTAGCAGAAAATCACCATTTGTTAAAACACTTCTTTTCAAATTGTAAACTAATTACCAACAATATTGTTTAACAACTACAGTTTTCTGTTTTAAACAGAACACTTAACAAGGATAAATTTCAAGTTAAAGAAAAAAGTTTTAAATTTTTTTTCTCGCTATAAACTTTATTTTTGGGTAGTTCATTAAAAGATTAATGTCAGCCAGATATATATTTTTTCGCATGTTTTTGGTATATCAATGAATAGAAATAGCAGAAAAATACAATGCACTTATACCTCTAGTAACGAGATAAAAAATGTAAACAGTTCCAGACAAAAGAATTCACACAGAGCTATAGTAGATGCAATTTGTTAAATACACATTTAAAAATGTCAAGCCTTTTTTATCAAACGAGTATTTTTTTTACAGTGTTTTGTTGGTAATATATTAAGCTTTAATTTAAGCTTTATTGCGTCCAGATTGAGTTTTTTATAAATGTGCTACGAGGGTCGAACTGGAAAATGAAATTATTATTGTATTTAAAGAAATCTGCATTTTTTCGACCAACAATCTTTTGTAAACAAAGAAAAGTATGCTACATTTTATATGGGCTTTTCGCACAATTAAATACCTCACAACTTATACAAATTCACCTTATTTTGGATAAAAGAAAATGTCATGTACGTATTTTTCTTCTTTTTCTGCATTATTGTTGTATTTGTTTGGATTTGTTACAGTTTTTAAAACCTCCATTGAAAACTAACTTTTTAGTTTTTTTTAAAAAGTTGCTTTAAAATTCCTTTTCCAAACATTTAAAATTAAAAATATCAACTTTAATATTTACATTGACCCTCAAACAAATAACACAAAATAAAACACAGCATTAAACTCCATAACCAAAAATAACCACCAACAAAATTAAAACTTTTTTGAGACTGCTACAACTCATTTTTCTACTTTAGCCGCACCACATTCAACAAACACACAAAACATAAAATGACGGACTAACTAATCAAGGTAATGTTATCAAAACTTAGTGGATTTTTTGCATTCAGATAAACCCAGCAACAAAAAATGTCTGCTAAGTATTTACTATTGCCCAAACCATTGATATCCATCTATATGTTTGTTTGCGTTTCGGTTCTTTGCAACCGAAAATTTTGCTGGGAATATTTTATGCGTGTTTTTTATCAACATTTTTTTATAAAAAAAAAAACTTTTTTTCCATCAAATTTTTTTTTCATCATTTTTTCTTGTTCAAAAATTTGGTTTTTATAAAAAAATTTTTTCATCAACATTTTTTAGTAAGATTATTCTAGCTCGAGGTCATTTTTCCTATTGTTATTAAAACCAAAAATATATAACAGAAAGTTTTGACAAAAAAAGTTTTAAATAAAACAATTATTGGATGATTTTTTTTAATTCTGATCGATATACATAATAGTAAATAATTAAGCTCGATGTCTTTATGTTGGCTTTATTATTTCAAGACTTTAATATTTCGTTATTTCTTGAATAACATCATCAGGGAGAGTACAAAAAATTCTTATTAGCTACTTAGTATGATGCTGTTGCTGATACAGTAATGGCAACGCCTCGCGACTGGAGCAGCGACAATAATGTATCTAGCAGCAGCAACAGCAACACACCTGCTAAAAATATTTTTTTTTACTATCCCTGATGATGATGACCAGCTAATACCTGAAGATGAAAAACGAAAAATAACACAGCGAAAAAAACACTGTGTGACAGAAAAAAAATCCTGGCATCCCACGTAAAAATAGATTAGACCTATTCTGATCTGTTTATATAAATTCATATATGATCGTATCTGATTGCATAGAATTATATCTGAAATGGCCAAAACCAATATCGAATTATATCTCGGATTAGGTCAATATTCCCGACTAAAAAAATAATACGGCGCCATATATCATAAAAATATATGAGTATATCTTATTAGATCAAATTTAATAAAATTAGATCTAATAAGATCCCAAAAACTGAACGGTAAATATTATCTAATTTGATATTATAAAAAAAATAAGATATAATCATCTAATTTTGGATTCTCCATTTTTGAGATATATCAAAACTTTTTTACTCGGATATATAATATGTATACGCGAGTAAAATAAATATATATTATATATGATATATAATTATATCTGATCAGTGAAATTATATACAATCTGATAAAAATTGGCAAAATTTTTTAAAAAATATATTACAAATAGAAGACCTTTGTGTCCCATGAACAGGGGCGTATCCAGGATTTTATTTCGGTGGGGTCCCAACACTTTTTTTTATTTTTTTTTTTTACAAAAAAATTTTCATGTTTTAGAATTTTTGTCGTCCTTTCCTTGAACTGAATGTAACACATTCTTCATTTTTGTGTAAGTTAAAAACTGTTGGGGGTAAAAAATTAAAGTTTTTTATATTTTAAAATTTTTTTAAAGATTTAAGCCTTTTTTTAAGGTGTAAATTGTATTAGATGCTGATACATTTTTACAAAGAAGATTATCGGAATCTTTTTTTTTTTTCAAAGAAAAGTCTAAGATTCCGATTGTAAAACATTTTCCCAGAATCTGAGATATTTCTAGTCTAGCACATTTTCTCATATTCTGAAACATTCTCCACAAAATAGTTTTAAATTCTGAGAAAATCTTCCCTTTTTCTATAAGAAATATAATTCAGATTCTGAGACCTTTTTTAAAACAAAACAGTATAAAAAAAAATTTTGGTTTTCTTAAACTTTTTTCCTAAAGAAAAACTTTCGGATTCTAAGAAAATTTTCCTATAGAAAGTCTAAGATTCTTAGACATTTTTCCTATAGAAAAGGTTTCAGATTCTAAGACATTTTTCCTAGAGAAAAAGTTTCTAATTCTGAGACATATTTCCTATATAAAGTCTCAGATTCTTATAGAAAACGTCTCAGATTCTTCGACATTTTTCCTATAGAAAAAGTCTCAGATTCTTTGATATTTTTCCTATAGAAAATGTCTCAGATTCTCAGACATTTTTGCTACAGAAAATTTCTTAGATTCTGAAAAATTTTTCCTATAGAAAAATTCTCAGATGCTTAATCACTTTTCCTATAGAAAAAGTCTCAAATTCTTAGACATTTTTCTATAGAAAAAGTCTCAGATTCTGAGACATTATTCCTATAGAAAGTTCACAGATTCTAAAACATTTTTCAGATAGAGCCTCAGATTCTAAAAATTTTTTTTATAGAAAAAATCTCAGATTTTGAGACATTTTTCAGATTCAGAGACATTATTCCTGTGGAAAATTCTCAGACTCTGAAACATTTTTTATACAGAAAAGAATTTTTTATAGAAAAAGTATCAGATTCTGAGACATTTTTTCTATAGAAAAAGTCTTAGATTCTGAGAAAAACGCCAATATTTTAAGAAATTATTCCTATAGAAAAAGTTTTAGATTCTTAGACATTTCTCTTATAGAAAGTTTTAGATTCTGAGACATTTGTTTTTAATGAAATAGGCTCGTTCTGACACATTTTTCTAAAAGACAAAGACTCATTTTAATATTTGACTACAATTGACTTACAATTAGGTCCATTTTTTGTGTACATAAAGCTTCAAGATTTAAGATATTTTTTCATTAGAATCTTAAGTTGAAAAGTTTGAAATTTAAACAAAACATTTTTAGATTTTGAGATTATTTTAACAAAAAAATTTTCAATTTCAAAAAATTTTTCTTGCAAAAACTTTGAATTCTTGTTTTTCGAATTTTCTTAAGAAGTTTGTGAAATCATTAATGCCGGTGGGGGGCCCGGGCCCCACCCCCCCCCACTGTTTACGCCACAGCAATTATATATTATCAGATCAAGGCAGATCAGGTAAGATCAAATCGATTTTTACTCGGAACGGGATACTTTTTTTGTGGTTATAGAAAATAAATAAAAATAACAATATAATGTATTTTTTAAGTGTAAATGTCTTAAAGATATAATGTGTAAACATTACCTACGATAAACCCCCTACGTTTCTTCTAATCCCCCCCAATAAAAAAATACGCTACGCCATTTTTTTTTTTAGATATTGTCGAGTACAACAAGGCTCTGTCCTTGAAATTTTCGAAACACCTCCAAAATTTTGAGTTACGGGTAAAAACCTGTTTTTAGTACTTTTTTTTGTACAGAAACTTACAATAAGTTTAATATCAACCAACTTTAAATTTCGCGATGGTTTTAGAAAGATGAAAGTGAGACCTTTTGAAGATGTGAACAAGATATTTAAGTAATTATAAGACAGCTGTGTGTATTTCTCCAATTTCAAAGACATAGTCTAGTTGTTCTGAAAAACTGTGTAAAACGAATGGAAAACTTTTGTTGAGTCCCTATGTTCCAGTGGGAATTAAAGGACTAATTATCAATATAAAAATAAATAAAGTATTACTTAAAATATTATATTTTGAGTAGGATTTTTCTAGCGCTAGGTACTTTTTCTTTAATAGCTAAAACTTTTTTATTTTCATGGAATAATTTTCGAAAGAAAAATTTTTCTATTTTAAATTTATTTATGTTGGTAATTTTTGCAAGACTTAGCCAACATGAATTTCGGAATTTCTCAGATTCCATTGTCAATACTATTTAGCAAATAAAAAAAATTGTGAAGTCTTGTTAGGAAAAATATTTGCTGGGTTTTTTTCAATCCAGCTTCATACTCTATATATGTTTATTTACTCCATTCACAAAAATGTTTTAACCATTAGAGAGTAGAACATTTATATTCTTAATTTTTTTTTTTATTTTTTTTTTTGCGTTTTGCCTGCTTGTTTTTTTACATCATAGAAAATTACGTGAACTGTGCTACAACTGACTGCACTATATTAAATTAAATTGAAAAAAAAGAGAAAAAAACTAAATTAGCTTGAATTAAAAAAGAAAAACTGACTAAAATAAAGCACAGACTTATGTAAATAGAATTTAGCAAAAATTGTAATATTTACATAAGGCATTTAAAGAAGGATCTTAAGAGTATATAAATAATAAAATTGTGTAAATAGTAGTAGCGAAATTCAAATGTTAAATGAATTCAAAAGAGTTTTTTTTTTTTGATAAAAATGATTAAAAAGGTTAATACACTTGATTTTGTAATGGAATTAAATATGATTTCAAATAGGAAATCTAAATAAAAGATAATTTTAATCAATTGATTTTCATTAAGAAATAGCAAAAGGAATTTTAAATATTGTGACTTTTATTACTTTGAATTATTTTGAATTACTGTATGACATTGTAACTGTAAAATAAGCCTACAAAATTTATTCTTATCTCCTTAAAAAATTTCTCTTTTGCCTCTAAATTGTATTAAAAATGCATTAAAAATTAAGACCGTTATCTCATAATCGTAAAAGTGTGTAAAAAGAAAATACTCATGAATTGTAAATTCTTGCAATAACATGTCAACAAGTATTTATTCAACCTTGTCTTGTCATCAACATAAACTCCAATTGCAAACTTATATACACATTAGGGTGGGAAGAATTTTATTAAAATGATAATGTTTTTAAGGCTGATGTCTAATTTTGAAAGTGTCGTAGGACACCACCTCAGTTTGATTGGCTAACTAGTAAAAAAATAACACTGTGCTACAAAAACACAAAATCGAATAAACTTTTGAAAGAGGTTGTTAAGGTTGTAGGTCTCGTCGAAAAGATCACAAAATTGGCCATCAAACTTGCCAGACACCCTCAAATTTTAAAGTTATGGTAAAAAAACTTTTTTTGGGACTTTTCTTACTAAACCACGTGTAACTTAAAAAGTTTTCAACCGATTTTAAATTTTTTAACTGTTTTGGATAGAATAAGAATAGGGCTTTTTATGTGTGTGAATTGGTCTATACATATAAGAAAGATATTTATTGATTTTTCAACAATATCTAATTTTTTTGTTATTTTTTGAACATGTTTTGAGTTTATCGATTTTTTCTGCTATAGTTCGTGCAACAATATTTATATTTATAAACGTATTCTTAAAGAAAATTTAATTGTGAATACGATGAGCTTTATGTCGATAAAATCAAATAACAATTAAAAGAGTTGCGATAATTTTTCTAAAAAAGAAAATTACGATTTTGCATGAAATTGGCGTTCAGACGAACATACTGAGAGTTCACGTATCATTATTTTAAAGGTTTTTGCCCCCCTGAATTCAAATTTGACCTTCAAATTGCGCTATCTTATTAAGTTTTTGATATATCAATGTATGTTAAAAATCTCAAAAACCTGACGCGATAGAGCAATTTAAAGGCCAGATTCGGATTCAGCGACCTAAAAACCATGACCTCTTATGATAATTTTTTTTTTTACGTTGAACCAACACTCAGGGGATGCCCCTACTAATGCAATGCATTGTGTTGATATCAGGAAAATAGATTGTGAGGAGGAGGAAAGAGGGAGTAGTGTTTGTGGATATTTGACTTGAATTTATCTACATTGAAAGAAGCTGGGAAGACCTCCGCTGGAAGATTATTCCACATACAGCTAGTACGACTGATAAACGAACCTTCTCTGTAATGCGATGTGCGATCAACTGGACAATCGACAACAAATGGATGTGATCTACTAGACAACCGAGTGTTACGAACAAAAACTCGGGCTCTAGGGATAAGCTCACTTATCTCAGCGGAACACTTTCCATGGTAATATCGATAGAACAGAGTCACACAACCCACATTTCGACGATGCTCCAGTGAGTCAATAGAGTTGGATACCCTATTGTCATTGATAAGCATCAACGCCCTCCTTTGCACACGGTCCAAAAGCTCCAAATAGGTTGTCAAACGAACTATAGCAGAAAAAAATCGATAAACTCGAAAAATTTTCAAAATATAACAAAAAAAACTAGATTTTATAGAAAAAAAAAAAAAACAATAGATATCTTTCTTATATGTGTAGACCAATTCACACACATGGAAATATCCTACTTCTATCCAAAACAGTTGAAAATTTTAAAATCGGTTGACAGTTTTCTGAATTACACAAGGTTTAGTGAGCAAACTCCCGAAAGAAAGTTTTTGACAATAACTCTAAATTTTATGGGAATTTTTGTGATATACTCGACAAAACCAACAGCCTATACTATGTCACATCAGAAGTTTTTTTTTTTGACTTTATTTATTGGAGAAATAAATTTAAAAAAAATATAAAAAAATGGTATCAATATATTCGTCAAGGCCGAATGTAACTTTTTTACTTGTTTGTGTTTATACTGACACTAAAAGGCAACTGTCAATCAACCTCAGCAAAATCGAAAAAAAAAAAAAACTACGAAATATCGCTCCACCTTAATACACATCGTATAAAAATACACATACATTAAGTCTCTTTGAAAATCGCAATCATATTCAGGCATTCAATATGTATTATCAATGTCCTTTTGTTATATTTTGTTTGCACAATGCATAACACTCACATTGAGATGACATTAACGTTGATATTGTACTCGTATGTTTAAATGCGTGTGTGTGTGTGTGTCTGCCATTATGAATGTGTAAGTATGCTGATTGTAAAATATGTTCATTGGTTGCGTATGCGTAACATATCAATAATATTGTCCACCACCAACAATGACAATAACTAGCAACAACAATGACGACAGCAACACAACAACATTCAAATGTTGTATCAGATAGAGATGATATAAAAAGATGATTAAGAATTTCTAAAATAAAATTTGGGAATATGTAATCAAAAATGTAAATATCTAAAACCACAGTCCACATTTCAACGATGCTCCAGTGAATCAATAGGGTGTACAACTCTTGTCATTGATAAACACCTACGCCCCCCTTTGCACATGGTCTAAGAGCCCTAAAATAGACTTTGAAGCCCTTGTCCATATATGAGAGTTGTATTCCATCTTCGGTTGGATGCAGGTGGTATAAATAGTGAAGAGATCTGAAGAGGTGAAGCACTTCTTACACCGGTTAAACAAACCGAGACACTTGAATGCTTCATTCGACCGGAACATCAAGAGTGTTGGATTCCTTGATACTTATACCACCCATACTTACAGACAACGCTGTTGATTTCGCATTTTTGTCGGTCAACACACAACATTAAACTTGGCCCTATTCGCAAGACCCCACTCAGAAATTGTCAGAAGGTCTTGATTAAGTGTGTCATTCATAATCTGCGTTTTTCCCTCAACCTCAACAGGGCTTGGCCTACGATCAAAGGAAAATGAATGACAAATGTAGATGGGATTTGCAGTTTGACTTAGAAGGTCGTTAAGAAAAATAAGAAAAGGATAGGAGAAAGAACAGAACCTTGCGGTACTCTTGATTGAAGCTGAAACACATTTTATGACAACCCATCTATAACAACGCTTATACAACGATTTCTGAGGAAACTCGAAATAAATCTAGAGAAGTCGTTAGCGACACCAAAATCATTAAGCTTAGATGTGAGGACACTTTGTCACACACAACCAAATGTATTGGAAATATCTAGAGCAACCACCTTATCACAAAAATGGGACGATTGAACGACTTCAACGTTTCGAAAGTAACTCCAACAGATCCCCAGTAAAACGAGTTCTCTGAAAATCATACTGCCGATTGTTAAGAAGTGAGTCAGCCTTCAGATAGATGAAGATAGATGAAGATGAAGATAGATGAAGATGTCAATTAACCATTCTCTCGATCACCTTCGAGAGCGCTGAGCATATTGCTAGTGGGCAGCAATTAACAGGGTTATTCCTTTTTTTAGGAATTGGCTGCACATTGGCAACCTTCCAACATAATGGAAAGATTCCCGCACGAAAAGACACGATAAAATTGTTAGACAGTGGACGCACTAACGTCGAAGCACACTGTTTCAGCACCAGTGCCATCTGGTCCAGTATACTTATTTACGTTAAGATCCGCAACAACTATTTTAACTGCACGAGCTCGGTAAAATATCCTGGGCATAGTATGAGTAATCCTCTCGATTTCGGGCAGTAGTTGATTGCTTTCCGGCTAGAAAGAATTTCTTGCAAAAAGACCACCCTACAAGTTAGCTTTATCAACCGGTTTAATGAACACTTGGTCGGCTTTTAAAAAAGTCGTAATAGAAGAACAAGCACTTTCCTTGACTCTTTTAACAAACGACCAAAAGCTCTTACTGCCCATAGGATCCGAAATAACTTTAGCACGCAGTCGCTGTTCTCCTGCAAAAAAAGTCATTACCACTTCCCAGTGGAGTGCTTTAAAACTATAACAAATGTAATGAAATACAACAAAAATAACAAAAAACACAAGACAAAAACACACAAACATTTATTTCTGCTCCAGAATACATAGATATTCAGCTCTTAACTCATTACCTATCGCGACACCTCCATACAAATGTAAGTAGATATTCAGTTTAGTTGGAAGTTGTTTGAAGGCTTGGAGTACTTCTTATCTACTGAATATCTACTTACTTTTATATGGGAGTGTCGCAGAAGGTAATGAGTTAAGTGCTGAATAACGACTTTTTATTGAGTAGATAAGAATGCCTTTGCATTTTTTTCTTGTGTTTTTTGTTATTTTGTTGTATATCATTACATTTGTTATAGTTTTAAAGCACTCCAAATAGAAGTACTCCGCCCTTTTTTTCTGGTTCGTAAAGAAGTTTTTCACTTCTAAGTACTCTTGCACACTCAGATCTCGTCTGTTTATGTAGCAGATCAGTATTATCGATTTTATTATTATGCCAATTTATGAATGATTCCTCCCTGGATCGCACTGCAATCCTGCAAGTCTGGTATGACCAACATTTATCCCTTAGTTTGTCCATCACGCCTAGAATTTTAGTTATTCGCGGATTGAAGTGATGAAAAAATGGGAGAACAGATTTGAAATCAGGAGATGAATGAACTTAAACAAGAAAAAGCTTATTGAGCGGTGTAATTGATTAACGGAATTTAATTGGCGCCAGTGCAAGGTCCCGATTACGAATCACAAATCGAAAACGTGTAAGGTATTCTTTCGCCGCTTCTTTTGAACCTGGCACTAAATAAGATTCCTGCTTTCTCACTAAAGTACAGAGAATGGCTTCGAAGTGTATCACTGGAGTTCTTCGAACTGCACCTTCACCTGCATTACAAATCTTCCTTCTTCTAATACCATTGGACATATTGGGTAGGCAGTATGCCGAAGCGTTCGCAATTCGACTGAATTGTACACTGCAATGTAAGAGCAGCGATTTTGGATACAACGCGATCTTGAAAAAGATAATACCACAAAAGTTGAACTTTGTTTCATGATACTTTTTGAGCGCCACTTTACAACTATGTTACCATCCAGCGAGTTTTGGATAAGGGACTTTCCGGCTTGAAGAGCATCAACAAATGTTTACACAGATGGATCGCAGCTATACAGAGAGAACAGTTTAGTTGTGCCAGCCGAATTTAGAGCCAACTGCATAGTTTAATAACAACAACCTAAATTTTCGGTTGCGATAACCAAAGTTTGTTTTGAAAATTTAACTTCTGTTGGTCCAAATAAATTTCGGTAATCGCAACCGATAATTTCAGTTGTGGTAATTAAACCATGCAGTTGGCTCTTATTCGGCTGGCACAATTAAACTGTTTTTTCTGTGTACACGAGCAGGTTGGTTATGGAGTCTATTCGAAAGAGCTTGGGTTTAGCCTGGCTCAAAGATTGCCTGATCATTAAAGTGCTACCAAACAGAGATGCTCGCAACAAAGAAAGGACCAGAAAGGTTGAATTGAAATGTTTTGTCTACAACCGCAGTCAACATATATTCCACCAGTTATTCCGCGGTTAAATCCTTGGAGTCAATGTTTCTTAAAACAAGAAGTGCCCTTAACTGCCGCACGTTTTCAAATGAAACAACCAGCAGTTTTAGCAACTTCCTTACGGATTTTAAAGGAATTGGAATGTTTCGGAATACCTCTAGAAACTTGTCAGAAAAATATATGGCTTTGTTCTCCTGATGTTAATCATTACCAGCCACTTCAGTAGAATCTTACCCTCAAACATTACCAACGGAATATCCAAATGAAGTATCCGCCATACTTTGAATGTGAATAAAAAGGAGCAATTGTACCACGTAAATCATCACTGACAGATGTCAAAACGTGATTGTAAAAGTTTGAATTTGGTGTTGATGATATGTTTTTGTTTTTCTGTTGCTGATACCATTGTTGTTGTTGTTGATGTTGATGTGTAAAACACCAATATTGGTTTTAATATTTTGTTGTTGATGATTTTTTTTATTCATTTTTCCTTCCACTCAATTGTCTGTGTGTTTATATGAATAGCACAATAAATATGGAAGTGTAAAAATGCCATCTACTACATTTGGGGCATTCCATGCCAAATTTTGGACATGATTTAAAAAAAAAATTGGACAACATTTTGCGGGTATTTTAATGTAGTTTTAGAAAAAAAATATAAAAAAAACTAAATGTAATTATCATTAATTACACTAGATTACAATATAAAAATAATTTTGCGTTACAAATTAAAAAATCTTACGCTAAATCCGAAAATTAAGTAGAACCGTTATCGAGATATTGGAAATTTATATAGAACATGAACCGGATGAAATACGTCAAAGAGAAGAAATCAAATGGAGTAAAATTGCGTTTACAGTATTTCATTTCATTTATTTCCTTTTTCCTTTTAAAAGGACTACAAAATTTTAAAGGACACATTTTGTAAAATATTTCTGAAATATTTGTACTTGTCCTAGAGTGCCACTAGTGATGGCTAATGAAAGAAGTGGATCTCGCCTATTTTTTTATTTTTTTTTTTATTTTGCCACATTAGAATAAAAAGATGTGAATAAAGTCATTTGCAAACTTTATAAAAATATTTTGTTGAAAATTTTGAATGATGTTGAAGGATAAAGTTTTAAATGGACTTATCTTACCTCCATTTTCGTGATATGTAAAAATAATAAAATAGGAAAATTATTGGAGATCCTAATCTTTCATTTGCTATCACTAGTGGCATTCTACGACAAGTACAAATATTAAACAAATATTTTATAAAATTTAATCCTCTAAAACTTTGAAATTCTTTTAAAGGAAACAGAATCACGAAATGAAAACCTTTAAATGCAGTTTTACTACATTTACTATGCGATTCGCTATTTCGGTCGAAGTGAGTGACTACAAAACTAGTAGGTACAACAAAAAACTCAAATTTGTTTTTGTTTTACGTACAAAATTTCTAGTCACTCACTTTGTACGAAATACTGAATCTGGGCATTAGTCTCTTGCTTTAAACGTTTGTTAACCAGAGCCCTTGGTTTTTTCGCTACAACGAGACGACGGTCATTGTTACCAGTTCTTGTTAAGGATGAAATTATTAAAAATTTATTGTAATTAAATGTAAAAAATTGAAATGAAAATACATGATCATAGGATCAAAATTATTATTATTAACGAACGTCTGTCCGTCTGTCTGTATGTCTGTGGAAATAGTGATCACTGCAAAAATATTACACGGAGGTCTTTGAAACTTTACATATTTATTCGAAGTTCCCCCGAGAAGTTTGGTATTGCATTTGAGCGATATCGGTTCAGCAGTTAAAAAGTTATGAACGAAAATGTAAGGACTCTGTAGGAAAATGTATGGGGCTCTGTAGGCTAGTTGGTAGGGTGCTAGCCTTTGAAACTGGGGCCCGTTGGTTCGATTCCCACCAGAACTCTTGGTTTTTTCGCAACAACGAGACGACGGTCAGTGTTACCAGATCTCGTTTAGGATCAAATTTTTAAAAATTTATTGTAATTAAATGTAAAAAATTGAAATGAAAATACATGATCATAGAATCAAAATAAACGACGTTTAGTCACTGATGTTTATACACCGAGTATAGCCTAGTGGTTATGGCTTCGGCTTACAAAACATGAGTGATTTAACGACACAGGTTCGAAGCTCATGTCAGGCTAGTCTGTTGATAAAAAAACATATAAAGAATTTTTCTAGCAAATATTAAATAATCAATTTAATGTAATTGCCTACTGATGACGTAGAAGTGGCTACAGAAACCATGGTCTAGGGTAAATCCACATTTAATTTAATCTTTAGAAGACACAATTCAGAAAAACACAAACAACAAAATTATTATTATTAACGAACGTCTGTCCGTCTGCCTGTCTGTGGAAATGGTGATTGCGGCCAAAATATTACACGGAGGTCACTGAAACTTTACACATTTATTGGAAGTTCCCCCGAGAAGTTTGGTATTGAATTTGAGCGATATCGGCTCAGCGGTTAAAAAGTTATGAACATTTTTTGAAATTTGCTCCAACCGCTCTAACTGCCCTAATAGTGCCCTTAAAATATACCTACGCCCTATCTCCACTCCCTAAGTAGGCTCCCATATAAAATTACATTTTTATAAAATTTGCTCCAACTGTTATTTGTATGGGAGCCTGCTTAGGGAGTGGAGATAGGGCGTAGGTATATTTTAAAAAATGTTGTAGGGTAAAAACAAATGGGGGTTGGTCTCACTGATGACCCCTCTCGGACGCACCATTGGACCGGTAGAAGCTGATTAAATAAAACAAATTTACAAAAAATAAAAAAAAATGTATGGGGACCGTCTTAACAATTAGAGATAGAGGGTAGGTAAGTTCAGAGAAAATGTTTGGATTAAAAAAATATTTTGGGTTGGTCATACATTTTGTTTCTCTAAGGGCACTATTAGAACAGTTAGAGTGGTTGGAGCTAATTTTAAAAAATGTCGTTTTGTGTGGGAGCCCCCTTAGAAATTGGAGATAGGGTATTAGTTTTTTCCAAAGAAATGTTAAGACGTAAAAATTAATGGGGTTTGGTCTTATAAAGGGCCCCTCTATGACGCACCATTGGCGCAGTACAAATGATTTTATGATTGGAAAATTAAAATAAAATTTATTTAAAAAATTTAAAAAAATAGTAATAATCATTATCCCACGATCCTCCTGGGCAAAAAATTTGTAGAATCGATAGATGTTTTACACAAAAAAAAATTCAAAAAAATCGAAGCGTACAAACATTTTCATAAATGAGATTTAAATTTTAAAACTTAAAAATCGCATACTAGAGCGCTTTTAAGAATTTTTTGGGATTTTTTTTTTTAAGTACGTAAAAAAACAAAAATTTTGTAAAAAAAAAATTTAAAATTTGGACCATTATTGAAGTAGTTATGAGTAAAAGAAGTGTAAGTGTAGAAGTGTAAAGGAACAAACTACCAATTTGAAAAAATTTGATATTCTTTGAACGGGTCATCAAAAAAATCTGAAAATTTACCACGAAGGAGTTTTCGAAGGGTACTAAAAACTGTAAACAAATTGGGAAAATCTAACAAAAAAAATTTTCAAAGTGTCCGATTTGACATGGAATGCCCCATATAGATCGAATTGTAAATCCAAAAATGGTCCAATTAAATTCAAAGTTGATAACGGCACCAAAGTACAAATTTAACACCTACAAACAAAATTTTGATCAAATATTTCCTATTTTCATGAATTTTAAGAGATTTATGTGAATTTATGTGAATATATGTATGGGGACTACAAGAAGAACTAGTCCGATTGCTTTAAAATTTGGAATGATGTATTGTGAATACAAAATAATTATACCTGCCAAGTTTCGAATTATACCTATTATAATACGGTTTTAAAGTCATTTGAGCCAAATTATAAAGGGACGTTTTTATGGGGGCTCAATATACCCTGTACCCAGTACCACAGAGTTGTGTAGGGTACAAAAATCAGCGAAATCGAAGGAGGTGGTATCTGAAACTGTTCGATTTGGCATGGAATGCCTTATTTATATGTGTCACACACTATATAAGTGCGTACGTGTGTGTGTGTCATCATAATCTGTTTTGCCATCGATGATATTAGTGTTGTTGTTGTCGTTGTTGTTATTGTTGTTATTTTGGTTGATATTTTGTTGAAAATTAAACCACAACATTTAATGACAAGCTAATTATGCGTACAAACGATTTATAAATATTTTATACCATGTAAGTCAATTTGTAGAGTTTATCATTTGTGTTTAAATGAGATTTAAGCGTACGAAAAATATAAAGAGTGTGTGAGATAGAGAGAGAGGGTGATTTGGGTAGGGTAGAAAAACAAAGGATAGAATTCATGATTGGAATGTTGATGTTTGTTTGATTTTTTTCTTTTTTTTCAATATAAATGACTGATTAAAATTATGTGGTTAAAATTATAGACGTGTAAAAGTAAGTCAATATGTAAATATGTGTATTAGAGTGGTTCAAATTTGTACAAAAAAAAAAAAAAAGATTCGGAGGTCAAGGTGGGCAGTTAAAAATCTGCATTTGATTAAAATTGTGGATGAACGAAAATATTTAATTGTTTCAATTAAAAAGTTTATCTCATTAAGCCAGTAGTTTGAAAATATTGCTGAGTGATTGTAAAATTTTAACATTTTTACAAATATTTTAATTGGACTAATTAAAAAATTAATTGAATATATATTTTGCAACATAAATTGCAACTACTCACTTACATAGCAAATTTATATAGCTGCCACAACTGAAGATATTCCAACATTATATTTGAAGTTGTCGTTACCGTTCATTGGGTTGCTACAACTACACTTCGGTTGTCACAACAACAATGCGATTGCCATAACCAGAAAGTGGTTGTTACAACCGCATGAACAATTGCTACAACCTCAAAAATGAGGTTGATACATTTACAGTTGTGGCAACTGGATTTGTTTTATGAGTGAATGCTGCCTTGTAGGCTGGTCCAGCTCGAGAGTTTGTCTCTTTTTGATTTTGATCCATTCTAATGCGTATAGCATATTTATATATGATGCTTTTTTTACATTGTTACAAAGTTTTTTTGTTTGTATGTGCATACCGCAGTTACAATGGAATTTTTTATAGAATTTTTAAAAATCATGAGGTTGAGTTTTAATCAGTTAATTATAATTAAATTTACACTATAATTATGATAAGTTTATAATTGGTAAATATTGTTGCAATTAAGTGATGTAAAATACAGAGAAACTCTACCATTAATTAAGTGTGCGTTGGAAATTTATGATGAATACCTAATAAACCAATGTCAAGTTTATAAATAATTTAATATAAAAAAAAATATAATGAGGTTTTTAAATGAATGATAAAATGAAAGTTGTTTGAGAATTTTTTTTACACGAAAAATATTTGAGAGACAGAGTGTTTTTCGTTAAATGTGAACATATTCCATCAGATATAATTTTTGTAATTTTACAAAAAAAAATTTTAAATATGTACTACCAAAAATCCCGTGGTATTACAACGGACCTCAGAGTCTACGTGTGTTGACGTAAAACGTCAGCAGCCACTTAAAACCTAACAACCTAACCTACTACCAAAAATGCTTGTAATATAACAAAGGCCTACCTCGTAACTCAAAATTAAAAAACTTTAAATCATAATAATGTTTTTCTGTAGAAATGGGTGTTAGATCGGCATTTTTTGTATGGTAAAAAGGTTTTCCTCCGATTTTGAACGTCCGGGTAAATTTAAATTTTTCTGGGATTAAGACTTTTTGGTAAAAATTTTAAAAAAATCAGATTAAGTTAACCCGTTGCGCCCGGCGTGCAAAGTTTTGGATTTTAGAAAATTAAAAAATAAAACAAGTAAAAAGTTAAATTCGGACATGCCGATGTATTGATATCCTCCAGAATGTAAAAAGATGAAACTTTATTTTGAAAAAAATTACTTTTGAAAAAAAACAAAATTCGCAAAATTTAAATTTTGTAAAAAAAAATACGCGATTTTTTTCTTGTTTTATAAAAAAATGTGTGCGCTCTTGCGTAAATACCACTCGGTGTTCAACTCTTTTTAGATATATCAAACCGCAGCCGAATTAAAGCATTTCGCGTTTTTAGGTTATGTTGAATGTACCATTATTTTTAAGGTATCCTTACATTTTCTTTCATAACTTTTGAACCGCTGCACTATAGGGAATTTGTAAGGAATTGTTGGCCAAATGTCCATTTTTTATGTGCTCAAAACAACTTTTTTCTAATGCCATTATAAAGTGTACTAGTATATAAGGCGTCAAAAACAAAATCTACTTTTTTATTTTTTACATTTTGGAGAACAAAACTAATTACAACAGGGCCATTCCAGAAAATTTAGCTCAAATTTTAGTCATTTTTGGAAATGGTGTCTCAGATTAATTTGAGCCTTGACACATAGATAGCCCTCATAAATATGATATATGTACCATATATCGTTTTTTTACATTTGGTGTATTTAACGAATTATGGCGGGTCAAAGATTGACTTTTTAAGCAAAAGTAAGAAAAATACATCACGTTTAAAAAGCTGTAACTTCTTAACCAATGACCCGATTTTCACAAATTTAGGCTCATGTGAAAGCTGTGGTTCTTCTTTTAGAAAATATTTTTAAAATAACACAGTTTTTTTTACAGAAATGATGCAAAAATGCCAAAACATTTTTTCTTTTCGAATATTTAAAAAAACACATCTTCGATTTTTTTTAAAAAAATTCTGGTGAAAAATAACAATGTTTTGTATAACATATTCAAAATTCAGAGTGGGATCTCCATGGGATCAAAAACTATTCTGTTTTAAGTACGAGGTTCTCATATTTTTCCCTTAGAAAATTTAAATTTCTAATGTTTTGAATGTTTTTCAAAATTTTAATAGTATAATTTTCTTTGAAAATTTAAATTTTTATATTGAAGAAACATAAAGTTTTAATTTTCTAAGGTAAAATTTAAGAACTTCGTACACTCAAAGAAAAAGCTTCTTCATATTGATGAAAAGTAACATCAATATGATGAAATGTTACATCATTTTTCGTCCAATGTAACTTGTCATCAATATGATGAAGCGGTAACATCAATAACATTTTTTATTTGAAAAATAAGAAAAAAAAGTAGAAAAATTTTTTTTGTTGTTATTTGATTTTATTTAATTTATTTTTATTAACTTACAATTGTTTGTTATTTTCTAATTTTTACAAACTTACATCTTTTTTTCGTATCCACCAAGATTAGAACGCCGGACCTCTTGTTTGTTGGGCTTAGCCTCTACCCACTTGCCTACAGAGCTTCAACAAATAATAACAACCAAAAGCCGTTTTGTATGTTGTGTGCTAATAATAACGCTTAAAGTTTTTGTGTAACTATGCTTTGCTAAAAGCAGTGAGAGGGAAAGAGAGGGATATTGTACATTCATAAAATGTTATAAACATGTATATATACATATTATACATTGTATATAACGAAAAATGTTGAGTCTTCACATTTACGTTTAAGAAAACGTTATGTAACTAAGTAGTGGTGCGAGATTTTTATCTATAGTTGGCTGAACTAGCTAAGGCGTCGATAATAAACACTGCAACTTGGGGACCGTGGGTTCAAGTACCAGCCGGGGCGGGATTTTTTTTTTATTTTTTTTATTGTTTTTTTTTTTATTTTTTATATTTTTTAATATATTTATTTAATATTTTTATTTATTTGAGTATTAATTTAATTATTTACAAAAAAACATTTGAAAGGCATATTGATGACACTTTTTGAAGACATGATGAAATGTGTCATCACTTGTTTTTTCAATTTGTATGACATGTTTCATCATATTGAAGAAAACCCTCATCAATATGATGAAATTTGTCATCAAAATTGATGACAGCAAGTGATGAAACCGTATCATCAATATGATGAAGCATTTTTCTTTGAGTGTACTAAAACCAGAATATTTTTTGATCCCATTGGGATCCCACTATGAATTTTGGATATGTTGTACAAAACAGTATTGTTTATCACCAAGCTTTTTTTTAAAAAAATCGAAGATGTGTTTTTTTAAATATTCGCAAAAAAAAAATGTTTTTGAATTTTTGCAATACTTTTGAAAAAAAACCGTATGCTTTTGAAAATATGTCCTAAAAGAAGAAGAATTAAGCTTTCATATGAGCCATTACTTGTGATAATCGGATTACTAGTTAAAAAGTTAGAGCACGTTAAACGTCATGTATTTTTCTGACTTTTGCTAAAAAAGTCGAACTTTGACCCGCGATAATTTGAAAACTACAGCAAATTTTGAAAATCCAAATATGCAACATATCTCATATAAACGTGGATATCTATGAGCCAAATTCTCAGTGGCGTCCAAAGGCATGTTTCCGAACAGTGGGGCGAAAGTTTTTGGAATTACCCAACAGTAACGTACTTAAAATCCTGTATAAAAATCTGTTAAAATTAATTTAAATTACCAATAGAGCAAACAAATATATCTTGTACAAAGTACAGATTTCAAATGCAGGTTTATATAGTTTTTTAATTTTTCAATTTAAATATTTTTTATCTTTTTTAAAACAAAAAAAAAATTTTGAAGTGCTACTTTTTTTGCATATATTTTTCCTCCAGTGGAGAGTCGCTGGATCTCCTTTTAAACACGCATTTTCCGGGCAATTCCATGACGCCGTTTCAAGCTTTGGAACGTTCTGACGCCCAAGCATCTGAAATTGCTTCGGAAATAATAAATATGCCAACATTAATCTGGGCGATTAAAAGCTTCAGGCCCTATAAATCCCCGGGACCTGATGGTATAATCCCGGCTGAGTTGCAGCAAGTGTCAGACTATATAGCCCCGTTGCTGTATAATCTATACACAGCATGCATCAACTGGTCGTATATTCCTTTAAAATGGAGGGATACCAGATTCGTATTTATCCCGAAGGCTGGGAAAAGTTCCCACACAGGTCCGAAGGATTTCAGACCAATTAGTCTGTCTTCTTTTTTGTTAAAGACAATGGAACGAATGATAGACTCATATTTGCGTAGAGTGATTGACCCGAGGTTGCTTTCGACAAAGCAACATGCATACAGCAAGGGACGATCAACGGAAACAGCTCTTCATGAGCTCGTTGGTACCATCGAGAGATCGCTTTCGGTAAAGAAGTACACTATGGTGGCCTTTCTTGATATTGAGGGGGCTTTTAATAATGTCATCCCAGAATCGATAATATTGGCATTGTCTGGTCTGGGAGTAAAGCGTGAAAACGTTTTAATTGTGAAAACCCTACTTGCCAATAGACGTATAACGTCTGAATTGGGAACGTCCGTCATATCTCGATTTGTCAATAGGGGCACACCACAAGGAGGTGTTCTTTCGCCGCTTCTTTGGAACCTGGCACTGAATTCAATGCTACTATCTCTAGAAGCACGTGGTTGTCATTTTGTTGCATAAGCTGACGATGTCGCGATAGCGGTAAAGGGGAAGAATCTGCCAACATTGCAGGACATTCTTCAGGGTTCTCTGAAAGATCTGTCTAAATGGGCAAGAGACTGTTGTCTAGGAGTTAATCCTAGTAAAACAGAGCTTGTTTTGTTTACAAGGGAAAAATAAGATTCCTGCTTTTGATCCTATTTCTCTGGACGGTACTGAAATCACCTTCTCAGATGGAGCCAAGTATCTTGGAGTATTTCTAGATAGGAAGCTGAATTTCAGGCGTAATATTGAGGAACGGGTGAGAAAAGCAACGATTGCTTTGTATTCCTGTAAAAGGGCCATTGGAAAACGATGGGGTTTTAGCCCTCAAGTCGTTCATTGGATCTATACAGCAGTTATGCGTCCAATTTTGCTGTATGGAATCATTGTCTGGTGGCCTGCTTTAGAAACAAAAGCGAACTGTGTCTTTATCACGAAGGTACAGAAAATGGCGTCAATGTGCATCACTGGCGCTCTTCGTACTACACCTACGGTTGCATTAGAAATCCTCCTTCACCTGATACCCTTGGACATATTGGGTAGGCAGTATGCGGCTGCGTCGGCAATTCGACTTAATAGCATGCTGCAATGGAGGAGCAGCGATTGGGGCCATAGCGCGATCTTGAAAAAGATAACAATACCACAAAATGTGGACTGTGCTTCCTCTTTGGGCCTCTTTGAGAGCCACTTTACCACTATGATACCATCCAGGGAGTCTTGGATGGGGGATACTCCGGGTAGTGGAGCTACCATAAATTTTTACATAGATGGATCGAGGCTGCACAAACAAGTGGGCTTTGGAGTCTATTCGGAAGAGCTTGGGTTGAGCCTGGCTCGTAGATTGCCAGATCATTGCAGTGTTTACCAGGCAGAGATGCTGGCAATAAAGGAAGTGGCTGACTGGTTGAGCTGCAATGTCTTGTCTACAACCGCAGTCAGCATCTATACTGACAGTCAAGCCGCGGTCAAGTCCCTGAATTCAATGTTTCTAAAAACAAGATCTGCCCTTAACTGCCGCACGTCTTTAAATGAGATGGCCAAGCAGTTTAACATACGACTCATATGGGTCCCAGGGCACAGAGACATTCCAGGGAATTGCAAAGCCGATGAGCTTGCAAGACTAGGAACTACCTTACAGGTTCCAACAGAATTGGAATGTGTTGGTCTCTAGAAACTTGCAAGCAAAACCTACGGCTTTGTTCTGCGACGGAGACTAATCAAAGATGGGCAAATGGATGGACGTGTGAGACAACACGACTGATTTGGCCTTCTCTTAATCAGGGGCGCACAAGTCAGCTGATATCGCTTCCAAGAGGAGAGATTTCGACGGTGGTTTCTATAATTACCGGACACTGTACACTCAACCAAAAATCATTGTATTCCCAAAGAAAATCGTAGTAAATTCAACAGAAATCATTGTTGATTTTGACCCTACAAATATTTATGTTGATTTCAACATTAATTGTTGTCAGTTTTTGTAAAAGCTGATCAACTCGTATTTCTGTTAGTTCTATTCGTATTTTTGTTAATCATACTCGTTTTTTTTTTGTATATTCATTCAATTTTATTTAGTAAAATGAAATGCTTATTTGTGTTGTAAATATTATTTTATTTAATTAAATATTTTTAACAATTTTTTTTTCATGGTTTTCATTTACTCATGATTTTCAAGCAAACTAATTTTTTAGATGATTTTTTTGTCTTCTTTTTTCTTCGACTGTGGTGTATTTTGATGTTGTTTTTCTATCGTCTATTGTTTTATATAGCTTCTGGAACCTTTCCAACGATACCAAATCACAAATTTCTAAAAAAAAAATAATGAAATTTGCTGTATTAATGCATAAAATGTAAATATATATTTAATTACTCACCAAATATTTTCTTTTATCTTTGTAATAAAAAATAATTTTATGAGAAACATCCCAACAAAAAAAATTTACAAATGGCGGTCATCAAAAACAGTGTTGCATATTTCATGTACTTATGTTTTATAAAATTTTTTCCAACTATGTGTTTTTCAACTATTGAATTTTGTAATATCAACACTGATTTTTGTTAAATTCTGTAAAACTTGATCTACAATGGGTTTACTAATTTTTCTACTAAGATATTTCTATGAGTGTATTATAGGGTAGCACGCAGAGCGGTTAAATGTGCCGTCGAATGACTTTTGCCGAAGTTGCATGGATGAAGAGGAGTTGGAAACTATCAAACACTTTATTTTCCATTGCCCGGCACTTTCTGGTCAGAGACTTGCTTCACTGGGATCTAGGGAGCTGTACGATCTTTCTGATTTGTTGGATGTCAAAATTCAACATACATCTAAGGAGTTTCATAAGAAGCTCAAACTGGTTTAACGACAGGGACTAGTAGGGAAACCTATTACGGTCCCATGGTATCACAATGGACCTCAGAGTCTACGTGTGTTGACGTAAAACGTCAGCAGCCACTTACAACCTAACCTAACCTTGCATATATTTGCATTCTCCCATATCTATTTGAATTATTAAGAAACTTATTGCGGGTATGATGTTTTTATCCGCTTAGCCATGCGGCTTCATGGGAAAATATATTTTATGATGTCCGTCCGACCGTCTGTCGATCTAATAGTCTGGGGAATGCACGATGCTGTCCAAACCAAAAGAGCTAACCACCTGATGTTTGGCACGAACATGTCTTATGGTCTTGTGCTGATCAAGTTCGTAAATTGGCCAAATCGGACCATGTGGAAAAAACCTCCCCCTTAAAGAACTAAGAATACCAAAACCCCATCTTTTACAATTTTGTTTTTACATTTGCTTAAAAATTTACAAAATTTACGCCACAAGAAGCTTCCCAGCAGAAATAAATCGAGATTTTGGCGACACAGCATCTGTTTATAGCATACCGTAGCGCATCCAAAGAGCGCTCTTAGGGATGCAGTAAAAGGAAGGGGAAAAATTTTTAATTTTTTTTTAAGATTTTTTATATAAAACTTATAATGTGTAATTATTTTTTGATAAAATTTCACACTTGCTTTCCTTTTTTATATTTTTAACACTTTTTGAATAAAAAAACATGAGTTTTAGACAAAGACACATGATTTGACTGCATCATTATTGCGCATTAATCAGCGCTACAAAGAGCGCTTCAATCATAGCATCTTTGACCGCTGTTCCCAAAAAAAATCCCATAAAAAATGTAAAAATGAAAATGTCCGATATTTTTTTGATGTTCACTACCGATTTTTTTTTTTTTCATTTTGTTTCACATAAATAAAGTTTTGTAAAGTAAAACGAATGAATTTTTTTGTTATATTTTTTTAAATTTTAGTTATTTGATTTTAACTTTGAATTTACAGCATCTTTATTGTGCTTAAATCAGCTCTACAAATATACATGAATTCACTGCATCTTTAATCTGCTTAAATCAGCGCTAAAAAGATACATGAATTTACAGCATCTTTATTCTGCTTAAATCAGAGCACTAAAGACACGTGATTTCAGTGCATCTAAAGAGCGCTGTTTCTGTGTATCCAACTAGCGCTCTAAAGTGGGACATCGCCTTAGGGAATCATGCATGAATTCAGCGCAATTGGATGCGCTCCTTTACTCAAGTTCCCCTTCCAAAAGCTGCTGAACGTTCAGCAAAATTTCTGCTGGGTTAAAATCCAGCAATTGGACCAAGGTGACCATAAACAAGTAAAAAAGTTAAATTTGACTTGGCCGAATCTATGAATACCCTATACAATGCCCTTTTTAAAGGGTAGTAAATTTTTTAATCCAAAAAAAAAATTAACAATTTTGATTTGAAATATTTTATTTTGAGTAAAAAACTTTTTTTTTGTCATTTTTGTAAAAAAAAAAAAAAATAATTTACTATTTTTTTTTTGAGTGTAAAATTTTTTCGAGTGTAAATTTTTTTTTTTAGTGTAAAAATATTTCTAAGTGACAAAAATACTCTGTAAAGTAATTTTCTGGTTAATAGTTGTTTTTAAAGCTTGTTTTTTAAATCTCGGGGTTTTTAACACGTGAATTATAAAAATATAAAAAAAAAAAAATAAAATTATCTTACGATAACACAGGCCAACACTCAATTTGCTTCTTTGAATTTATCAACTGATTTTAGTTAATTTGGGTGCGCTGAATTCAAATCTGTAATCAGTTTGTCTCTATCAGCTCAAATTTTCATGATATAGCTTTTTTATACCCTCCACTTATGACCTCCAATTATGACAGTCTGGCCGTCTGTCAGTTTTTTCAAAAAAAAATTTTTCATCAAAATATCTTATTTACAGTTATGGTAGTTACCAAAAAAAAAACATTTTTTCCGGAAAAAAATTTTTTACCCAAAACTTTTTTTAATTCAAATATTTTTTCGTTTGAAAAGTATATTTTACCTTCCTGTCAACTTATAGGTATCAAACCGGTTCGCTTAAGATGTGCTTTTTTGATGAATTCGGTTAATTTAACTGTAAATAAAAAATTTTGATGAAAAAACAAATTTTGAAAAAACTGACAGACGGCCAGGCCAGGCCAGACTGTTTGATACGGTGCGTATTATTAATTTTATCATATATACTCTTCATCACTAATACGCACCGTACACAAGAGTAATTGCAAAAATTATAAAAAATAAACCTAAAATCTATTTAATTGAACTACTTTTCATACCCTACACTGAAAATTTATGTTAGAGGGTACACTTAAAATAAAATTTTAGTCCAATCAGCAGAAAATCTGTTGTAAAATTACATTATTCTCTTAAACATCTTTTGTCTTAAATTTATATTTATTCAAATTTGTATTTATATTTTCAACAAATCAAAAAGCAATTTTCATATTAATTCTTACCCATTTACCTTTAAAAGATACACGCACTCAAAACACACAATTGTAATAAACTACGTGACAATAATTTTTTTACTATTGTTGTTAGGTTACAAAAACAAATGGCAGACAGAAAAAATGTGGAATAGAAAAGTTTTTATATTCTCAAAATTATAATACCATCTTTATAAAATCTATAAATATTTACAATAAATGTATTTGTAACACAATGACAAGAATACAAAATTATATTTGATCTAGAGCAACAATACAAGGAATGACAAAAGTCATTGAACAGAAATACATACATAAAAGCATATCAAAATTTTAAATAAACACTTATTGTTAACAAATACAAACAAAATGTATGAAATATTTATACCAACACTCTAATATTGATATAATACACCATTTTCAAATCATTTTTTTATTCGAAGATTTTATTTTAACATGATAATGTTTTTAGGTTGGTGTCTAATTTTAAAACAGTTGCAGGACACCACCTCAGTTTGACTATAAAAGCTAACAATTAACGAAAAAGAAAATAAGAATTACTATTTTCTTTTTATTTAAACCAAAAATAATAAATCACCTAGTGGAGAATAAACCCGTTTTTCACCAGCTGGTGAATAAAAAGTAACATAATTATTTTTCAACAAAAAAAATAGTTTTTCATCCAATTTTTTTTTCATCAATTTTTTTTTTCATCAATTTTTTTTTTTCATAAATTTTTTTTTTTCATCAATTTTTTTTTCTTTAATATTTTTTTATCAATTTTTTTTTTCATCATTTTTTTCATCAATTTTTTTTTTATAATTTTTTTTTTCATCAAATTTTTTTCTCATAAAATTTTTTTCATTAAATTTTTTTTTCATCAAGTTTTTTTTATGATTTTTTTTTTCTTCAAATTTATTTTTTTCATCAAATTTTTTTTTTCATCAAATTTATTTTTTCATAAATTTTTTTTTCCTATTTTTTTTTTTCATTAAACTTTTTTTTCAATTTTTTTTTTTCATCAAATTTTTTTTTTTTAATTTTTGTTTTTTCATAATTTTTTTTTTTTTCATCAATTTTTTTTTTTTTTTATAAATTTTTTTTTTGTCAAACTGTTTTTTTTTTCGTCAAACGGTTTTTATACTCTCCAACCACAGTATGGGGTATACTCACTTTGTCATTCCGTGTGTAACGCTTCGAAATGTCGGTCTACGACCCCATAAAGTATATATCGTCACCTAAAATGCAAAAGGCCCTAACTAACATTTTATAAATTTTACAGGAGGATCTAAAAACAAAATAGAGTACATGTTTTAATTTGTTAATAACTTTGTTGGTTTTGATTGAATTGGGCTAAAATTTTGTGAGGACGTAAGTTTTGTGAATATGTATTAAAAATAATCACAAAATTATTAAAAATTTATTTCTAGTTGCGTTTATTGGCGATTTCGCAATTCACATATTTTTAAT
The DNA here is from genome assembly GCA_963921195.1 of Pegoplata infirma. NCBI lineage: Eukaryota > Metazoa > Arthropoda > Insecta > Diptera > Anthomyiidae > Pegoplata > Pegoplata infirma. The sequence goes on along the minus strand of OY992537.1, from coordinate 204,422,035 downwards.
TTTTTGCTATAAAATCGCTAATTTTTATTATGTGACCATAATTTTTTGTTGGGACGTTTAGGTTAATAAAATACACCAGAATCTATCAAAATACCGATTTTGAATTTTTTGTTAGTTAGGGCGTTTTGCATTTAAGGTGACGATATATTATTGATCAGTGATCCATTCTAAGACATTCTAGCTATGTCCGTCTGTCCGTCCGTTCGTCTGTCCGTCTGTGGGAGACACAGTCCAAAGTAAAAGAGCTAGACTCCTGAAATTTTGCACGAATATGTCTTATAGTATTAGGCTGGCTAAGTTCGAACAAGGGCAAAATCGGATCAGGGGGAAAAAAGTTCTACTCTTAAAAACTAAAAAAACCTAAAAAAAAACATTTTTTTATAGATTTTTTCTTGCAGTTGGATCCAGGTAGGTTGTCTCCAACCGACTTTACTTTATTGAAAGATGACATTTGTGATGCGAAGATTCTTTTATTAACTCGACGATTCTATCACACAGTTTTCAATTGTATTTCAGAAAAAGTCAATTATATTTAAGATTTTACATTTACATTTCAGAAATAGTCAATTGTATTTTACATTTTCAAAATGTATATCAAATTTTCCAATTGTTTTTCAGAAATAGACAATGTAATTCCGAGTTTCTATTTGTATTTCAGAAATAGTCAATTATATTTCAGATTGATCCAATTTTATTTCAGAAGTATTCAATCGTATTTCAGCAAAAGTCAATTGAATTTCAGAAATGGTCAATTTGATTTTAGAAATCGTCGATTGTATTTCAGAAACAGTCAATTGTATTTCAGGAATTTCTAATTGTATTTCAAAACAAGTAGAAAAGTTAAATTCGACTTGGCCGACTCTATGAATACCCTACACAATGCCCTTTTTGGAGAATAGTAAATTTTTTAACATGAAAGAAAATAACAATTTTGATTTAAAATATTTTATTTTAAGTAAAAGACTTTTTTTTTGGCATTTAAAAAAAAAAATGTTTTTTTTTTAATGCAACAATATTTATATACATCTGTAGATGGTGTATAATAGGGTGGCTCGTTTTTGGGCTTTTCTCTCTGATCAAATTCTAATACCCGCCAAAAGTGTCGGTCCCCTAAGGGTAACTCACATGCAAAATATCACTCCGATCGGAGTTTATCTTCTGTCTCCACTTTGAGCCTCAAAATTGGGGTTTTTGGAAAAAAGGACTTTTAAAAAAAAAAAAAAAAAAATTTAAGTTTTTTTATTAAAATAATGAAAAAAATTTTTTTGTATAATATTTGATCATAACTACTTAAATATGAAATTTAAAGATTTTATGGTATCATTAACCCGTTCAAACTTGATGACAAAAAAATGGCATGATTTTGGGGGCGTTCTCAAAACACCTTTTTTCAAAATTTGAAAATTTTATTAAAAAAAAATTTTAAACATACCATTTTTTCTTTCTGAATTCATTAAGAACACCTTGGAGAAGAAAAATGTGAAATATGGCGGATATCCGTCGAGCCGCTTTTTGGGAATCGCGGGGGAAAGTTAGCGGATTTCAAGGAAATGTTGGTTTTATCAATAATTTGGATTAATAAAATCTTATAAATTTAATTTTTGGGCAAATTAACTGTTTTTTGGTGTCGTGGCATTCTATTAGATAACTTTAAGTCTGTCATGAAATCTTACCGATCTAGGACGTCTTTAACCCACATTGGCGGGGGGTCAAAAATGACCCCCGCAGGAAATTTGAAGTTTAAAGCTTAAATTTTGTGCAATTAACAAGTATAAAACGGCTTTTGTGTTTTCTACCCTAACTAATATTTCGTATTAATATATTATCTTTAAAAAAATCGTTAACCCTTCTTGGTAGGGGGTCAAAAATGGCCCATTCAATAAAAATTATATATTTTTTATAGAAAATTAATTTGTGGCAGTCTATTAGATAACTTTAAATCAGCCCTCAAATTTCGCCTGTTTAAGATATCTTTAACCCACATTGGCCAGGGGTCAAAAATGACCCCGGCAAAAACTTTTCGGCATAGTGCTTGAATTTTTTGATATCAACAAAATTTATATTTTTTATTGAATGGGTCATTTTTGACCCCCTACCAAAAAGGGTTAACGATTTTTTTAAAGATAATATATTAATATGAAATAATAGTTGAGGTAAAACACACAAAAGCCGTTTTATACTTGTTTATAGTACAAAATTTAAGCTCTAAACTTCAAATTTCTTGCGGGGGTCATTTTTGACCCCCAGCCAATGTGGGTTAAAGACGTCCTAGATCGGTAAGATTTCATGACAGACTTAAAGTTATCTAATAGAATGCCACGACACCAAAAAACAGTTAATTTGCCCAAAAATTAAATTTATAAGATTTTATTAATCCAAATTATTGATAAAACCACCATTTCCTTGAAATCCGCTAACTTCCCCCCGCGATTCCCAAAAAGCGGCTCGACGGATATCCGCCATATATCACATTTTTCTTCTCCAAGGTGTTCTTAATGAATTCAGAAAGAAAAAATGGTATGTTTAAAATTTTTTTTTAATAAAATTTTCAAATTTTGAAAAAAGGTGTTTTGAGAACGCCCCCAAAATCATGCCATTTTTTTGGCATCAAGTTTGAACGGGTTAATGATACCATAAAATCTTTAAATTTCATATTTAAGCATTTATGATCAAATATTATAGAAAAAATTTTTTTTCATTATTTTAATAAAAAAACTTAAATTTTTTTTTTTTTTTTTTTTAAAAGTCCTTTTTTCCAAAAACCCCAATTTTGAGGCTCAAAGTGGAGACAGAAGATAAACTCCGATCGGAGTGATATTTTGCATGTGAGTTACCCTTAGGGGACCGACACTTTTGGCGGGTATTAGAATTTGATCAGAGAGAAAAGCCCAAAAACGAGCCACCCTAGTGTATAATAGATAATAGAGAGGACTGAAAAATAAACAAAAAATAAATATACAAAAAATTTACAGAGTTTAATAGGAAATTAACTAATTTTATCATAAAAATATGTTACTTTAAAGTTTGTATTTAACATTAATTTTTTTTTATGAAAATTTCAGTTGACTCTAATCTAAAAAAATCATATAAATTTCTTAAATAAGTATTACACGTTTATCCAACAAAAAAAAATAATAATAAATAAACACATTTGTATGATAATATAATTTTTTTTTGTTCTCTGTATGTGTTAAGGATATGAAAAATTACAATAAACTCACTTATACGCTCACACACAAACGAATACACTTTATACACATATAAAATATTCATATGATTAAGAATGTGTTAGTAAAGGCTCATAATATACAAGCATATAAAATCATATCTTTGTCATTGTTATTAAAACGTAAATGATTTGTTATAAGGATGTGTTTTGTGGTTTAATATTGAATACATAATGAAATTCATAAATTCAATTTTTCCTCCCTCTCTCTCCCCCTTATCAAGTAGGCTTAAGCTTATAATAGCTTTGGTATTAAGCATAATAAGCCATCAAATTAAGGTAAAGATTTTGTTATTATGGCAAATTAGGCACATCAATTTGTTTATGTTGTAAAAATTTGTAAAAAATAGAGAATAATGTGGAATATTTAGGAATAAAAATAAATTTAGAAAAATTACTAAAAAAAATTGAAAACAAAAAAATTTAATAAACGGTTTTCATATAGATATTTTTTTGGAAATTCTAAAAAATAATTTAATGATAAAATCTTGGGACGGATAATCCTCTCCGATGTGTACCAAACTGAACATAGTTGCAGAGGCAACTAAACCTATTGAACCAAAATGATCTAGTTCCTGAAAAAGTTTTAAAATTTCCATACTGACATTTTTTTTTGCATTTTGGAGTAAAGAATTCCATTAAAACTGATATTAGCAAAATTTTAAAAAAGTTTTGAAAATTTTCTTGGCAATTTTTTTTTTCGTTTTAGAGTAAAAATTTTATTAAAACTGATTATGGCGACAACATGTTTTGACGCATATTGAGAAGTTCCAAAAAATATATGCGATAAAAAAAGTTTGTTATTTTTGCAAGGAAAACTCGTAAAGTATGTATCAGAAAATTCCGTCAATTCCCGAGAACTCCTTGTAAGATTAATCACATCAAAAAGTTGAAAATTTCCAATTTTATTAGTAAAATGCTTAATATCTCGAAAATGATGAGAGAATCTATGAATTCCCTCCACAATGCCCTTTTTATGTAATAGTAAATTTTTTAACGTGAACAAATAACGTTTTTGATTAGAAATATTTAATGTTGTGTAAAAAAAACTTTTTTTTTAATTTTTGAAAAAAAAAAAAATAATTTACTAAATTTTTTTTGAGTGTAAAATTTTTTTCGAGTGTATTTTTTTTTTGTTTTAGTGTAAAAATATTTTTGAGTGACTAAAAGACGTTGTAAAATATTTTTGTGACCTACCAATGTTTTTAAGACATGTTTAACGGGTTTTCAACACGTGAATTTAAGGTCCGATTTTGCTGTATTGCAACACCAACCTGACAGGGCAAATGCCCAACATATATGCAAAACTTCAGGAACCTACGTAAAGTCTTTCAAAAGTTAGCGTGTTTTCAACAGACAGACAGACGGACGGACATCGCTAGATTGTCTTAAAATCAATCGAGGATTATGAATATATATCGTTGATTCCACCAGACATTTGGTAATTTAAGGCATTTTTTGACCGAGGGTCTTTCGATTTTTGTTATTTTTTTCATACAGATACTCTATGGAGCCAATTTCAAATTTCATCCATCAGATCGAAAATATTCGAAAAACTCGCGATTTTATTCACGATTTTCGTTTTTAAAAAAGTAAAAAAAATGCAAAATCTGTGTAAATTTGAGCAGCTGTATTTTCTAAACTACTCATCGCATTTTAACAATCTATAGCGCATACGAATGGTATTTAAGTCTATTTTAATTTCTAATAAACTGAAAAAATATTGGTGGTTTAAAAGTGCATTTTATATGCAAATGCAGTTTTGCAGTGCATTTTGCGAAACTTTTACCCCTTTTAATTTTTTTTTTAATTAGCATATTTCGAAAATTTAGAATTTTTACTACAAAAAAATGTTTTCACTACAATGGACCGAGAATGTATGCTATTTTTAATATTTTTTTTTTTAAAAAATACTCCCTTTAGTTTCCCTTATAAAAATTTTTATTTTTTAAATTATACCAAAATCATTTTAAAAGACATGTTTTTAAGCCGCTATATTTACAAAAGTACTAATCGAATCTTACTGTTTTCATACACATTAGAAAGGTATTTTTGTCCCTTTTTTGCATTTAATGACCACAAATATGTTGGTGTTTCAAAAATGCATTTTAAATGCAAATGCAGTTTTGAAGTGCAGTTTTCAAAACTTTTACCCCTTTGAATTTTTTTTTAATTATAATATTCGAAACGTTTATAATTTTTACTACAAAATAATGTCCTCCTAATAATGGACCCACTGTGTGAAAAAAGAAAAAAAGAAATTTTAAAAATTTCCTTAAAACAAATTTTAATATTTTAAATTAAACCAAAAAATCTGAAAGTACATGACTTTTTTAAAAAATTTAAAAAAATAGCACACACCTTGGGTCCATTATTAGGAGGACATAATTTTGTAGTAAAAATTGTAAACTTTTCGAATATGATAATTAAAAAAAAAATCAAAGGGGTAAAAGTTTTGAAAAATGCACTTCAAAACTGTATTTGCATTTAAAATGCATTTTTGAAGCACCAAAATTTTTGCGGTCATTATATGCAAAAATAGAAAAAAATACATTTTTAATGTACATAAAAACAATAAGATACGATTAGTACTTTTGTAAATATAGCGGTTTATAAACATGTCTTTTTACATGATTTTGGTATAATTTAAAAAATACAAATTTTTATAAGGGAAACTTAAGGAAGTATTTTTTAAAAAAAATATTAAAAATAGCATACATTTTCGGTCCATTGTAATGAAAACATTTTTTTGTAGCAAAAATTCTAAATTTTCCAAATATGATAATTAAAAAAAAATTAAAAGGGGTAAAAGTTTCGCAAAATGCACTTCAAAACTGCATTTGCATATAAAATGCACTTTTAAACCACCAATATTTTTCCAGTTTATTAGAAATTAAAATAGACTTACATAATATTCGTATGCGCTATAGATTGTTAAAATGCGATAAGTAGTTTAGAAAATAAAACTGCTCAAAGTTACACAGATTTTGCATTTTTTTGACTTTTTTAAAAACGAAAATCGTGAATAAAATCGCGAGTTTTTTGAATATTTTCGATCTGATGGATGAATTTTGAAATTGGCTCCATAGAGTATATGTATGAAAAATATAACAAAAATCGGAAGACCTTCGGTCAGATTTTTTAAAATGTCTCATGGAATGGACGATATACTTTATGGGGTCCTAGACCAATATTTCGAGGTGTTACAAACGGAATGATTAACTTATATACTAGGGCGGAGTAATTTTTTTTCGACAAAATCGTCTAGCATATTCGGATCCTGCATAAAATTCTAAGAAAAAATGCCGAACAAACCATGTCTCAAAAATCAGTTTTGACCCCCCCCCAATTTTCAAAAATAGTTTTGCACGATAAACGACTTTTTTAGCTGGGCTTATTATTTGGAATATACTGTTTTACTAACGAATTTTGCTTTTATTTTGTATTAGGAGGTGTACCTGGTATTTTTGGGTACGGGGAATCCATATTTGATACTTATTTTGCTCTAAACCGCCGCTAGAGGGCGCTAAAAAAACAAAAATCTGGACTTGGGTCTTCAGATTTGTTTTTTTTTTTTATTATGAAGCCATATACTCTAATGAGCTATTTAGACATTCCCATTTACAGTTTAATTAAATTCCAAAAACTCGCGATTTTATTCGCGATTTTAATTTTTTAAAAATCTACAAAAAATTGTGGCATTCTTTTATTGCCACAATTTTTTAAAACTTTTTCGTTTAAAGTAGAGGATTTTAGCTTTCAATTTCAATTTTGATTATCAAAATCCGATGTTTACTTAAGGAGTTATAGATCTTCAAAGTATTTTGATAAACGAGTTGAAAATCCTAAAATCATTTATTAACAAGTATTAGAAATAGAAGACTTTTGTGTCCTTTTAAAATAATGACTGTTTTTTTTGGAAAAATGTCATACTTCATAACATGATAATTTAAAAAAAAATCAAAAGAGGTGAAAGTTGACGAAAATGCACTAATAAAATGCATTTGCATTTAAAATGCATTTTTTTAATAACACACTTTTGTTTTAACTTTCAAGTTTAATGTAGAGGACTTAAGCTTTTAATTTCAATTTTGATTTTAAAAATCGGATGTTTACTTAAGAAGTTATCGCTCATCAAACTACACTACTTTTTCATATTTTGTGATTTTTAAAAAATGAAAATCGCGAGATTTTGGAATTTAATAAAACTGAAAATGGGAATGTCTAAATAGCTCCATAGTGTATCTATGTACGCAATCTAAAGATTCCAGGTCAAAAAATACCCTTTTTCTCGTACTGATTAATGGAAAAGGCGTATATCGTACAAAACTATTTTTGAAAATTGGGTCAAAACTGATTTTTGAGACATGGTTTGTTCGGCATTTTTTCTAAGAATTTTATGCAGAATCAAAATATCCTAGACGATTTTGTCAAAAATTTTGCTCCGAACAATTCACTCCGCTCTATTATATATCCTCTATCACTATAGTGGAGGGTATAAAAAATACTAAAGACAAAACTTATTCCTTTAGAAAAATGCAATAAAGCAGCAAATTCACATCTTGCAATGTCTTTTTACCAAAAATTGCACTATTAAATTCCGAGATTTAAACTTCGCGTTTTCTGCAGAAAATTAACGAATTGTTAACACAGCGATTAAAAAAGCGCTTTTTTGACAATACTGACTTTTAGCCAGTTTTTTTTAACATTTTTGTGCTCGAAAACCGTAAGTCGTACAAAAAAACATATAAAAGCAGTATTGTAGATAAAATTATTAAGATTTCAAATTTGTAAAAATAATAATTTTTTAAAAAATTTCACCAAATAATTTTGAAAACCTTTTTTTCTGGAAAGGACACCATGGATTTCCAAAAACAAAATTTTGTATTAAAATTAAGAACTTCATTTTGATGCTATTAAAATTTCAGAGAGTCGTTTTTTCGTATTATTGACCAATAAATTTTCAAAGTTTTTTAGATAGCCAAATATTTTTTTTTCAAAATTTTGGCAAAAAATAGCGGTATTTACAACTCGTTAATTTCTACCGAAAACAAGAAGTTTTTCGATCGGAATAAAAAGTGCAATTTTTGGCAACAAAACCATTGCAATTGCAAAATGAGAATTTGCAGATTTATTTCATTTTTCCCAAGGAACAATTTTTGTCTAAGTAATTTTTTTATAAACCTCATCGTTTTGAAGATAAGCTTGAAATGTAAATTTTTTTGAGTTTTAATGCAAATTTTTTCAAAAACGGCACTGTCGAAGATTTTGATTTTCGACGAAATATATATAAAATGAATAAAGACATTTAAAGTGTTCGCAACTTGGTTTATAAATTTAAAAATTTTAAATTTATAAAGAAATCCCTCCATCAAACGCAAATGCTGATTCGCTATTGATGTTCTAAAGTACAAAATAGTAGTATACATTACTCACACCATTTCATTCCTACAGTTTTATCTTTAGCATCAAATTAGCTTAATTAATTTACATTACTCATCTTCCGCACCTCCAACTCTCATTGCCTACAGAAATTGTAGATTCATTACGAGATATAAAACGAAAATGTTCATTCAATGTTGTATTGTGTAAACAAATGTGTAAAGATTATAAGCGGTTTAGTAAAGGTGCGATATATGTACGTAAATCATGCCTATATACAGTGGGCGACAATACATTGGAAATTTTTTTATAGTAGATGAAATTTGTTAAAGACAAAGTTAACATTACTAAACATTATTATTATCAAACGAGTATTATTTCAAAATATGTTATTTAGGTAATTTATCAAGCTTTAATTTAAGCTTAATAGCGTCCAGATTGAGTAAATAATGAATGTATTACGAGGGTCGATGTCGAAAATGAAATAATTTATAGACATTTTTCAGAAAATTTTTAAAAAATATTTCCAATTCGATTTTTTCCAAGTTAAAACATTAGAAATTTAAAAAAGTTTTTTTTGAGGGTGTTGTGGCTTAGTGGTTAGCGCGTTGGACTAGGGTGTTCAACCTATTAATTCTTGGTCGATTAATCGAACAATTTTTGACAAATAATTGTTCGATTATTAAAAAAATTGCTTAATTCGAATAAAGGATTAATCGAAGAATTTATGCCGATTAATCGAAAATCTTATCCGTGAAACAAATATTTTTGATATGTTTTTTTTTGTTAAATATGCATAGTTTTTTAAAATTTTTAAGTCAAAGTCTATTCTCTTGGGGAAATAATTTGCAAAAGCATATCAGAGAATGGAATATTCGTTACAAGTTTCAGAATATTAAGAGATTGTCACTTTTAAAATCCAAGGGCAAAAGCATGCCCGAGAATTAATCTGCAATTTGGAGTCACAAGTTTAGTTAAAACAAGTAGGGATGTTTAATTCGGATGTGTCGAATCTTTTATACCCTCCAACATGTTAAAAAGGGTTAGGGGGCTTAGGTGAGGGGTTTATGGGACACTTCCTCCTCTCAAAAAATGTTTACTAATTTGTTTATTATGCTTTTTGCACTAAAGTTATGCATTTTTATCATTATTTAAATATTTTTTTATATCCAAGCCCTAAAATTAACTTAATTTTTTAGTCTCCCTGGTCCTTGTGCAGGACTCTGAACTTCTTCCTGCATAAACATGTTTCTCTTGTGTAACAAAAATATAAAAAACACGTTAAAAAATCGTGTTTTTCAGAGGTTGGTTTAGTTCATTAAGGGGGGGGGGGGGCTTTTTCCCCTTGGTCCGATTTTGCCCATTTACGAACCTGACCTGCCTCGGACCATAAGACATATTCGTGCCAAATTTCAGGAGGCTCACTCTTTTATTTTAGACAGCAATATATCCTTTATTTAGTTTTATATTTTTACAATTTTTTAATTTGATTTTTAAAATTTCCTGATTTGATTTTTGAAATTTCTTGATTTGATTTTTAAAATTTCTTTATTTGTAATTGATCTTATTCGATCGATTAATCGATTAATTTTAAAATTTTATTCGTTTAATAGAATAATTAAAAAATGATAATTTCCGATTAATCGATTGTTCGAACAATTAAAAAACCCGATTAATTGAACACCCTACGTTGAACTAATAGCCAGCAAGCCTGGGTTCGATTCTCAGCTCAGGCAGAACAACATTTTTTCAGATATTTATTAGTTTCTATTTATGACTAATATCTATCGCAGCACCCTCCTTCGTTGATAAATTGCACTAAAACGTCAACGAAGTAAAATAATAAAATAATGGCTATAAACATAGCTTCAAAAATAATTCGCCAGATCAATAACAGATGGCGATGCAACAGCTGTACTCAAAATTATCAACACGCGCAATTACAGTGTTGCCATACTGAAGCGCTTCTATCTTTCAAATCTTTCATCTCTCTTCTATCCCCTTTCCGAAAGAAGCTCACGGTTACATTAGTAATTGATAGGCAGAATTGCCTGAGTGTTGCTTCTTTAAAAAAAAAAAAAAAAATTGTTAAAGACAAAGTTAACATTACTAAACATTATTATTATCAAACGAGTATTATTTAAAAATATGTTATGTAGGGATCACTGAAAAAAAAAACCTTTTTTTTAAATTTCTAATGTTTTAACTTGGAAAAAATCGAATTGGAAATATTTTTTAAAAATTTTCTGAAAAATGTCTATAAATTATTTCATTTTCGACATCGACCCTCGTAACACATTCATTATTTACTCAATCTAGACGTCATTTAGCTTAAATTATAGCATTTTTTAAAATAATACTCATTTGATAATAATAACGTTTAGTATTGTTAACTTAGCCTTTAACAAAATGCATATACTATAAAAAAGTTTCCAATGTATTGTCGCCCGCTGTATGTGTAGTAATTAGTAAATCCTTAAATAGTTTTACTGATGTAGGTAGTAACAAAGGAATTAAAGAATACCATACGTGATTATAAGGTTTGTTAATTTAATTCTTCGTTATTCAAATCATTTTAAATTAAATTAAATTTAACTTATTCAAAATGAAAACTAAAATAAAAGTAGTTTAGTTTTTAAAACTTTAAGACTTCGAGATACTTTTGCTACAGACGAATTCTCAGGCTCTGCGATATTTTCAGATTTTGCATTGTTTCTTTACCCTCCAAATACAGTATGGGGGTATACTCACATTAGCATTCCACGTGTAACGCATTGAAATCTGGATCTAGGCCCACATAAAGTAATCATTTAGCGGTTCTAAGAAATTCTTGCGATGTCCGATTATCCTTTCGTCAGTCTGTGGAAGATACGATGTAGCGAAAAATAAAAGAGAAACAATTTTTAAAATAAGTCGACCGGTGTTTTAGATATCGCTATTTGAAATTTGCATAAAATTGTACTTTTCCGGAAATTCAAACGTTGGATTTTTTTAATAACATTTTCAGAAACGATATTCACTAGTTCAATTCGTCTGTCTATGAGATGCAGTCCAAACCAAAAGAGTTATAAATTTGGTAAATGAGCAAAATCGAATCTAATTGTAAGTCATTCTAGCAATATTCGCCTTTAGGTCAGTCTGTGGAAATTACACCCTCTACTTTTGTGGGAGATGGTATAAACATGTAAGTACATATTTCATTCCGTTTGAATCACTTCCAAATATAGGACTAATTTTATTATATTTATTTTATATCTCTCTCTAAATTTTCCTTTAAACATTTAATTTAAAATCTTAACTTCTTTAAGTTATCGTTACAACCCATTGAAAATGTTCAACTTTATAGTGACCTTATTTGAATATACATTTATTTCTCCACGTTTTCAGTTTATTTAATGAATTGTATCATATCATTAAATTTGTACCTTTTATACCCTGCAACTGAAAAAACCAACAGAAGGCAGTCTAAAAAATTTTCTGTATAATAATATTCCATAAAATATTCGCAACACGTTTTTTTCAGCTACACCATTTTAATCGCATGTTACGCGTAATTGCACTTCTTTCTTGGCAACCCAACATCATCATCATCATCGACGACGTCATCATCGACAGCAACTTCTATATCATTAACATCATTAGTTTACTCCCAGTTCAAATATGTAGTAACTAATACTTTTTTCCACAAATTGTTCTTTTCTTCTGTTTCTGTCCATTATATTAGCCTATGTTTTATATGCATAATTGAAGAGTTTTTTTAGTGCAGGTTTCGATTTTTTTTTTTCTTTCTTTTCGACAACTTTAACATACAATTAGTTTTAATATGGTACTTTACTCTTTCGGAAATTTCTTTTTTGAGAGAAAGTATGGTTGGAAATTGAATGGAAAATATATGCTCAAAATTCTTCTAAGAATGGATTACTAAATGCTACATTTAAAAAATATTCTTTGCTAAATTCTACTTTCTCATTCAAATGTTGACATAAAGTTAGGGTAAGTCTGTCTGGCTCAATATAGTACCAAAGTACATTTTACCCTCTTAGAATAGCAACTTCTAGAATCGAAACTTTCTAAAAATTACTTTTGTTAGAAAGTTTTTAAGCTTGATGATGCTACCTTTTACAATTTCTTGAATCATTACTAGGGTGTTCAATTAATCGGGTTTTTTAATTGTTCGATTAAACGATTAATCGATATTTGCCATTTTTAAATTATTCGATTAAACGAATAAAATTTTAAAATTGTTCGATTAATCGAATAATTACAAATTCAGAAATTTTCTAAATTACAAGATTTTTTCGACACTTTTAGAAAAAATGGGTACTTGAGTAAATAAACAACATTATTTACAAGTATTTTAAAATTTTATTAACAACAAAAAACAAAATTAAAATCATTTCTAAATTTAAGTTTTCTGCTAATTTGTTTAAGAAAATTAAAAAAAAAAAATCATTTTGGAAATTTGTAAAATGTGTAGAATTCAAAAACAATTTTTTTGACAGATTTATTGGATTACCGATGTCACAAAAAAAATTTACATTTGGGAAAATCTTAAATTTGTAATTTTATTTGTTTTTATAATTTAGTGCGTTTTTGCCCAGAACTCGAGAGTTTGACCGATTTTAGCGCGGTCATACAGTTAACCGATTTGGCCCAACAGTTTATCAGGGACTTATTTTGGTCGTTTAACAAATCCAAGCTTCAGGAGCAGCGAAAATCCGAAAACAAATTTAAAATAAGGACCACTCAATTAAACATGACTGTTTTTTATTTCCAACGGTAACATACATTTGTTTTGTTTATTGGACTTAAAACTTTTAAAAAATTATACATATGTATTTCCAGAAAAACCATATTATTATTATTCGATTAATCGGCATAAATTCTTCGATTAATCCTTTAATCGAAATTAGCAATTTTATATTAATCGAACAATTATTCGTCTAAAATTGTTCGATTAATCGAACAAGAATTAATCGACTGAACACCCTAATCATTACTCCAGGAGATAGAAAAACTACAGAAGTACAATTATCTACCCTTTTTCACAAAATTTCCAAAAAGTACTTTTTTCTGGGATCATTTATTCAGATGAAAAAGCTTGATGATTTAACAATTACCCTTTTTATACCCACAGAAAAAAATAAAAAAAATATTTGGGTAAATTTTTAATACTATTGAGTAAAAAATTACTCAATTTTGCATCAGTAAACGATTTAATAGTATTGAGTAAATTTTTAATAAAAATTTATTAAATGTTTGAAAAAAATTTGAGTAAATTTTTAATTGATACAAATAAATATTTACTCAAAATTTATATATTTATTTTTTTTTAAAAGTTTAAAAAAGTTTTAAATATTTTTACAAAAAAAAAAAAAAAACTTGTTTTTTCAAACTTTACCAAACATATTTATGTCTCAAAAACATAGGAAAATTTTATAAAGACGATTACAAACTTCCATATACATACACAAAAAACTATAAACTAAACGAGAATTCAAAAAACTATGAGAGTTAAAAAAAAATAAAAAACTATTAAATTTTTATTAAATTATTTACTTAAATTGTTTTTAAAATTTTTAATTGCGTCAATTAAAAAATTACTCAATTTTTGTTTTTAAATTTAAACAAGTGATTACTCAAATTTGTTTCCTTCATATTTTTTTCTGTGCCCTACACCACACTGTGGTACAGGGTATAATGAGTTTGTTCTGATGTTTGTAACTACCCGAAATATTGGTCCTAGACCCACTTTTAAGTATACCGATCGGCTTAGAATCACTTTTTGAGTCGATTTAGCGATGTCCGTCCGTCCGTCCGTCCGTCTGTCCGTCCGTCCGTCCGTCCGTCCGTCCGTCCGTCCGTCCGTCTGTCCGTCCGTCCGTCTGTCCGTCTGTCTGTCCATGTAAACGGTGTAAACACGATGCAGGTCGCAATTCTTAATCAATTGACTTGAAATTTGAAACTTAAGCCTCTTTTTGCCCAAGGACGAAGCCTATTGAAATTGGAAAAAATCGGTCCATATTAAGACCTAGCCCCCATACAAAGGTCCTCTTTAGTTTTGGCTCAAATGACTCTAATAGCCGCATTTAAATAGGTATATTTAGCAGATAATCATGTTTTATCCACACAAATCACCATTCCGAATTTTAAAGAAATCGGGCCAGTTCTTCTTGTAGCCCCCATACAAACCACCTTCCCGATTTTCACATAAATCTCTCAAATTTGATGAAAATAGAAAATATTTAATTAAAATTCTGTTTGTGTGATTGCAAAAAATGTGTTTATTTTTACATTTTGGAGGGAATAAAATATTCGGCACAGCCGAATTTCACACCCTCACTTGTTTTTCCTTAAACGTATTATTTAAGAAAATAAAGTACTTAAAAAAATAAAATAATTTTTTGCAAAAAAATTTTATTTGTTAGACAATAAAGTACTTTTTTAAAACAATAAATTTTTTACTACTTTTTTAGAAAAAAAGGACTTTGTTCTAAACAAAGTACCTTTTTGTAAAAAAGTACCCTTTTCTTAAATAAGTACTTTTTTCTAAAAAAATTTACTTTTTCTAAAAAATTTACTTTTTCTAAAAAAAGGATTTTTTTCTAAAAAAAAGATTATTTGTTCTAAAAAAAGTACTTTTTTCTAAAAAAAAGTATTTTTTCTAAAAAAAAATACTTTTTTCTAAAAAAAGTTATTTATTTTAAAAACGTACTTTTTCCTAAAAAAGGATACTTTTTTCCTAAAAAAGCACCTTTTTCTAAAAAAGTATTTTTTTTTAGAAATATGAAAATTTTAGAAAAAAGTACTGTTTTTTTAAAAACAGTAGTAAAAACGTAAGTTTTTTTTTAGAAAATGTGTTTTTGTTAGAAAAAGTACTTTTAAATTCTGATTAATTTTTATTAAAAAATAAAAATTGTTTTGTTCGACCTTAAAAATATTATATTTTGAGTCGGTTTATTATAGCTCGAGGTCATTATTTCCTTTACTAATTAAAACTATGATAAGTATTCTCATAGAATAATTATCAAGGAAATTATTTTTCTGTTTTAAATTTATTTATGTTGGTAATTTTTTGCAAGAAATCATCAACACGTGTTTCGGAATTTGTCAGATCCCATTGTCAAGACTATTTAGCAAAAATAATAACCCTACAAAATAACTACAAGTAGCAAAGTGTTTTTAATGACAATCGTAAATGATCAAACTAAAATATTAATACACAATTGACTCCACTCCCATTGGGAATTAGAAGATGAAAATTGTACCATCGTAGTAAGATCACGATCATCAACTAACCAACAAACAAATATTAAAACAGACATACACACTGATTACCCTCGGTAATCCTATATGCATTTTGTTGTTGCAAATATTTCTATTTACGTTATAATACCATATTACTGGTTTTACCATGGCGTGAATACCATTTTGTTCAAAACCTGATTAATTTTTATTAAAAAATAAAAGTTGTTTTATTCGACCTTAAAAATATTATATTCTGAGTAGGTTTTTATTGTAGCTCGAGGTCATTATTTTCTTTACTAATTAAAACTATGATATTCTCATAGAATAATTTTCAAGAAAATTATTTTTCTGTTTTAAATTTATTTATGTTGGTCATTTTTTGCAAGACTTAATCGACACGTGTTTTGGGATTTGTCAGATCCCATTGTCAAGATTATTTATAAAAAAAAGTACTTTTTTTAGAAAAAAAGTTATTTTTTTCATAAAAAAAAATCTTTTTTGTTTAAAAAGTAATTTTTTTTTCGAAAAAGTACTTTTTTCAATAAAGTACTTTTTTTTTCCAAAAAAAGTACTTTTTTTGCTAAAAAGTAATTTTTTCAAAAAAAAAGTACTTTTTTTCTGAAAAGTCCTTTTTTTGAAAAAAGTACTTTTTTTTTCTAAAAAAAAGTACTATATTGTCTTTAATACTTTTTAGGAAAAAGTAAAATTTTTTCTATATAAGTACTTTAAAAAGTACGTTTTTTATTTAAAGTTTCCGATTAAAGCGTCCGTTTTGACATGGAATGCCCTATGTACATTTTTATTTAAAAAAAAAAACAAAACAAATTATTCACTTCAAATGACGGTTCAGCTTATTGACAACCAGAGCTTGCCATATGTTCGATTTCAAATGCTTTTTATAAATACCCAAATAAATTACCAAAAAAGGTTTTTATCTTTTATTTACCCGGGAACCCCATTAGTAATGATATGTTATTGGCCAGTCTGTCACATTACTACTTTATAAATTTAGCTAAATTTCCTTACTCTTTTTCTTTCCTACTGGGCATTTCTTTATTATTAGTTTTTATTTTTAGCACTTGTCGATTTCATTGTAATTTTGCATAATTTATATGTAAAGTTATGTTTCGTGTTAGAGAATGACTGAAATTATATAGTACTCGTTAGAATGGATTTTATTTTTTGTTATATGCACAAAGTAATCTTCAAAAATTTAGAAAACCTTTGGAATAGTACGAAAAATAACACCGAAGGTTTAAAAAAAACATGTATAAAAACTTATTTTGAAGTCTTTGAAAATATAGTAATTATTCTTTTTTTTAAATGCTACGAGAAAATTACTATTAAATGTGAATTTTATTAAAATATGAGTTTTAATGGAAGTAGTTATCAGCTAGATTTTAGAAATTTTGTTAATTTAAAGAACTTATGATGAATTAACTCCACACTAAAGCTTTAGAAATATTTGATTTACCCATAATCGCAGGAGTTTGCATGGATAAAGAGGAGTTGGATGCTAACGTATACTTCATTTACCATTGTCCTAGGGAGCTGCCCTACACTCAAAGAACTGTAAATCGATTTGTCATAAAAGTTCGTCCAATGAAACATTTTAATGAAGTTTTCATAAATATTATGAAAATTTTCATAAATTGTAGTTGTAATTATTGCAGTTGTAATTATTCGACCTTTCAAATTGTAATTAAGTAAATAAATAATCGAGCTCAAGGCCAGTGTTTTGTTTAATAATTCTTCTTTATTAACTTCCAATATTTCGATCCTCATCAAGGAACATCATCAGTGCAATATTTAATGACGAAGAAGGAGGATCAACAACTTTAAGTTTTTTGCGTTAAAAATCCAATTTTACTCCCTGATGATGTTCCTCGATGAGGATCGAAATATTGGAAGTTAATAAAGAAGATTTATTAAACAAAACACTGGCCTTGAGCTCGATTATTTATTTACTTAATTTTCATAAATATGATGAAATGTTTCATAAATACTATGAATAATTATGGAACATTTCATAAATATAATGAAACAGTTTCATTGGACGAACTTTTATGATGAGTTTCATTATATTAATGAAGCTATTTCTTTGTTTCAATATCCAAGGAGTTTCATAAGAAGCTCAAATAAGTTTAACGGCAGGGACCAGTAAGGAAACCTATTGCAGTCCAATGGTATCACAAGGGACCTCAGGAACTATGTGTGCTGACATAAAACGTCAGCAGCCACTTACAACATAATCTAGCCATGATTTTAATTAATAAAGAAAGACGACCTCGAGCTAGAGTAACCCTATTCAAGGCATAATATTTTAAAGAATGAATATTTTTTTGTTTTTTTAATTATTCAGAATTATTTTTATTTAATTTTAAAAACATTTAACATTTTTTTCATCTTCGCTTAAATCTTAAACAACAAAATGCAATAAATCATCATGAATACGCAGAAAACAATTATTTGTATAAATATTTAATACAACAATTAAATAGCAATTAATAAAATAATAAACATAATCTTAAATTGTATCCTGTAAACATAACATTTACCAAATCCTTAAGTATACAGAACACAATACTCTCAACTACAACAGCAACATTACACACACCCACACGCACAGAAAAACATACAAACAAAAGAGCTTCAATACAAACGAATGAACACAGGCTAACACATTAACAATAGAGTGGGATGAAAAAAGAAAATTTATATAAAAAAAAAAAAATAAAATAAAATAAAAGAAAAGAAAAGAAAAGAAAAGAAAAGAAAAGAAAAGAAAAGAAAAGAAAAGAAAAGAAAAGAAAAGAAAAGAAAAGAAAAGAAAAGAAAAGAAAAGAAAAGAAAAGAAAAGAAAAGAAAATAAAATAAAATAAAATAAAATAAAATAAAATAAAATAAAATAAAATAAAATAAAATAAAATAAAATAAAATAAAATAAAATAAAATAAAATAAAATAAAATAAAATAAAATAAAATAAAATAAAATAAAATAAAATAAAATAAAATAAAATAAAATAAAATAAAATAAAATAAAATAAAATAAAATAAAATAAAATAAAATAAAATAAAATAAAATAAAATAAAATAAAATAAAATAAAATAAAATAAAATAAAATAAAATAAAATAAAATAAAATAAAATAAAATAAAATAAAATAAAATAAAATAAAATAAAATAAAATAAAATAAAATAAAATAAAATAAAATAAAATAAAATAAAATAAAATAAAATAAAATAAAATAAAATAAAATAAAATAAAATAAAATAAAATAAAATAAAATAAAATAAAATAAAATAAAATAAAATAAAATAAAATAAAATAAAATAAAATAAAATAAAATAAAATAAAATAAAATAAAATAAAATAAAATAAAATAAAATAAAATAAAATAAAATAAAATAAAATAAAATAAAATAAAATAAAATAAAATAAAATAAAATAAAATAAAATAAAATAAAATAAAATAAAATAAAATAAAATAAAATAAAATAAAATAAAATAAAATAAAATAAAATAAAATAAAATAAAATAAAATAAAATAAAATAAAACAAAATAAAATAAAATAAAATAAAATAAAATAAAATAAAATAAAATAAAATAAAATAAAATAAAATAAAATAAAATAAAATAAAATAAAATAAAATAAAATAAAATAAAATAAAATAAAATAAAATAAAATAAAATAAAATAAAATAAAACAAAACAAAACAAAACAAAATAAAATAAAATAAAATAAAATAAAATAAAATAAAATAAAATAAAATAAAATAAAATAAAATAAAATAAAATAAAATAAAATAAAATAAAATAAAATAAAATAAAATAAAATAAAATAAAATAAAATAAAATAAAATAAAATAAAATAAAATAAAATAAAATAAAATAAAATAAAATAAAATAAAATAAAATAAAATAAAATAAAATAAAATAAAATAAAATAAAATAAAATAAAATAAAATAAAATAAAATAAAATAAAATAAAATAAAATAAAATAAAATAAAATAAAATAAAATAAAATAAAATAAAATAAAATAAAATAAAATAAAATAAAATAAAATAAAATAAAATAAAATAAAATAAAATAAAATAAAATAAAATAAAATAAAATAAAATAAAATAAAATAAATAAATACACTGAAGATTCAAGATTAATAAAAAATTGTTATATGGATGAAAGACAAGTTATATGGATGAAAGACAAAATATTACTAATTTTGGACTAATTTTCGGTAAAAAATTTGATTTTGATTGAAGTAGATTTCGTCAATATCGTCGTGATGATTTTTTAATGTAAAATGTTTAAAAATGACGCAGTAATTTTACCCAAGGGAAATTTTAATCTATCTTACTCAATCTAAATTTAAAATTCCTTTCAGTTAATTTCTGATTTTTTCTGCTCTAATGCCAATTTACCTCTCCAATTCTATTTTAGTTAAAAAATTTGGATTATCACCCTACCCTAATACACAATGACCAACTTAAATACATAGTATGAAAATAATAAATCTTCAACTGCTCATTAAGCAAATTATAGTGTACAATTTATTTCAATTAATAATTTTTGTTGTAGCAGCATGTTTTTTTTCAGTTTTCCAAGTAAATTATTATTGTGTTTTTAATTTTTATACAATACTCTCAACAACAATATTGTTAATTCCCTAAGGCTGGTAGTAATAAAAATACATAGAGTAAATAAAAGGACGTAACATTTATTAAAAATATTAATAAATTTATAAATAATAATATGGTGTAAAATTTAATGGAGTAAATATTTTTAAACCAAAAATAATCACGTAATTTTTGGTAGTGAAGCTAAATAATGTATACTCTGTTCTAGTGTTCATCAGGAAATGTTGAACAAAGTTTGAACTAAATTTATAGATCTTGGCACAAAAGACCTATTAAGGTCGCAGTATTGGCCGTGCAACCAAACTGTACCTCCGATCTACTCGCGATAAAAAATAAATTAAAGTTAATAAAATTTTCAACAAATCCTACATACATTATTTTCCTATCAGACCATAACTTTACGCGTGATAGACAAGCATATGATAAAAATCTTAAACTCTTTTAACATCATAATGCTTTTAGGCTGGTGTCTAATTTTAAAAAAGTTGCAGGACGCCACTTTAGTTTGACTATATAAGCTAACAATTAACGAAAAAGAAAACAAGAATTACTATTTTAATTTTCTTAAAACCAAAAATTGTAATAACTTGGTTTTGGAACTTGGATAATAATTCACCTCGTGCTGAATAAAACCGTTTTTCACCAGCTGGTGAATAAAAAGTAACATATTTATTTTTCAACAAAATAAAATTTTTTTTTCATGATTTTTTTTTTCAATCAAATTTTTTTTCCATTAATTTTTTTTTTTCATTTTTTTTTTTTTTTCATCAAACTTATTTTTCATCAGTTTTTTTTTCATCAAACTTTTTTTTCATAATTTTGTTTTTTATCAATTTTTTTTTTATCAAATTTTTTTTCATCAATTTTTTCTTTCATCAATTTTTATTTTTTTCATAAATTTTTTTTTCATCATTTTTTTTTTTATTAATTTTTTTTTCATCAATTTTTTTTTCATCATTTTTTTTTTTTAAAAATTTTTTTTTTCATAATTTTTTTTTAATTAATTTTTTTCATCAAATTTTTTTTTCATCAAATTTTTTTTTTTCATATTTTTTTTTTATCATATCTTTTTCATCAATTTTTTTCATCAATCTTTTTTCATCAAATTTTTATCAAATTTTTTATTATCAATTTTTTTTCTCCAAAAAAAAAATTTTTTTTCATCAATTTTTTTTTACATCAAAAAATTTTTCTTTTCATCGAAAAAATTCATCAAAATTTTTTTCATCAAAAATTTTGGGTTCATTAAATTCTTTTTAACATAATTTTGTTTTTGGTGAAAAAAAAAAATCTTTTTTTTACCAAAACTACTTTTTCACCAAGTCTAAGCTTTTATCATAAAAATTTTCCATTTGTTTATCAAATGTACATAAAATAAGTGAGAGTGTTATATTCTTTGGTGCCGAATCTTTTATACTTTCCCAAATGTAAAAACACTTTTTTGCACTCACTTACGAAATGTACAGCTCTTTTGTTTTTTTAATGGGGTCCTCGACTGATATTTCAAATCTTCCGCAAAACATTATCATGATTTAATGTTTTGGGCAAGAGTACAAAATTCGCAGGCATTTTTAATTTTTTTTTGGTATTTTAAATACAACAAAAAAAAAACTTGGTTAAATACCTTACAGGGGAAGTATCTCTACCCTTATGAACCGATTTGCCTGAAACTTAAAATATATATATAAGAGACGATTTTAAGGTTGGGGTGTCTCAGCTTATCGGCCATATCAACGTTGTCCCCTTATAAAACTTTGTGGGCCATCGGGAAAATTTCGATAGCTCTCGAACTAACAGGAATATCGTCTAGAGCAAAATACTTATAAATCGACTTAAATTTAATAAAGATTATTTTGTATTCCTATGGATATTGTAGGTCTATGTCTTCACATAAATACCCCCCAAAACTTACGCATTTTCGTGAAAAAAGTATTTAGCAAAGCCGAATTTTAACAAGGTTATGCAACCTTTGGATAGGCATCAAAAAAACCTTTTTTTTCATATTCATTCATCATATAGTTTTTTAAAAATAAATGGCTAAAAAATACAAAAAACTAATTTTTACCCATTTTTTGAACCCCTAAATCCCCGATATGGCCGATAAGCCGAGACACCCCAACATTAGGATTGTGTCTTTGATATATATTTTAAGTTTCAGGCAAATCGGTTCATAAGGGTTGAGATTAGGGCTTCCAATCGGGATTGGATTTTCTGAATCCCGGGATTTGGGATTGAAAAAAAATTTCGGGAGTTTGGGATTCCTCCTGAGAAGAATATTCATATTCGGTTATCTTTCTTATCTTTCGTCGTGGCTTTTATCTTTATCTTTCGTCGTGGCTTTTAGTGAGTGTGATTTGAAAAAAAAAAAAATAATTTTCGAATTTTTGCATAAGTGATTCATTTTTTGCTAAAGCTTGCGTGATTTGATTTTTTTAAATTTATTTGATTTTTTTTTTTCATTTCTTGCAAAAAAATTTTTTGTTTTTTTTTTGGTAAAAAATGTGTTTTTTTTTTTTTTTGGTAAAAAATGTGTTAGCGAGAGTAGAGTTTGCATGACTCACGCGTGAGCGTAAGTCACAAGTGAGTGATTCCATTATTGTTTGCGTGAGCGTGAGTCAAACCCCATATAAAAATTCATAAAATTGAAAAAGTTTACAACTTAAGGAGTTAAGATATGTCAAAAGCCATTTACGGTCCTATGCTCCTTGTAAGAGTAAAAGTAATAAATATAAAAGCCCTTATGTCCAACCACCAATAGTTTTTAGAATTTCTTTACATTTCGCAAACATTTCCCCTTTTTCTATAACAAAAAACAAGGTACCTGGCGGAACTTTTCTCGATTTTTTTTTATTTTGTTCCACAAAATTTATATTTTATACAAATTATTTAAACAAATCTAAAAATATTGAAAAAAAAAGTCGGGATCCCGAAAATCCCGGGATTAAAAATTAGAAATCCCGGGATTCGGGATTTGCCTAATCCCGAAAATCCCGGGATTTCCGGGATCGGGATATCCCGATTGGAAGCCCTAGTTGAGATACTTCCCTTATTAGTGGTTTTTTGAGTGTTTTTTCATACAGTTAGTCGGTAACCATCGATTTTCATGAAATCGACTTTGTTATCTTTGTTAAGGTTCAGGCTTATAGGAAAACCATAAAAAAATTATTTGTTACGATTTCTATTTTTTTTTTTTTTTTTAATTACTGAATCCTTGAAAAAAAATTTTTGATAATTTTTTAAAGTTTAGTGGTCTATAATACATAAAACAAGTAGAAAAGTTAAATTCGACTTGGCCGAATCTATGAATAAACTCACAATGCCCTTTTTAAGTGATGGTAAATTTTCTAAAGTGAAAAAATAACATTTTTGGTTAGAAATATTTTATTTTGTGTAAAAAAAAATTTTTAAAAGTAATTTTTGAATCAATCAAAAAATAATTTACAAAATTTTTTTTTGAGTGTAAAATTTTTTTGAGTGTATTTTTTTCTTTTAGTGTAAAAATATTTTTGAGTGACTAAAATACGTTCTAAAATACTTTTGTGACTTACCAATGTTTTTAAAACATGTTTAACGGGGTTGCAACACTTGAATTTAAGGTAAAACTAATCTGATATTCACGGTATTGCTAATAACTTTTGAACCACTGAACCGATTTGGCTGAAATTCAATACAAACCAGGTCTGGGGAATCATAAATATATATGCCATGCTTTAGCATTCTCAGAATTGTCCTTCGAAAGTTAGCGTGTTTTTTATCTCGTAAATTCCCGTATGAAACGTCTTTTATAGTGGCTTTGTTTAGGAAAAAAGAATTTCACTAATGATTAAAAAAAATTTTTTTTTTGCACAAATTTTGGAAGTCAAACATTTTTTTGCAATTTTTTGCGTTTTGAAATAAAAATTTTTATTAAAATATCTTTTAGGAAAAAAAATTAAATTGGACAAGTTCCGAAACATGTTTTAAAATTTTCTAGGTTCTAGAACAAAATTCAAAACTGTAAGTCCGAGAAACTTTTCTGAAAATCTCTAAATCCCAGACACAATATTTGTTTTGAATTTTGGAATAAAGAATTTTAATAAAATTTTTTAAAAAAGTTTACGACTTTTTTTGCTTTTAAAAAATTATTGAATTATAGTCCACCTTTTCCTCTTTGCCAGACTATTCTTTTGCATGTTTTTCTAAAGATGCTGTTTGGAGTGGCCACTTTTTAAACATTTAAATAACTGTTCTGGTACAATATATTAAAAATTAAATAAAAATAAGCGTTTTTATGTAAAAAGTTTAATTTTATATAATTCCCGGAAAAATACAAAAAATTCCAAGGAATTCCCGACAGCCTGGGAATTCCCGGACTCCAAACACAAAAAAAATCAGTAGGGCAATTTTCGTAATTTTTCATAAATTTCGCATTTGAAAATTGAATTTGATAAAAATTCTGCAATTCTCTTGCATTTTATTGTGTCAACAGTGCGTATGAGTAATGTATATTTGCGAAACCAACGATGTTACGTTACTCCTACGCAGTGTTGACACAATAAATTTCAAGGGAATTACAGAATTTTTATGAAATCTAATGCAAATGCGATTTTTTATTTTGGGTGAATAGACAAACATCGAATTTTTGATAAATTGACTTTTTTAAAAAATAAAAAAATTCAGAATGGGTTCTAAAAATTTTCAAAATAAAAAATTGAATCGATAGCACATAAAAAAATATACAAGAATGTAAATTTTAGAGATTGTGGTACATTTAGTTCGATAAATTTTTAATGAAGAGAACTCGACACAAATTTGACCATTTTGTACAATATTTGAAAAATTTAAAAATTATATTTTCTTAGTTCCATATAGGGCTATCCATACTACCTATTAAGATATTCGTGGGCCATATTTTTTTCGCTGGACATTTGGTGTGGAATGCCTCATATATTTAGTTTCCCAAAATTTGTTGAACAGTGTAAGTGGACATTTCTTAAACTACTCTACTAAATTGACTGCCTACTTGCTTTATTACACCGTCTGACAGCCAATATAAAACATGAACCGGATGATATACGTCTGAAAGAAGAGATCAAATGGAGTAAAACTGCATTCAAAGTTTTTCATTTCGTAATCCTGTTTCTTTTTAAAAGGACTTCAAAATTTTAAAGGATTCATTTTGTAAAATATTTTGAAATATTGTCCTCGGACGACACTGGTAATATCAAATGAAAGAGGAGGATCTCCCCTAATTTTTCCATTATTTTATTTTGTCATATCAGGGTAAAAGGATGTGAATAAAGTCATTTAAAAAATGCCTGCGAATTTTGTACTCTTGCCCAAAACATTATCATCCCAGTAAAAACTTGGTAATAAGTCTTCATTACCGCCTGCATTCTATGTAATGAGGGCTCGTTACCTGCTCGATTACTTCTTGTTAATAAATAATGAGTTACCGATAGCCTAATACAAAACCGGTTACATCTTGTTGATAAATAATGAGTTACCGATAACCTGATACAGAACAGGTTACTGGTAAATACGATTTAAAATATCTGATAAGTTGTCTAAATATTTTTTTTTTTTTTAATGAAATTAAAAAAATGCTAAAGAAAATTTAGAAAGAACATGCACATTTAGCTTAAAAAAGATTAACATTTATCTACTTTTTCTAATAAAACTCTGTTAACAGAAATTTAAATTCAGGAATTCTGATTAAAATTGGGACAAGGCAAAAAAAAGTTTAGAAAACCAAATTAATATTCAGAAAACTGGATCTAGCTGACACTTGATCGTGATTTATGAGCCTTAATTAGTCTTAAAATAACTTCTATTAAAGTTTCTGGATTTTAATTGGCTTTTTCTAAATTGTTATTGTTTTATCTAGATATTTTGTGGTGTTTTCCAAATTTTAATTTAACTTTTTTTTGCCTTGTTGTTTAAAGTATGTTAAAACCGGTAAAAAACCATCACAGACAGTATTTCCCTTAAAACCTAACTCACTCTTATATAGACTTAAGATGGTGTTTAATGCGGTTTCCATTGGCTGAGCAGAAGTCGCTTCTGTATATTTGTTATTGGTAATGTCCTAAGTAGCCAAATGTCCCTTTCTACGAGGTTCCAAGATATATTTTCGGTCATGTAATATTTGAATTTTACAATCAAACATTTGGAGGGAAGGATATCAACGTAAACACTGGTTCCGTTGGCACATTGGATCTTTTCCATTTCCACATTTTCCCGCTTGGTTGCTCTTGAAATAAACGCGTTCAACATGAACTTGTTCAATTTCATATTGGCGGAAGTTGCCCTAAGTTAAAAATTTATTAAAAGAATCAAAAGCTGTTATTTGGTAGCATTTTTGTGAGGAGTGGGAAACGAGTTATTTTTGAGCTACTGGTAGCTACTTATTTTTGGGACTAATGTATGCTGTTATTTGGTAGCATTTTTGTAAGTAGTGGGTAACGAGTTATTTTTGGGCTACTAGTAGCTTATTATTTGTGGTACTAATGTATGTTGTTTTTCAGTAGCATTCTCGTAAGCGAGTGGGTATGCGGTCATTACTCCAATGACATCGCCATGTTAAAATAATGAGTGTTTCACCAACATAGTAACTAGCTACCACCATCTATTTAAAGGCGAAAACCTCATTACTTGGTAATAGAAGTTTTTACTGGGATGATAATGTTTTGCGGAAGATTTGGGTGTACTTGCCAAAGCAAAGTTTTTTTTAGAAAAAATTTTTTTTTCTTCTTTATTTAAACAAATTTAGATTAGTTTTGCTTAACATTAACCTACAACTAATCTCATTTAGTGACTAACTAGTAGTTCATTTATAGATATTTATTAGCTTATAGGCTCATTGGCCTTGATGTTCCCCATCGAACCGTGTAACCAGATCATGAGGTTTGAAACGATTTAGCCTTCTGCTTAAAACGGATGTATTAAGCAACGTAGGAATTTCCAAGTTTGTATGGTTTTGTAGCCTTGTGTCATGTTTCCTAGCATGTAGAATTATTTCCTGTTTAACGGAGTTTATTTTAAGATCCCGATGAAGGTCTTCATTTCTGATGTACCACGGTGCACCTACAATGTTTCTTAAAACTTTGTTTTGAAACCGCTGAACTATATCGATTACATGGTTTTTGGCGCATCCCCAAATGCCTTACAACCATACAGGTTTGAGAACTTGGTTGTACAACATTAATTTATTATGTGTCGAAAGATTTGAATTTCTACCAACTAGCCACATTAATTTTCTATATTTGATGTTGAGCTCATTTTTTTCTTTTCAATATGCTTCTTCCAAAGAAGCTTTTCATCAAGCGTCATTCCAAGGTATTTTGCATGGTCGGATATAGGCACCTGTTGGTTGTCTATATAGATAGGAATGTGCTCAATTTTTTTTAAAGTGAAGTCGATATGAATTGATTTAGAGCTGTTTAGTTGTAGACGCCAAGTTTTTGTCCACAGATCAACTTGATTTAACGCGTTTTGAAGAATTGTTGTTGATTCTTGATTAGATTTACCTTTCGCTAATATAACAGTGTCATCAGCAAAAGTGCCTATAAAACAGTTGTTGGTGACAGGCATATCGTATGTGCACAATAAATATAACGTTGGGCCCAAAATACTACCTTGAGGGACACCAGAGGTTATTTGATGAAGTATCTGCTCAATAGTAGAGTGTTGTTTTCTAAATCCAGATTGATGGTCTGGAATCAGGTTTTTGGTTTTTATAACGAATTCTAATCTTGTGCTAATTATTCTTTCAAATAGTTTTCCCATTATGGGCAGTAACGAAATAGGTCGGTAGGATTTGACTTCATGAGCATTTTTTCCTGGTTTGGGGACCATTATTATTTCTGCTTCCTTCCAGTAGCATGATATATATTTGTATTTTAGGGAAGCGTTAAAAATGGTAGTTAGTTTAACCACTCCGTTGTATGGTAAATTTTTCAATATGTCGGCAGTAATTTGATCGAATCCAAGAGATTTCTTGGAATTTAAGTATTTAATTTCATTTATAACTTCCTTTAGATAAACTTGTTTAATGTTGTTCAATTCTGCTATATTATTTTGATTGTTGTTTATTCCAGAACTTGCAGAGTTATAATTGGCGAAATTTCCATAACTATTTAGGGAAATGTCATTTATCGAGGTGGATTGAGTTCTTTTAGTTCCAAAGACAGTGCTGAGATAATCAGCGAATGTGTCAACTTTTTCTGAATTACTTTTGGCTCAGGTACCATTTGTTTTTAAAATTGGAGTTTTGTTTGTTTTTGGTCTATTATGATCTTTTACTGCTTTCCAAAGTGAATAGTCAGTTTTACTATCGTAAGTTAGGTTTGAAAGATAATCACTTAGATTGTCTTCTTTAAATTTTTTAATTTCCCTTTTTAGAAATTGGGCTGCATGGTTTAATCTGGACTTATCATCAGGCGAGCGGGACTGTTGTGTTATTCTTAGAGGATAAAAAGGACAACCAGGCTTCTTCGTTAGTTCGGGAGTGCTTTGACAAGCCGCTTGTTGAAGTGTGTTTGTAAATAAAAGAGTTTCTTTTTTAATATCTTCAGTTGAGTTAATTTGACAATGATTTATTGATGAATTAATTACACTGTGCAACACCCAAAATCGGAATGGGATGAAACCAAAAGCAAATGAAAGTTGACATATTCCATAACAAACCCCTCAAGGCTTTTTTCCAGTTCAGAGCTAGATTTTTTTTACACGCATTTGAAGTAAGTGCACTTTTATTATAATTGTAATACTAAATGCTTGAAAATTGTATTAGTGGCGAATGATTAATATTGTAATTGCCTTTAAATAACAATCATACGCAACGGTGTCCAGTGCTTTATATTAATAATTGCCTTTAAATAACAATCATACGCAACGGTGTACAATGGTTTATTTTAATAATTTGGCTATTCAGTAAATAGGTACTGGATCGATTGCAGCAAAATTCATACCAGTCATAGCTGAAGTAATTTTGAGCTTAAGTTTGAAAACTGGACCCTACATGTTCAATAAGGGCACAACCAGGGGCCTTTAAAGGACATGTTAAGTACACAAAAACTTTAAATGCTTTAAAATCACCAACTTTAAATGCGTGTAAAATAAAATCTAGCTCTGACCTAAAAAAAAGGCCTTGAGGGTTTTGTTATGGAAAACGTCAGCTTTCATTTGCTTTTGGTTTCATCCCATTCCGATTCCGAAAGTTCGATTTTGTATCACTGTGTTATTGATTTAAAGTAGTTCCAATCTGTTTTCTTGTTAACAATTCTATTGTGAGATATATTTTGTGTAACCATACCGTGTAGGGTAAGGTAAATTGGTGAGTGGTCAGAACTAAGTTCATAGCCATCTTCTATAAAGTCGCAATTTAGGGGATTTTTATGAGAATAAAAAAGTCTATAACGTCTGGCGTTTTCGTTGTATCGGTAGGCCAATAAGTTGGTTTACCAGTGGCCACCACTCTACTACCAGTGTTTTTTTTAGAAAAAAAATTGTTGTATTACTTTGCTATTCCATGCAAAATTAATTGAAATATCTGTCGAGGACCCCATTAAAAACCCAAACGAGCTGTACATTTAGTAAGTAAGTGCAAAAATAAGTGCAAAAAAGTGTTTTTACATTTTGGAGAGTATAAAAGATTCGGCACCAAAGAATATACCACTCTCACTTGTTTTATGTACATTTGATAAACTAATGGACAATTTTTATGCGAAAAGCTTAGACTTGGTGAAAAAGTAGTTTTGGTAAAAAAAATATTTTTTTTTTCACGAAAAACAAAATTATGTTAAAAAAAATTTAATGAACCCAAAATTTTAGGTGAAAAAAAGTTTTTGATGAAAAGAAAAACTTTTTGATGGAAAAAAATTGATGAAAAAAAAAAATTTGATGAAAAATTTTTTTTTTTTGTGAAAAATAATTGTTACTTTTTATTCACCAGCTGGTGAAAAACGGTTTTATTCACCACGACGTGAATTATTATCCAAGTTACAAAGTTATTAAAATTTTTGGTTTTAAGAAAATGAAAATAGAAATTCTTGTTTTCTTTTTCGTTAATTGTTAGCTTATATCAACGGCGTATGCAGGACTGTTTTTTCAGGGCCCAACAACAACAACAAAAAAAATTTGTTGTTCTTTTCGTGAGATTTTTGTTTTCCAATACATATAAAAAAATATTTTTTTTGTTGTTGTTGTTGGGCCCCCCCTCTGAATACGCCAATGGCTTATATAGTCAAACTGAGGTGGCGTCCTGCAACTTTTTTAAAACTAGACACCAGCCTAAAAACATTATCATGTTAAAACTCAATCAAAATATTTTTTTGAAAATTTTGAATGATATTGAAGGATACATTTTTGAAAAGACTTAACTTACCTGCTTTTTCTGATATGTAAAAATTTAAAATTAGGAAAATTAGGGGAAATCCTCCTCTTTCATTTGCTATCACTAGTGATATTCTAGTAAAAGTACAAATATTGAAAAAATATTTTATAAAATTTAATCATCTTAAACTTTGAAATCCTTTTAAAAGGAAACAGGATCACGAAAACCAAAACTGTAAATGCAGCATTACTACATTTAGTCTCTTGTTTCAAACGTATACATTTCGTGTTTAACGACTTTTTTCTAAGGTTTTTTTTTTCCATTTTTGTCGGACGGTGTTATATTTTTTTTTTGTCTCTCCAAAAACATAGATCCCACAGTATGTTGTTGCTCATGCAGCACAAATATCGCCAACAAAAATTTTAAATCAAACAAAACAATTTTTTTTTTACTTTGTTTATAAACTAAAATGTTGTATGTGAATATTTTAGTTGTTTGCCTGCATATTATCAAAAACCCCGTTTGTACAAGCAAAACACATTTGGCGAAACGAGAAAAAAACTGCATGATATAATGCTGCTTCCACGGCTGCTGTTGCATATTTTGTATAAAAATTTAAAAAAAAATTCCTATTGAACCGGCTGGTATGATTTGGTTGCCAGTAGTTGATATTCGCATTTTTATTCTGCTATTTGTATTTTCCCTGTTTTCGTGGTAGTTGATTTTTTGGTTTTTGATAGAGAGTTTAAGCCATTTGGTTGATTAGCATAAAATTTGGTATTCAGTGTTTTTTTTTTGTTGTTTTTTCGGCTTGTGGAGGTTTCTATGCTGTTTGCCATTAAATCATGCTAAATTGTTTTTTTAAGAGTTTAACAGATTTTTGGGTTTTTTTTCGGCAAATACAAAAGTGAAAGTGATATGTAAAGCAGTGCATCAAAGTTTTTTTTGGTTAAAAGCGAAAGGATATTGAATTTGATGAATATTGTTGAACATAACGACCACAAATTGTTTGGTTGATTTAGAAACGATTTGGGGAACACAAAAACTAAACTTTTTTAAACCACGATTAATGGTTTAAAATCTAGCTAAATGGAATGCACCATTTGCATTAGATTTAGGGAGCCGGTCAATTTGAATATTTGTAGTATATGTAAATAAAAGAGACTTTTTTTATTAGAAAAATGTCTCAGAATCTGAGACTTTTTCTATAAGAAAAATGTCTCAGAATCTGAGAAGAAAAATGTCTCAGAATCCGAGACTTTTTCTATAAGAAAAATGTCTCAGAATCTGAGACTTTTTCTATAAGAAAAATGTCTCAGAATCTGAGACTTTTTCTATAAGAAAAATGTCTCAGAATCTGAAACTTTTTCTATAAGAAAATTGTCTCAGAAACTGAGACTTTTTCTATAAGAAAAATGTCTTAGAATCTGAGACTTTTTCTATAAGAAAAATGTCTTAGAATCTGAGACTTTATCTATAAAAAAATATCTCAGAATCTGAGACTTTTTCTATAAGAAAAATGTCTTAGAATCTGAGACTTTTTCTATAAGAAAAATGTCACAGAATCTGAGACTTTTTCTATAAGAAAAATGTCTCAAAATCTGAGATTTTTTTCTATAAGAAAAATGTCTCAGAATCTGAGACTTTTTCTATAAGAAAAATGTCTCAGAATCTGAGACTTTTTCTATAAGAAAAATGTCTCAAAATCTGAGACTTTTTCTATAAGAAAAATGTCTCAAAATCTGAGACTTTTTCTATTACAAAAAATGTCTCAGAATCTAAGACTTTTTCTATTTCAAAAAAGGTCTCAGAATCTGAGAATTTTTTATAAGAAAAATGTCTCAGAATCTGAGAATTTTTCTATAAGAAAAATTTCTCAGAATCTGAGACTTTTTCTATAAGAAAAATGTCTCAGAATCTGAGACTTTTTCTATAAGAAAAATGTCTCAGAATCTGAGACTTTTTCTATAAGAAAAATGTCTCAGAATCTGAGACTTTTTCTATAAGAAAAATGTCTCAGAATCTAAGACTTTTTCTATAAGAAAAATGTCTCAGAATCTGAGACTTTTTCTATAAGAAAAATGTCTCAGAATCTGAGACTTTTTCTATAAGAAAAATGTCTCAGAATCTGAGACATTTTCTATAAGAAAAATGTCTCAGAATCTGAGACTTTTTCTATAAGAAAAATGTCTCAGAATCTGAGACTTTTTCTATAAGAAAAATGTCGCAGAATCTGAGACTTTTTCTATAAGAAAAATGTCTCAGAATCTGAGACTTTTTCTATAAGAAAAATGTCTCAGAATCTGAGACTTTTTCTATAAGAAAAATGTCTCAGAATCTGAGACTTTTTCTATAAGAAAAATGTCTCAGAATCTGAGACTTTTTCTATAAGAAAAATGTCTCAGAATCTGAGACTTTTTCTATAAGAAAAATGTCTCAGAATCTGAGACTTTTTCTATAAGAAAAATGTCTCAGAATCTGAGACTTTTTCTATAAGAAAAATGTCTCAGAATCTGAGACTTTTTCTATAAGAAAAATGTCTCAGAATCTGAGATTTTTTCTATAAGAAAAATGTCTCAGAATCTGAGACTTTTTCTATAAGAAAAATGTCTCAGAATCTGAGACTTTTTCTATAAGAAAAATGTCTCAGAATCTGAGACATTTTTCTTATAGAAAAATGTCTCAGAATCTGAGACTTTTTCTATAAGAAAAATGTCTCAGAATCTGAGACTTTTTCTATAAGAAAAATGTCTCAGAACCTGAGACTTTTTCTATAAGAAAAATGTCTCAGAATCTGAGACTTTTTCTATAAGAAAAATGTCTCAGAATCTGAGACTTTTTCTATAAGAAAAATGTCTCAGAATCTGAGACTTTTTCTATAAGAAAAATGTCTCAGAATCTGAGACTTTTTCTATAAGAAAAATGTCTCAGAATCTGAGACTTTTTCTATAAGAAAAATGTCTCAGAATCTGAGACTTTTTCTATAAGAAAAATGTCTCAGAATCTGAGACTTTTTCTATAAGAAAAATGTCTCAGAATCTGAGACTTTTTCTATAAGAAAAATGTCTCAGAATCTTTTTCTATAAGAAAAATGTCTCAGAATCTTTTTTTATAAGAAAAATGTCTCAGAATCTTTTTCTATAAGAAAAATGTCTCAGAATCTGAGACTTTTTCTATAAGAAAAATGTCTCAGAATCTGAGACTTTTTCTATAAGAAAAATGTCTCAGAATCTGAGACTTTTTCTATAAGAAAAATGTCTCAGAATCTGAGACTTTTTCTATAAGAAAAATGTCTCAGAATCTGAGACTTTTTCTATAAGAAAAATGTCTCAGAATCTGAGACTTTTTCTATAAGAAAAATGTCTCAGAATCTGAGACTTTTTCTATAAGAAAAATGTCTCAGAATCTGAGACTTTTTCTATAAGAAAAATGTCTCAGAATCTGAGACTTTTTCTATAAGAAAAATGTCTCAGAATCTGAGACTTTTTCTATAAGAAAAATGTCTCAGAATCTGAGACTTTTTCTATAAGAAAAATGTCTCAGAATCTGAGACTTTTTCTATAAGAAAAATGTCTCAGAATCTGAGACTTTTTCTATAAGAAAAATGTCTCAGAATCTGAGACTTTTTCTATAAGAAAAATGTCTCAGAATCTGAGACTTTTTCTATAAGAAAAATGTCTCAGAATCTGAGACTTTTTCTATAAGAAAAATGTCTCAGAATCTGAGACTTTTTCTATAAGAAAAATGTCTCAGAATCTGAGACTTTTTCTATAAGAAAAATGTCTCAGAATCTGAGACTTTTTCTATAAGAAAAATGTCTCAGAATCTGAGACTTTTTCTATAAGAAAATTGTCTCAGAATCTGAGACTTTTTCTATAAGAAAAATGTCTCAGAATCTGAGACTTTTTCTATAAGAAAAATGTCTCAGAATCTGAGACTTTTTCTATAAGAAAAATGTCTCAGAATCTGAGACTTTTTCTATAAGAAAAATGTCTCAGAATCTGAGACTTTTTCTATAAGAAAAATGTCTCAGAATCTGAGACTTTTTCTATAAGAAAAATGTCTCAGAATCTGAGACCTTTTCTATAAGAAAAATGTCTCAGAATCTGAGACTTTTTCTATAAGAAAAAAGTCTCAGAATCTGAGACTTTTTCTATATTAAAGTTTTTCTACAAAGTTTTGTTTAAAATCCAATCAAAATTTGACTAAAGTTTTTAATGACTTCAATTTACTTAATACTCCAACTAACCTTAATAACTTTATGGATATTTGTTATTAAAATCTCATTTTATTTTCAATTGCTTTTATGTGTTTTGTTATGACGTAGCGTCTGAATTTTTTTTTTTTTAAATACATTAATGTGTTTTACTGCCATTAAAAGTTAACATATCATTTTAACAATACAATTTACTGTACGAACACGAGTATTTGTTGATATTTAGCAACTTTAAACAAAATGAACAAAAACAAAAAAAAAACAAATTGTATCAATGACATACATATTCGTACATATTAAATTGTAACAATTTTTGAACATGATACGGTTTGGTAAGTATTTGCAATAACATGCATTTTATTTGTTTAGTTAGAGTGTATGCTCCACTCTAGTGCTCATTTTGAAATATAACATTTATACAATGTGCTAAAGAAGTATGCGGTGTTTTAAATAAAAATTCTCGTAAAATAACAGTCAGCAAAAAAAATATTGTAAATTTGAAAAAATTAGGGGGTTATAAAAAAAAAATATTATCACTAATTTTGTTGCGAAAATACAACTTTTGTTTTTAAATTTAGACTTTTTTGGTGAATTAACAACTACTTCTTGTAAACTTTTAATTTTTTCCTGAAATTTTTTATAAATTTGTATATTTTTGACGCTATAAAACTAACAAAGGATTCTCGTTTTCAAATACTCCTAGTAAAAACTACGACATTTTTTGTTCATCACAGTAATTTTTTGCGAAAATTCCAAAAAAAATCTAGAAACTTAAAAAAGTTTAACAAAAAAGTTTTTTCTAAAGGCATTTTTAATAGTTTTTTTCGCACTTTTAATGAAGTTTTTTACTCTAAAACGCAAAAAAGTTACCCAAAATATTTGGGAAAATTTTTCAAAAAAATGTTCGTGACTTTGAAATTTTTTAAAATGTTAAAAAACTTTTGTTTACTAAAATAAATTTTAACTAATCTTTTAACACAAAAAAAACAAAAAAAATACATCTGGGACTAAAAAAAGTTTTGATAAGTTTTGTCGGAGCTAGTGTTGCAAAATTAAAGTTTTTTATTTTGTGAAACAACAAATATCCTCGTAATTTTTGTAATTTTTATACCTTCCACTCTAGTGATAGTGGGTATATATAAGTTTATCATTCCGTTTGTAACACCTCGAAATATTGGTCTAGGACCCAATAAAGTATATATATTCATAATCCTCTATCGATTTTAAGACGATCTAGCGATGTCCGTCCGTCCGTCTGTCCGTCTGTCTGTTGAAAACACGCTAACTTTTGAAAGACTTTATGGAGGCTCCTGAAGTTTGGCATTTATGTTGGACATTTACCTGGTCAGGTTGGTGTTGTAAGCCAGTGAAATCAGTCTAGTGGTTCAAAAGTTATAAGCAAATGAGTGAATTTCGGCAAGGGGTTTTCTGGAATTTACGAGATAAAACACACGGTAACTTTCGAACGCCAATTCTGAGCATGCTGAAGTGTGGCATATATATTTATCGTTCCTCTGGTCCAGTTTGTTTTAAATTTCAGTCAAATCGGTTCAGTGGTTCGAAAGTTATTAGCAACACCGTGAATTTCAGATTAGTTCACCTTAAATTCACGTGTTAAAAACCCGTTAAACATGTTTTAAAAACATTTGTGAGTCACAAAAATATTTTACAAGGTATTTTTGTCACTCAAAAATATTTTTACACTAAAACAAAAAAAAAAATACACTAAAAAAAAAAATTTTCATTAAAAAAAAAATTTACACTCAAAAAAAAATTGTAAATTATTTTTTTTTTTTTCAAAAATAACTAAAAAAAAATTTTTCTACACAAAATAAAATATTTCTTACCAAAAATTATATTTTTTTCACGTTAGAAAATTTACTATCACTTAAAAAGAGCATTCATAAATTCGGCCAAGTCGAATTTAACTTTTCTACTTGTTTTAATTTACTTTTTTTTGCCAAAATTTGTTTTTAAGTGCTTTTTTGCGCCAAAGATTTTCTGCAAAAATTTATTTTTTACCTACAAATTTTTCACCAACACAGTTTGAAGAAAATTCTTTTTCATATTTTTTTTTAATTTTTTTTTTAATTGTAGTTGTAATTATTCGACCATTCAAATCTATATAAATAAAAATCAATTGTCGTTCGTTGGTAACAGCATCAGTTGAGAACGGCTGGACCGATTTGGACAATTTTATTTTTGAAATGTTCGTCATAGCCCAACTTAGGTTTTTACGTAAAGAAAAATTGACCACGCCCACTTTTACGCCCACTTTTTTTTATTTATCTAAAATCGGAAAACGGCTGCACCGATTTGGGTAATTTTTTATTTAAATGTTCGTAATAAACCAATTTAAGTTTGTACTGAAAGGAAAATCGACCATGTCCACTTTTACGCCCACTTTTTCAATTTATCTAAAATCTGAGAATGGCTGGACCAATTTGACAATTTTGTTTTTTAAATGCATTTTCATCATATTCCAACTTTGGTTTTTTACGAAAAAAAATTACTACTCCCACTTTGGCTAATTTTTGTTGAAAATGTTCGTCATAATTCAACTATGGTTTTTATGGGTAGTAGAATTTCCCGCGCCCACTTTTTGCTATGTATCGAAAGAACTAAAACGGCTAGACCGATTTGGTTATAGTCCGCAAAAGATTTTTAAGGAAAGAAAAATTGTGCACACCGCTCACTTTTCCCGATATATGTCATGGAATGGGTGGATCAATTTATCTAATTTTGTTTTTAATGTTCGTCATATTCCAGCAAAGGTTTTTCGGAAAGAACAATTTTCC
Source organism: Pegoplata infirma (assembly GCA_963921195.1). Lineage (NCBI taxonomy): Eukaryota > Metazoa > Arthropoda > Insecta > Diptera > Anthomyiidae > Pegoplata > Pegoplata infirma. The sequence goes on along the minus strand of OY992537.1, from coordinate 204,384,209 downwards.
ACTTCTATGCCCACTTTTGAATGGATGGACAGAGTTGGTTAAATTCAAATAAGGTTTTACGGTAATAAGTTGTCCACCTTCTCCTTTTTTTCGATACATATAAAATTTACTCCATAGAAAAATAAAATATAGAATAATAAAATATAAATAAAAATCATATGTAGTTCGTTGGTAATCGCATCACTTGAGAAATGACCGATTTGGATAATATTTTTCTTTAAGTTCGTCTTATTTTTTTAATGTTTTTCTTTGGTTTTTTTCGGAAAACAAATTAATCACGCGCACTTTTACGCCTCCTTTTTTCGATATATCTGAATTGGTAGAACGGCTTGACTTAACTTTTTTTTAAAATATTCATCATAGTCCAATTTAGGTTAAAACGGAAATAAAATTTGTTCACGCCACTTTTATTTCGATATATCTAAAATAGCAGAATGGCAGGGCCGATTTGGCTATTAGTAGTATTTGTAGACGTTCGTGATAGTACAACTAACGTTTTTACGGAAATATAAATTGTCCACTCCCACATCGAAGAAAGACTGGCCTGATTTGTTAAATTTTTTCTTTAATGATCATTATAGTCCAGGTAAGGATTTTGAAATTAATTATTGGCCTCCCCCACTTAAAAGCCCACATTTTTCAACATCCTTAAAATTTGCAACACTTGAGAACGCCTGGGCCGATGTGGCTAATTGTTTTAAATATTTGTAATGTTCCATATAATTGTTTGGAAAGAAAAATTGTCCTCGGCCACTTTTTTTTCGATATATCTAAAATTCGTTTTTACTCTAATTTGATCTATTAAAAAAAATATTTCTTAATATATTCCGGTTAAACTTGGTAAAAATGATTTTAAATCCTTTGAGACAAATTTTAACGCCCACTTTTGTCTAAATATGTCGACTACTAATGACCGAACCGATTTTTTTATATTGATTATAGTTTTAATTTAAGGAAATATAAATGAGAAAAGTGTCCCGAAAAAAAGAAAAATTCGGGAAAACTATAAACGTTTTTTTGAACTCAAGACAATAGCTCACGATAAGAACGAGGAATATGCGTAATTTATTTTTGTGTTGTACGCAAAGTCGAAGACATGGTTATTTTTTTTAGTTCCTTTTTATGCAGGGCTATATATTTAAAGCGATACGAAATATAACAATGATCTTATATTTGGGCCAGCAACGCGGACCGGGCCAGCTAGTTGTAATTAAGTAAATAAATAATCGAGCTGAAGGCCAGTGTTTTGTTTTATAAATCTTCTTTATTAACTTCCAATATTTCGATCCTCATCGAGGAACATCATCAGGGAGTAAAATTGGATTTTTAACGCAAAAAAATTTAAGTTGTTGATCCTCCTTCTTCGTCATTAAATATTGCATATAATAATGAGTGCAATATTTAATGACGAAGAAGGAGGATCAACAACTTTAAGTTTTTTGCGTTAAAAATCCAATTTTACTCCCTGATGATGTTCCTCGATGAGGATCGAAATATTGGAAGTTAATAAAGAAGATTTATTTAACAAAACACTGGCCTTGAGCTTGATTATTTATTTACTTAATTTTTTTTTAATAGCCTTTTACATCGCTTAGGGTTTCAATATGTTCGACATGTGTTATCTTCTAAATATTTTTTTTTCTTACCCCATCAAAGTGGAATCACGGACTAGTTTTGGACTATAGTGTAAATCCAAAATATATACTCTAATGGTTATTGGCAGTAAACAAAAAAAAAAGATATAACAACAAATGAAAATTGCAATTTATAACAGCTGCATTAATTCACAAAATAAATATAATGATATAGAAAAAGATTTGATATGGAATGGATAATTATAAAAAGGATATAAAAAGAGTTTCAATGAGGGGGGTATAAAAGTAATTTTGTCAATTTGCTAAAATGTTTTGATAGTTAAAATAACTTTTTTTAATGAAAGTTGAATTTTAAATAGGAAAGATAAAAATAAATGTTACAAATACACAATTATATTAATTCAGAATCGATTAGAGTTGTGATTTTATTAGCCACTTAGTGGCGTATGATTATTATTATTTAACCATAAAGAATTAATCTTACTCATACGTTGATTTGTATTAAATTTATGAATTCATATTTAATTTATGGGGCGTATGATTAATATTGTTTCTTATACCAAATTAATATTACTCATACGTCAGTTTTGATATTTTTTTAAAAAGTTTTATATGTGGCATATGTGGCGTATGATTATTATTTTTTTCTCATACCGAATTAGTATTGCTCATACGGTAGGTTTTATTAAATTTATGAATTTATATTAAAAAATTTTGTACTGGTGTTAAGATTTTAATTGTTTTTATTATTTTTTTTTATTTAATTAAAAATAAATATTTGTGTTTACTCACTTTCACACAAATATTTTAAAATAACCGTTGTAAATAATATAAATATATAAAAAAAATAAGTAAAATCAATAACAGTCACGTTTCTCATTAAATGAAATTATAATGGAATTTAAATGTAAATTTTGGAATTGTATTAAAACTTCAAATATTTCATAATGTTTTTTTTTTTTTTTTTTAATTCATGCATTCTTCATTTTATAATTAAAAGTTAGTATAAATTATTTAAATATGATTTTGAAATTTGGAATGTAGCTTAACCTCTCGTAAAATGGATCCAATAAGGCTGGGATTTTCCCATTGTTGGTTAAAGAGGGTTAGTTGTGTAAAACAGTCTACTTTCGGTACTTTTTTTTTATTTCCAGATATAAGTGAAACACATACATAAGTGAAAACACATTCCAGAAAATTTTTAAAATTCTAAATGGGTAAAAAATATAGTATACTCTGAAATAATGATCATAGAATCTTAAAATTCGGAATGTAGGATCTTTAAGTAAAAAACATGCTGGAAAAAGTACTTTTTGAAAATTTATTTTCTAAATGTTTAAAAGTAGCACACTTGGTACTTTTTATATTTCCTGATTTAAAGGTTCAAGAAGCTTGAAATTGTATTTCAGAAGTTATCAATTGTTTTTCAGAAATAATCAATTGTATTTCAGAAGTTATCAATTGTATTTCAGATATTGTCAATTGTATTTCAGAAACTATCAATTGTATTTCAGAATTTATCAATTGTATAATTAGCAATTGTAATTCAGAATTTATTAATTGTATTTCAGATATTATAAATTGTATTTCAGAAATTATCAATTGTATTTCAAATTTATCAATTGTATTTAAAAATTATCAATTGTATTTCAGACATTTTTAATTTGTATTGTTGGAAATATCAATTGTGTTTCAGAAGTTATAAATCTAAGAACTAAAAATTCAAAATTTGGAGACCATCGGATAAGAAGAAAAAGTTATTTTTGCCCCTTATAAATTTTTTAACCAATTTTTGGCACGTGTTTCCCTTATTCGATTGCAATCAGACTTAAATTTTTTATTTTTAGAAGATAATGAGTAGAATTGGACCCATCCAAGTGGTTAAATTGAATATTGATTTTAAGAACAGGTCTAACAGTAACCTTCTGAAAAATTCGTCTAATTGGGTAAAAAAGTGTTTTTTTGGTACTTTTTTATTTCCTGAAATAAAAGACACTTAAAATTTTCCTCTCGGAAAATAGATCTACTAAGACCGAGCTTTTTCCAATGTGGGTTAAAGGGGTAAAAAAGTGTACTTTCGGTACTTTTTCTTTAAATTCCTGAATTATAGAATGTAGGCTCCCTAACTGAAAAGTTTATAAAAATTCCTTTTTTAAAGGGGGAAAATAGTACTTATGGTACATTTTATATATTCTAAAATATTTTTTTTAAAGGGTTAAAAACAGTACTTTTGGTACATTTTATATTTTCTAAAATAATGGTCCTAGAAATTTGGATTGTTGGTTTACCTCCCAGAAAATAGATCCACTAGGGATGTATTTTTGCCAATGTTGATTATAAGGGGGGAAAAGGGTAAACAACTGTACTTTTGGTACTTTTTATGTTTACAAAAAATGGTCCAAGAAACTTTTAATTTGGAATGTAGAGTCACCACCGGAAAAAAGATACACTTGGGCTGGGGTTTTTTCAATATTGTTTCTAAGGGGATAAGGATTGTTCTTTTGGTACATTCTGGAAAAATTATTTTGTGAAAATTCTAGAAACTGGAAATTTGAAACGTTGGATCTTTCGGAGGAAAAAACATTCTGGAAAAAGTAATTTTTGGAAACTTAGTTTCTTAGTCGGTTATAAAAGGTGAATAATTTTATTTTCACTACGTTTTAAATTTCTTTAAATAATGATACTAAAGACTTGAAATTTGAAATGAAGGATCCTTCGGTAAAAAAAACACTCTGGAAAAAGTACTTTTTGGAAATTCTGTTTTTTAAGGAGATAAAAAAGGGTAATAAGGTTTTCTTTTGGTACTTTTTATATTTGTGGACATAATGATCATTGACACATTATACTTGAATTGAAAGCTTCAGTAAAGATAAATTCTTGAAAAAGTAGAAACTCGAAATTAGAAATTTACGATCCTTAAGCAAAGTAAACATTCTGGAAAATGTACTTTTTGAAAAATTTTTTCTAAAGGGGTAAAAATATATCTTTTGGTGCATTTTATATTTCCTGAAATAATGATCATAGAAAATTGATCCAGGAAAATAGATCTTCTAAGGATAGATTTTTGTCAATGTTGCTTATAAGGGGGTAAAAAGGGTAAACTGTACTTTTGGCACTTTTTAAAACAGTGTTCTTTTAGTAAATTCTGAAAGAAGTAATATTTTGAAAATTTATTTTCCAAAGGGGTAAAAAATATAACTTTTGGCACTTTTTTATATATCCTGAAATAGAATGCATACTAAAAAACTTGAAATTTTAAATGTTGGATCTTTTAGAGGAAAAAGCATTGTGGAAAAATTAAAGTGGTCTTTTGGTACATTTTTTTATATATCTGGACATAATGTCCTTAGACACTTTATAATTGAATTGTAGGATTATTCAGTGAAAAATGCATTCTTGAAAAAGTAGATTTTGGAAATTCCATTTCTAGGGTCGTTAAGGGGGTAAAAAAGTGTACTTTAGTACTTTCAATATTTCCTAAAATAATGATCCTACTTACTTTAAATTTGTAGTGTAAGATCCTTCGGTAAAAAAACATTCTAAGAAAAGCACTTTTTGAAATTCTCTTCTTTTGTACTGTTTTTATTTCCTGAAACAACGATCTCTGAAACTTGAAATTTGGAATGTAGGATTCTTCAGCGAAAAAAAACATTTTGGAAAAAATACTGTTAGGAAATTCAGTTTCTAATAGGGGAAAAAGGGGTAAAGAATGTACTTTTGGTACTTTTTATATATCCTGAAATAATGGTTCTAGAAATTTCAAATATGAGATCAAATAGATAAAAAATCTATCGAAATTTTCTTTTCTAAGGGGGGTAAAATTGATAAAAAAAAAACATTCTGAGTTCTTCTTCTTTTTCGAAATTTTGTTTTGATAACGTCCTAGATCGGCAAGATTTCATGACAGACTTAAAGTTATTTAATAGAATGCCACGACACCAAAAAACCGTTAATTTGCTTAAAAATTAAATTTATAAGATTTTATTAATCCAAATTATAGATAAAACCAACATTTTCTTGAAATTCGCTAACTTTCCCCTGCGATTCCCGAAAAGTGGCCCTACGGATATCCGCCATATTTAACATTTTTCTTCTCCAAGGTGTTGTTAATAAATTCAGACAGAAAAAATTATATATTTTATATCTTTTTTTAAATAAAATTTTCAAATTTTGGAAAAAGGTGTTTTTGGTATCAAGTGTAAACAGGTTAATGATATCGCAAAATCTTTAAATTTCATATATAAGTTTTTACAATCAAATATAATACTAAAATATTTTTTTAATTATTTTAATAAAAAAACTTGAAATTTTTTTTAAAGCCCTTTTTTTGCAAAAACCCCAGTTTTGAGGCTCATGGTGGAGACAGTAGATAAACTCCGATCGGTGTAATATTTTGCATGTGAGTTACCCTTAGCGGACCGACACTTTTGGCGGGTATTGGAATTTGATCAGAGAGAAAAGCCCAAACAGGCTGTTCTGTTACGTATGTCACAATAGATCTGCCACAATAGATCTTTCTGGTCACAGTGATTAGGACCTCTTTAATCTAATCTACGTTTCTTAAATACGAATATCCTATTAAACTAAAAAACTCCGGAGTCTCAACATTTAACATGAAGAATCCGCTAGCATAACTAACATCCTAGAGAAGGGTATATTTTGGAATTTAAAATCATTGTAGTAAAAAGGGATACCTAAACAATTGCTTTACGAAGTGTGCAGGGGGTTCACTAGTAAATATATAAAAAACGTGCATAAAATTCAAATAAATCAAATAGTTAAATATATACACGTTGCAAAAGTAAATCGCATGCATTTCTTATAATAAAACAAAAAAAAAAGAGCAACAAACTACCTTGAATTTTATAATTTATACATACACCAAACTCAAAAAATTATGTTAGTAAAATCAACTGAAAATGTCAGTTAAAATAACTACTTTGTAAGTTGTTTTGGGGTCAACTACTTTTTCAGTTAAATCAACTAACAATGTTAGTTATTTAAATTAACAACCAACAACTGACTTATGTAGTAAAAATAACCTACATTTGTAGTCAAAACAACTAATATGCAGTAAAAATAATAATATAATTTTATATAATATAATTTTTTTTTTACAAAAATTTTTCAGAAAAAAATTGAAGACCAATTTTTTTCAAAGTTTTTTTTTTCTAAAAAAAGTTGTGAAAAATAAAAAAAAACTATAATTTATTTTTATTTTTTGGAAAAAACTTTGAAAATTTTTCAGAGATAAAAAAAAAAATTAACTGTTACTACATTGAAGTACTTTTTTGTTAGTTATTAAAAAAACGACTTAAAATAACTAACAGAAATAGTTGTTTGATACTTTTCATACAAAAACAACTGACATTGTAGTTGAAAAGAACTCACTACTGTAAAATATACAAACAACTAACATGTAGTAACTTACATAATTTTCTGAGTGGCAGTCTTACTACTTTATAAATAGTTAAAATAAAAGGAATATAATAATTTTTTAAACATTTGAATTCAAGTCCGACACCTTTTTCTCATACAAATTCTACAAAAAAAAATGTCCCTCTGTGTAGATCATAATCTTTAAAAAGTTTAGTGCCATATGACTTAAATAAAATTTCCTTAAAACTATAATAAAAACGTCAAGAAAATATTTAAAAAATGCCTTAAACTAAAGGTGTTAATATGCTCACAATACATACGAAAGCTAGAAAAAAAAAAATTATTTAGATTAGGGTCAATATTGAAAATTCAAATTTTGCATATTCTATAGGTACAATCACGTAAAATTTTCTTAAACAAAAACAAAATATGTCATACATCCGTTTCCTACTACCTTACTTAACAAAGTTTCCAGCACTACTGATTTTGTGTTTATAATCAGAAAACCATATTGTTATTGTTTTTAATATTGAGACAGCAGTTAACTCACGTGTTTTAAGGTTAGGAAGGGTGGTTTTATTTTGGATTCTTTTTTTGGTTTCTTTTTTTGGTTAATATTACTATGAAACATCATTTCTACTATGCTGAGTTTGCTGTAATAAGGAGAGTTTGAGTTGAGCGAATAAGACAACTGTGATTTTTGTATATATTTATATTTTGTTTTTTGTTTCTTATTTTTCAATTCCTTTACATTTTTTTCGGTTTTATTTTTTTTTCGCTTTTTCTTTTGTTAGAAAATCTTAAAGTTTCTTTTCTATTTTGTCTTTGCAGGAGAAATTAAAATGGTGTATTAGTATTTGGGGTGTATAAGTTGTAGTGGTGAACTGTGGTGAATAATATATAAAAGGAGAAATTTACTGGAGGGGTACACTGATAGAAATTTGTACATGACAATAAAGAAAATCAACATTAATGTTATGAAAAATTACGTTAAAAAGGAACCTATGTAGGGCTTCATTGAATTAATGAAAAAGGTATCATAAAATATATATATTCGATTAGAGTTTTATTCTAGTTCGAGGCCCAAAAGGTATCATAAAATATATATATTCGATTAGAGTTTTATTCTAGTTCGAGGCCCAAAAATATTTCTATTTATGATATTGTCATAATAGAGTATTTTTAATTTATTGCTTTAAAAAAGTTACTCATCTCATAGTATGTCTGTACTGATCAGTTTCATCCCCACTAAGGAATCTTCAGCAGACTTTAGAGAATCATCGTTGGTCAATCAAACATCAAACCAGACATAATATTTGATATATTTCACAAGGTATACGATAAATACTATTATGAAGGTCCGAAATCTGTTTTCCAACAAAAATAACTCTTTTAAAGCAAAAATTGTATATACTAAATCACCATCGGTAATTATTAATATATGTGTTGATGTTATTTTACAATAACAACAGTACCTAACCAAACAATAGTGTTGGTAGGATAAGTCGTACTAAACTTTGTGTTAAATGTTGTTTTTTAATAAAACTACGAAATCTAATGAATCAAAATTAATGAAAGTATTGCAAAATATGTATGAAATTTCATTCAGCATATGAAATATTTCAATATTGTGATGAAACAACATTAATGATTTCCATGCATTAGTGATATGAAGCGTTTTTCTATCAGTGTATACATACATCAATATCCAAACACATGAACACATAAACAATTATTGGATAAAAATTTTCAATAAAATCTATTGATTAACAAAATTTAAAGTAGTCAATCATTGTTTTGATCAAATTTTTTGTTATTTCTTTAACTATTGAATTTCATTTTTTCAATTAAATTATTAAATAAATGAAACAATATCTGGTATAGATTTTGTTTCGCTTTAATTTATTTGAATACATTAATTAAAAAAAAATATACAAAATAATCGGGTTTTACTTTTTTACTATTGGAAACATATTAGAATGTAAAAAATGAGCATTTCTTCATAATTTTGTAATACAATATATTCGTTAATTCAATCATTATTTTAATTTACTACAAAAAAAAAAAATTTATAAAATTTGTGAAAAAAATTGTTTGATTAAAAAAAAAATCAATTATTCACCAATAAATTTGGTAGTTGGTATAACAATTTTCTTCATCGGAGCAGTTTCAATTAAAAAAATTTATTAAAACTTTTTCGTGATTGAAATTCTTCTCCAATTGTTTGTGGGATGATATTGCATACTTTTAGGCATTATATGTAAAAATAACACCTTACAAAAAGTGTTCAAAATCTTTAAGCGGATGTGATTAGATAACACTGTGCTACAGTGAAAAAATAATTCTGATGTGACATAGTATAGGTTGTTGGATTGGTTTGGTTTAGCAGATCACAAAAATGCCCATTATACTTGCCAAACACCCTCAAGTTTTAGAGTTATTGTCAAAAAAACGTTTTTTTGGGACTTTTCTCACTAAACCTTGTGTAATTCAGAAAATTTTCAACCGATTTAAAATTTTTAAATGTTTTAGATCGAAGAAAGATAGGACTTTCCAAGTGTGTGAAGTAGTCTACACATATTAGAAAGACATCTATTGATTTTTTCTATAATACATATATAATTTTTTTTTATTTTTTGAAAATTTTTCGAGTTTATTGATTTTTTTCTGCTATAGTTCGTTCAACAACCTATATATTTATAAACGTATTCTTAAGAAAAATTTAATTTTGAATGAGATAATCTTTGTCCTTAAAAAATCTAATAACAATTGACAGAGTTGTGATAATTTTTCTAAAAAAGAAAATTAAGAATTTGGTGGAAATCGCCATTCAGATAACACGGCCAAAAAAATAAATTTTTCATAAGGGGCCATGTACAATATTTTTAAAGGTTTTTAACGCGCTGAATCTGAATCTGGCCTTGAAATTTTCTATCGTGTTAGATTTTCGAGATATTTAACATAAATTGATATATCAAAAACTTAATGAGATAAATCAATTTCAAGGTCAAATTCGGGATATTTTTTCCATCTGTAAAAGCCAAATTGCTAGAGACCTGTCCAATAATTAAAATTTTTAAAAAATTGATTTAGAAAATTTTTGTGGTGCTTATGAAGCAAAATATTTTCAAAAAGCATGAAAAAAAATAATTTTTCCAATATTTTGCTTCATAAGCACCACAATAATTTTCTAAATCTATTTAACAAAAAAAAAATTTTGTTGTTGAACAGGTCTCTAACAATAATTTATGTTTTACATATTGAAAAAATATCAATTAGTCGACGAGTTATAGCCAAAAAACTATATAAACAATATGCTAAAAACCGGCATTTGACTGCAAAGTTCGAAGATCGATTAAAAAAAATTCGAACCAACATAAACAAACGCCGTGATACGGGTCATTTAATTTAGCCTCTTTTTTCACCCCTCACTCTCAGAATCGACCTAACTTTTGCTAACCTGAATTTGTTCTACAGTTTAATTAGTGTTTCATTCAATAAGTAACTACTTATTAACAGTTGTTTCGGATTACAAAACCCATTACTGGTAATGCCAATTTTTGCGGGGTACATGCATGCCAGATCAGTTTTTATTGATTCACTAACTCCTAATTAGTAGAAAGTGTTGCCATGTTTGCTTAAAACTCAAAACCGGTATATTTTTTCCTAAACTCGCTTAGTTTTCCCCTTTTGTTTGTTATAAAACGCTACTGTCGAGTCTGTATTATTATGTGCCTGAACCTTAACAAAGACAACAAAGTCAGTTTGATGAAAATCTATTGGTAATCACTGATGTTATGATTAATTTTATTAAAAAACACACCAAAAACTATAAAGTCGGCCTAAGTGGCAATATAGTATCTTTGGAAAATGGCAACACCTAACATTTGTGTCTACAAAATATAGACCATGTTCTAGCAAGGTTGCAAAATAAGTACTTAGATCAGAGTTGATGAAGGAGAGGAGGACGAATGATGATTACTAAAAAATTGAATTTATTCACCATAATGCAATTTCACCTTCTTCTGTACGAAAAAACAACAGCAACAACCACAGAGGAATTGAAAAACCATGATTTAGTTGATACTTGCTTAACAGCCAACTTAGCGTATCGGTCTAGAGTGATCGTACCTAAGAGGCAGTTAATAGCAAAAACATTACAGATCATGGGTTCAATCCCATGCGGCTGCGATCTGTTAATAATTTTCACATATAGAATAAAATTGACTATTAACTGAATAAATTTGACATTCAAAGTTTTTCTGATGATTATAATAACTGGATTATATAAAACTAATAAAAAACGAACCAGGATGTCTTAAATTTTTAGAAAAATAAATTTTTCTTTCACACCTTTCTTAATTCAAACCATATATAACATGATTAAAAAATTATAATATATAATTATAATTAGAGCCTGAGCTCAACTGTCTTTACAGAAAAACAAAAATAAAAAAAAGTATTTAACCCAGTTTTTTTTGTTGTATTTAAAATACAAAAAGGGATTTTTTGCTTAGTTTTATAAAATTCTATATAACTTTGATGTTTGCTCATAGATTTTTTTGAAACCCACTTTGTTATCTTTGTAAAGGTTCTGGCTTTAAAGATAAATAAAAAAAATTTTAAACTTCAACAATTTTTATTTTTTAAAAAATTTCAGAAATGAGTTTTTAATCAAAAAACGTAATTTTATAACATGCTTGTCTATCACGCGTAAACTTATGAACTGATGGAAAAATAATGTGTATAGAATTTGTCGCAAATTTGTTTAACTTTAAAATGGTTTTTATCGTGTGTAGATCGGAGATATAATATATAAGAAAAATAGTGAAACACCACCAATACTAAAAAATTGCTTAACAAGAAACGTATCAGTGAAAATTGTTTCAATGAATTTTTGAGTTATATATATATAATAATAATAATAGTTTTGATCACATGATCAATTATTTTTATTTATTCTTTCTATTTATTTACATCTCATTTTTAATAAATTCCACCTAACCAAGAACTGGTAACAATGACCGTCGTCTCGTTGTAGCGAAAAAAACCAAGGGTTCTGGTGGGAATCGAACCCACGACCCCTACGTTGAAAGGCTAGCACGCTACCAACTAGCCTACGGGGGCCCTTTTTTGAGTTTAGCGGTCCACGTAACATATAAAGAAATAGTCTCGGTTAGGCGCATTTTCGTTGTAAACTAGTGATTTTATCATTTAAGACCAAACAGGAACATAAAGATCAAATATGAGTATATCAGATCAGGTTCACTGCATTTTTAAACGTGTTGATAATATTTAGGGCTGTGATTTTCGTGCACTAAAAAATCTAAACAAGCTTAAAATCTACTCTTAAAATCCCAAATATACACTAAAAAAATTAAAACTGAGTTAATATATTTTGTTTTAAAAATATATAATAGCACGCAAAATTTCGCTATATATGAAATAGCTATAGCAAAATCATATTTTTCTTTCATGCGTGCTGAAAAAAAAAAAAACATTAAATAAACATGATTTTTCGACTCCTATGGTGACAATAATTGCAACAATTTGTTTAACAACATATGAAAATCATGGGCGGCTAAAGAAAAATATGACAACGTAACAAAAAAACTAAAAACTACAGTGGGACAACTTGTCACTTAATTTATGTGAGTACCTGCCACGATGAATCAACCCCACAGTGCTCTTAACAGCAGGCAAATATAATGCGTCTACCAACGCCTCCATGTTGTAACAAGTTACACATGGGTACCAATTTGATCGTAGCGGGTCAATGGTTTCCTCGCCCATCATGTACTCCATTGACTTCAGATACAACTTTGTTCTCTACTCAATCAGCCTGTCAGAGCGGAACCCAACCTACACGGTTACTTCGAATAAAAAAATCATCAATTCAACGTTGTCGGACAAGCAAAAACAGGGATCTTTTTTTTTGGAAAAAAAGTAATGGGAAAGCTATTAAATCGTAAAATTCAGTAGATTTTGCCAAACCTCTGTAGCCTTAGAGGCGACTACAGTTGGGTCGACAGACCTCAACCACAAATAGTATTTGTCCGATCAAAACCACAACAGTTATTGAATATGTTTTTTTTCCTAACAACTGATTCTATCATCAGATAATTTGCACTAATAAAATAAAGATATATACAATTTTTTTTCAACGGCAATTGGCTAAAAAGTAAAAATTCCTGACGACATTTTTATCGTGACGACATTTTTTGTTTTAATCAAATTGCCGTATTAAAAATATTTTATACACCTTTCTTTTTTGGTGCTAATCAGATAATTATCAGATGAAAGAAGCCGCTGTTAGGAAAAAAAAATATTCAATAACTTTTGTGGTTGTAATCTGACAAAAATTATTTGTGGTTGTGATCTGTCGACTCAACTTTGACTCGCCTCTTAAAAGTAGCTTCCCAGCAAAACTATGATTACCAAATAAGGTATAAAATAAGGTATAGGATTGCTTATTTTATACATTGCAGCATTGATGTTTTTAACAGGGGATGAGACTCAAAGTAATGCATCCACATTATGACAAAGCTGGTATAAAATAATTGATCAAATTTTTAGCAAAGCATACGAGTAAGGTATAAAATATAGCATACCAGAACATAATATATAAGGTGTTACGAGTAGTGAAAAAGTAATTCTGTATTTTGAGCCCATCTCTAGTTTAAACTTATGCATTTTTTTATAAAATATTTATTTTTTATGTTATTGTAATGCATTATGCATCCAATTATAAATAATGCATTATTTCAAACTTTGAAATAATATAAATATGTTACCAAATATAAGTCATCCATGATTTAATGTTTAGAAATAATAAATATGAAATTCATTTTTTCCAATAGTCATAGTCATCACATAGCAACTTATTAGTAATGGAATATTTTCACTTGAAAATAATACGTTTTGGAACAAATGTTTGGTAAGACATCCTAAAATAATGCTACAATTAAGGTATATACATTACCTGGAAATGTGTTATATAATCACCACCCATTACCAAAGTTTTGCTGGGTTTGTTTTTCGTGATCATATTTCCGTTAAGATAATTTTTTTTAATTTGTTTTAAAAGAAAATTTTACATTTTTAATGTAGACTAAAATCTCAGATTCTATCACATTTGCCGTATGAAAAAGTCCAAATCTGAGAATTTTTTAATAGAAGAAATTCTTCCTACATAGAATATATCAGAATCTGAGACATTTTTAGCAAAGAAATGCTTTTTCTATAGGAAAAATGTCAGAATCGAAGACTTTTCTTATAGATTTTAAGAAATTTTTTGTACAGAAAATTCTCAGATTTTTAAATCTTTTACTAAAGAAAACGTCTCATACTCTACAGCATTTTTGTGATATTTTTCCTATAAAGAAAATCTCAGATTCTTAGATTTCGAAGAGAAAAACTTTTAGATTCTGCGAGCTTTTTTCAATAGGAAAAGTCTCAGACTCTGCGATCTTTTTCCTATAGATTCAGAGGCTTTTTTTTTCTATAGAAAAAGTGTGAGTTTCTTTTAGATAGCCTCAGATTCTGAGATTCTGAGATTCTGCTCTACAGCATTTTTGTGATATTTTTTCTATAAAGAAAATCTCAGATTCTTAGATTTTTTTCGAAGAGAAAAAATTTTAGATTCTGCGAACTTTTTTCAATAGGAAAAGTCTCAGACTCTGCGACCTTTTTCCTATAGATTCAGAGGCTTTTTTTTCCTATAGGAAAAGTGTGAGTTTCTTTTAGATAGTCTCAGATTCTGAGCATTTTCTTATATAAAAAAAATCTAAGATTCTGTCACTTTTTTCAAAAAAGAAGTCTCAGATTATTACACCTTTTTCCTTTAGAAAAACTCTTAGATTCTTAGACCTTTTTCCTGTAGAAAAAGTCTCAGGCTCTGAGACGTTTTTTCTATAGAACAAGTCTCAAATTCTGAGATCTTATTCCTATAGAAAAAGTCTAAGATTCGAAGACCTTTTGCCTATCGAAAAACTCTCAGATTCTGAAACCATCTTCTACTAGAATAAGTTTCAACTTCTGTGACTTTTTTTCAACAGAAAAAATCTCAGATTTTGAGACCTTTTCCTTTCAAAAATGTTTGAGATTCCGCGACTTTTCCCTAAAAAATAAGTTCCTATAGAAAAATTTTCAGATTCTTGGGACTTTTTCCTACCGAAAAGTCTGAGACTCTGCCACCTTTTTTCTGCAAACAAGTTTCAAATTCCTTTTTTTTTACAGAAAAAGTTTCAGATTTAAGGAAATTTTTTCAATTGAAAAAGTCTCAGATTCTGAGAAATAGAAAATTCTCAGATTCTGAGAAATTTTCCCTACTGAAAAAGTGACCTTTTTCCTGTCGAAAAAGTCTCAGATTCTGAGACATTTTTCCTAAAGAAAAAGTCTGAGATTCTGAGAAATTTTTCCTATAGAAAAAGTCTTAGATTCTGTGAAATGTTTCCTATAGAAAATGTCATAGACATTTTTCCTACTGAAAAATGAAAAAGTTTTAGATTCTGAGAAATTTTTCCTATAGAAAAGGTTTCAGATTCTGAGACATTTTGGAAAATAGTCTCAGATTGTGAAACATTTTTCCTATAGAAAAAGTCTCTGATTCTGATTATTTTTTTCTATAGAAAGACTCAGATTCTGATAGATTTTAACTGTAGGAAAAGAAAATTTTCTCTTCATAATAAGAACTTCTAGATTAATTGATATTGTTTCACAAAAAAATTTCCGATTTAGTCACATTTTTCCTTTAAAAATTTGGAGATTTTTTCTATGAAAATTTTTAGAATTTTTACTTCAAAAATGTTCAGATTTTTTTCAATGAAAAATTTTCGGATTACATATGTACTTTTTTTTCTTTGGAAAATTTCATTCTTTCTTCTTTTCTATTTGTTCTTTCCTTTTTTTCGTCTTTTTTTTCTTTCGTTTGTTTTCCTTTTCCTTGTTTTTCAAATTTGATCTGGGGGGAATTTCCCCTTTCCCCTACTCCTTGTACCCGAGCATATGCATCATCACCCATCACTTATTCATAGGTTTCAAACACAACTTCTCCTTCAGTCTGTCAAAGCGGAGCCCATTCTACAGGATTGGCATATTCTGGCAACAAATACTTTCCTTTGCACCACAATCATACACGGAACACCTGGTTTCCATTGCCCAGCCAAACAGCTGGTCTTCGGCACACCCAACAGCCTTCGTTCTTCAACCAACCATCATTCACCTTTTAGTGGCCATCGCACTTATCTAAGCTGGGTTGAACCTCGAAGAGGGTAGTCTGAGGCATTTGTGTCAAGCATGGTTTTTCCAGGTCGACCAGTCGCTTTAAAACAAATCGTCTGAGGACGAGATGCCAGGATTGCCACAATCTCTCTCCACTTTCGCCCCAAACTACAGTGGGACATTAGGGTGGCCCAAAATTGCTTTTGCTTCGCTACAATTCAACATACCTCAAAAAATTAAATATGGCATCGCAACTAATATTTTCCACCAAATTGCAGCACCCTACGACGATTAGAAGGGGATGCTAACTGATCGGCTGTAGGCAAAATCGCCCAAAAAAATATATGAAAAATCACCCAAATGCAAAATCGCCCAAAAATTATGATAAATTACCCAAAAACAAAAATACAAGAAAGAAATGAAAAATGACCCAAAAATAAAAAAAAGATTTTTCCGAAAACACGTTTTCCCCAAAACACATATTACCCAAAAACGTTTTATTTTGCGGAGAAAGTGGGTTTAAGGCTTGGAGTTTGTAATCCCTAAGCCCGGCCTTTTTGTTACGTATCCCTATTAATATTTTTGACATATCCCGAGTAAAAAAAAAAAAAAAGTTTTTAAGATCTAATTTGATCTCAAAATTGGCTGTATCAAGTTGGATCAGATATTGATCTAATTGTATTATTTTAGATACACAAATATTAGAAGTGATACAATTAGATCCGAATTTTGGTCACATCCAATTAAATCCAGTTTTATATAAATTAATATAGATTTATATAAGTACATAAAGTCAGATATATTTATGTATAACCTCAGATAAGAAAATGGAGCCGCAATATATCTTAGATAAAATTAGATCTGAATATATAAAAAGTTATATATAATTTAATATGATTGTATCAAATTATATATTATTATATCAAAACTTTTTTACTAGGGATCGTATTCTTGATATAAGTAGGTAATTGGTGTCAAAAATATTAACCCGAGTAAAAAAGTTTTTATATAGTTGTATATAATTTTATAAACATCATACATGATTATATAGAATTATATAGAATTTGATGCGAAAAATGAGTCGATAAAACCATATAAAATTTTATCAATGTTACTTATGTTTTGATAAATTTTTTATATAATTTTATGCGAAATTTGGACCCCTATTTTTATATAACAACACCAAATTTATATAATCAGATATAATTATATGCAACTATATCAAATTATATAAAACAATATATAATTTTATAAAGTTATATAAAATTATATCAAGTTTTATATAAATCATAAAATTTTGTTTTAATTATATAAAATTATATATAATTTTATGTAACTTTATATAGTTTTATACAGTTTTATACAATTTTACATATTTTTATATAATTACATCTGATTATATAATTTTGCTATTATTACCCGAGTAAAAAAGAGTTATATATAGCAGTGACAAATTAGATCCCAAATATGGTGGACACAATTGTTTCAAATATTATCTTCGGTTATCCTGCAAGATCTGAACAGATAGTCTTATATATAATATGATACGTAAAATGGGTCTATCTGGTTTTATCAGTTTGATCCGGACTGATACAATATAAAATAAATTGAGACTATAAGACATAAATATATATGGTTAGATATTGCTCTACACAAAGAACATATTATTTTATATAACATTATACAAAGTGCATATGATTATATATAATGTTATCCAACTTATATGACGTTATAAGGAGCAATATATGATCAGTTATAATGGTTTTAAATTATATTTAATCGTATCAGTTTTCTCCAACTGATATAATTATATAGACCCAATTCACGTATCACATTATATATAAGGTTATCCCTCTATATCATAAAATATACCCGTAGATAATTTTTAAAGAAATTGTATCCGCCATATTTGGGATATAATTAGTCATGAACTTTTTTTCTTTTTTTACTAGGGTATATAAAAATTGGGGTCCAAATTTCGCATCAAATTATATAAAAAATTTATCAAAATATAAGAAACATTGATCAAATTTTATATAGTTTTATCGACTCATTTTTCGCATTAAATTCTATATAATTCTGTTTAATCATATATGATGTTTATAAAATTATATACAACTATATAGGAACTTTTTTACTCGGGAAGTGTGTAACATAAATTATGAAGAAATAGAAACAAATTTCATGGTGGTGCGATGAAAGCGCCCTAAAAATGGGAAATTTTTCATATTTTATTTTTGGGCAATTTTTCGTAATGAAAAAATCACCCAATTTTTTATATCGAAATTTCGCCCAAAAACTATGAAAATGTGCGCAAAAATTTTGGATAACTTTTCATATGAAATATGGCCCAAATTTGTATGAAAAATTTTTGGACGAAATTTAGTTTTCTGGCGTACGGACATAGCGCCCAAGGTCTTATCGCCCAAAACCGTAAATGTCATATCGCCCAAGCTGCGACATATAGTCCAAAAGGATAGGTCTAAAAATGTTATTTCTCCCAAAACGAAATTGTCAATAAATCCAAAATATTTTTTTTGGGCGAAATGTCGAAATTACGACTAGATTTGTTTTTTTTTAATAGAGGTTTTCTGCGTAGCCGGCCTTTGGCCGGGCTTAGTGATTACATACTCCATGCATTAAACCCACCCTCTCTGCAACCCAAAGCTATTTTGGTTATCAGGCCTTTTTGATGCATAACAAATTTGATAGTGTAAAGGCCTGCTACCCTAGTAAACTTTACTTTACGGAGAGGGTGGGTTTAATGCATGGATTTTGTAATCCCTAAGCCCGGCCGAAGGCCGGCTACGCATAACAACTTTAAAATATTGTATTAAAAAAAGCAATATTGGTGAGTTTTATGATTATTTTTTCGGGTGCTATGACATTTTATAAAATCAACATTTTGATATTTGGGTAAAATGACATTTTTGATAATTTATAATAATTAAAAGAAAATTGTTAAAATACCCAAAAATTATGGCCACATCGTCCAAAAAATTTTGCAACAACAACTAACACACAATTTTTTTGGGTGGAATGACTTTTTTAAATTGGGCGATATGCACTTGGGCGCTATGTCCGTACGCCTAGTTTTCTTTTTTGGGTGATTTTTCTTTTGGGCGATTTTGCATACAGCCTAACTGATCACATGTGTTTGCATAACAAGAGCATATAAGTTACAGATGGCCATTTTGTCCTAAGATAGTGTAGAAAGCGCAATAAGGACCTTTTTTTAATTTTTGGAACTTAGGAAAAAACCGCCATTTTTGCAAAAATTTCAAATAGCTATAACTCGAAAACCGTTTGACAGATTTTAAAAATATATTTAGTAGATATTCGTGTTAAGCGATGCAACCATTTTTTCTTTTCAATTTCCAAAAATCACAAATTTTAATCGCCGGGGGCCATGGATTAATTTAATCCGATTGGCCTTAAAATTGTACCACATAAGTTTCAGGTCAGGAAAATAAAAGTTTACACTTGGAAAATAAAAAGTGTAAATTTAATAAGAAAAAGTAAATTTATTATAAGGGTTCAAGTTAAAAAAATGTAGAAGAAAAATTGAATTTCTAAAAATTATAGACATTTCCGGTATTCTCTCTATAATTTTTAGAAATTAAACTTTTCTTCTTAATTTTTTTCAACTTGAACCCTTATAACAAATTAGAGCCCGAGCTCGATCTTTACTTACATACACTACCCAGCAGAAATAAATCGAGATTTTGGCGACACAGCATCTGTTTATAGCATACCGTAGCGCATCCAAAGAGCGCTCTTAGGGATGCAGTAAAAGGAAGGGGAAAAAATTTAAATTTTTTTTTAAGATTTTTTATATAAAACTTATAATGTGTAATTATTTTTTGATAAAATTTCACACTTGCTTTCCTTTTTAATATTTTTAACACTTTTTGAATAAAAAAACATGAGTTTTAGACAAAGACACATGATTTGACTGCATCATTATTGCGCATTAATCAGCGCTGCAAAGAGCGCTTCAATCATAGCATCTTTGACCGCTGTTCCCATAAAAAATGTGAAAATGAAAATTTCCGATATTTTTTTGATGTTCACTTCCGATTTTTTTTTTTCATTTTCTTTCACATAAATAAAGTTTTGTAAAGTAAAACGAATGAATTTTTTTGTTATATTTTTTTAAATTTTAGTTATTTGATTTCAACTTTGAATTTACAGCATCTTTATTCTGCTTAAATCAGCTCTACAAAGATACATGAAATCACTGCATCTTTAATCTGCTTAAATCAGCGCTAAAAAGATACATGAATTTACAGCATCTTTATTCTGCTTAAATCAGCGCTCTAAAGACACATGATTTCAGTGCATCTAAAGAGCGCTGTTTCTGTGTATCCAACTAGCGCTCTAAAGTGGGACATCGCCTTGGGGAATCATGCATGAATTCAGCGCAATTGGATGCGCTCCTTTACTCAAGTTCCCCTTCCAAAAGCTGCTGAACGTTCAGCAAAATTTCTGCTGGGTAATAAATTTATTTTTACTTTATTTCTTTTTGTTCAATTCTAGATATTACAAACGATCTGTAAATCACTCTACACTATTTTGTAAACAAAATTACTTAGAATCATTAAATTTTTAAAATAATATTAATCATACCTACATGCAAATATCCTGTTTTCTCCCCCCCCCCCCCCATGGTGTTATTTAAACAATTTCCTAACGCAATATTACTTAATTAACCAGTATTGCATTAGCTTATCTACACAGTATAACAAAACATATTATCGAAATATGTTAATTATTTACAAATATTCATATGCAAAATTGCCTTGCATTACTCTACCTGTATTTGTATGTATGTAAGATATTCAAATTACCAATACATCGAATATTCACTCAAATATTCACAAATTGTAATACAACTACTATGTATTGTATGAAGATAAATTTACAAAAAAAAAAAGGAATATAAACTTCATCATACCTTCAGTTTAAAATATTCATAGATACCTACTGGTAGTAAGTAGATTTGTTTACCTAAACAGTAAAGGTGTCCTAACGACTAAGGTAATTTTTCAAAATCACTTTTTAATTCGTGGTAGGGTCCTAAATTGTAGTTTTGTATCTAAAAATGAGTGAGCCAAAATTTGGAGACAATCGGATAAAAATAACTCGTGCCGAAAATGGATTGAAGTTTTGGGACACTCTTATCTGATGAAAAAACACGTTTTTTTCTAGTTTTTTGAAAAATATTGGTATATGCTATTTTTTGTTAATTTTTTTGTTAAGTAATATGAAAATGGTAATAAATTACCTTTCCAAAAAGCTTAAAGAAATTCAAATCGGATGAAAAATAAGCATTTTACGCATACATGGCCCAGACCATTGCATGGTTTTTAAAGCCAAAATTTAAAAATTTTCAAAATTTTTAGGCAAAAAAATAAAAAAAAATAAATTTTACTTTATAATTATATTAAATACATGTTATAGATAAAAACTAACAGATATGGTAGTCTAACTTTTTTTTCATTTGGCGTGGGTAGTGATATAATTTCCGCGGATTCCAAAGAAAATGAGTTTTTCTAAACTAATTTAGCAAATATGGGAAACAATTTTCTGTATTGTATTATACGAAGTGAAATACATAAATTCTGTAAATTTTTTGAGAATTCGGGCACCTTTAACCCCTTTTCGTCGAGGTGAAATGACAAATTTGAGACGTTATACATTTCTATAATACAAAATATCTGCATATATCCGATTTCTCAAAAGTTACAGAATTTACGTTTTACACTTCGATCCGCACAATAGAGCACAAATTTTCAAAAATTTGCTTAATTATTGTAGAAAAACGCATTTTATTTGGAATCCGCGGAAATTTTATTACTACCCGCGCCAAATAAAAAAAAAGCTTGACTACCATATCTGCTATTTTTAATCTTAAACATGTTTTCAATTTGATCATAAAGTAAAATTAAATTTTTACTATTTTTTTGCCTAAAAATTTTTAAAATTTTGAAATTCTGGCTCTAAAAACCATACAATGGTCTGGGGCATGTATGCGTAAAATGCTTATTTTTCATCCGATTTTAATTTTATTAGTCGTTTTGAAAAGGTAATTTAGTACCATTTTCATATTATTTCACAAAAAATTTAACAAAAAATAACAAATACCAATGTTTTTCCAAAAACTAGAAAAAACTAATTTTTCGTTCTTATAAGAATGTCCCAAAACTTCAATCCATTTTCGGCACGAGTTATTTTTAGCCGATTGTCCTCAAATTTTGGCTGACTCATTTTTAGATACTAAAGAACAATATAGGACCCTACCAGGTATAAAAAGGTGATTTTCGTTTTTAAGGACACCTCTACTAAACAGTTAATCTTCCTAAGGCAAGGTTAGTCAAGTGCTGTTGTGTAAAGTTTTTAACATTAACATAAAATAGTTGAGTTAGTGTCTAGTCAACTTGAATATATGAATAAATAAAAACGAAAATTATGATTTTGTTCAATAAAAGGATAAACATTAAGGGTATTCAGAACAGGAACACATATTTATGTTATAAACTGGACGATAAAAAATTTCAAGAATCTCAAAATTAATCTAAAGAAAAAATTTATTATAACACCGTCCGACAGCCAATATTAAACATGAACCGGATGATATAAGTCTGAATGTAAAAATAAAATGGAGTAAAACTGCACTTACAGTTTTTCATTTAATGATCATGTGTCCAAATAAGTTTGTTGTTATTCCACATATAGTAAAAAATCAAGCTCGAGGTCCTTCTTTTATTTAAAAATCTTCTTTATTTTATTCCTCCAATATTTCGTTATTCATTGAATAACATCTTCAGGGACAGTACATAAAATTTTTTATATGCTAGTGCGTTGCTGTTGCTGCTATCGTCGTCATAATAGAACTATTATAAGAATTGTTTGTACTGTCCCTGAGGATGTTATTCAATGAATAACGAAATATAGGAATAATGAAATAAAGAAGATTTTAAAATAAAAGAAAGACCTCGAGCTTGATTATTTACTATAGGTCGATTAACAACAAACTTATTTGGAAACAGGATAATGAAATGAAAAACTTTAAATGCAGTTTTAATCCATTTTATTTTAACATATATATTTTACATATATTTGAGGAATCACACAAGAAGATTTTTAAATAAAAGAAAGACCTCGAGCTTGATTATTTAGTAATACTTAGATTCTGTTTCCTTTTAAAAGTACTTCAAAATTTTAAAAATAATTTTTGTAATTTTTATTTTTTAAATGTTTGTACTTGTCTTATAGTGTCGCTATTGATTGCAAATGAAAGAGGAGAATCATCGCTAATTTTTGTCACTTTCTTTTTTATTTTGCCATTTGAAGAAAAAGGATGAAAATAATGTCCTTTCAAAAGTTTATCAAAATATTTTATTAAAAATTTTCAATAATATTTAGAAACAAAGTTTTGAAAGAACATTACTTACCTCCTTTTTCACGATATGGCAATATAATAAAATGGGGAAATTAGCGGAAATCCTCTTCTTTAATTTGTTATCACTAGTGGCATCTAAGGACAAGTACAAATACTTTAAAAATATAAAAAAAAAAAAAAATCCGTTAAAACTTTCGAGTACTTTTAAAAGGAAACAGAATCAGGAAATGAAAAACTGTAAATTCAGGTTCACTATATTTACTCACTAGTTTTTCTTTTTGTCGGACAGTATTAACTTAGAATTATTTTTTAATGTAAACATTTTTAGTGGGAAAAATCTGAGAATTCTTCTGTATGAAAAATCAGAGAATTTTCCCATATGAACAATCTGAGAATTTTCCTATTGGAGAAATCTGAAATTTTTTCTATCGGAAAAATCTGAAAGATTTCTATAAGAAAATCTGAAAATTTTAATATTGAAAAAATCTGAGGATTATTCTATTAGAAAAATGTGATAATTTTTTTGTAGAAAAATATAAAAAGGATCCGCAGATGCCTGCGAATTTCGTTCTCCTTAAACATTAAATCATGAGAATGTTTGGCTGAAGATATTGAAAAACCGGTCGAGGACACTCACCGTTTTATCCGGTCTTATGACCAGCTGTCTTGAGACAATGCTATGTAACGTTTGTTTTGCAAGCAGGTCACAGTCCAGACAGGTATTCTAAGTTTATGTGTTATTTGTGATGCAGTTTTATTTTCCAGCTAGGATAGAGCTCAGTCTGTCCAGGTTCGACAAAGGTCTGCTTCCTTTGAATAAATAATTCCCAGTTGGAAAATGTGTCACTGAGGAAATTTCCACAGTGATTCCTTGAGGAAATGTGTTTAGGTTCTGACAAATCATAGGTAATCCTTGATGACATGTCCTAACATTGTCAGCACTGAATGTTTGCTTTAAGAGTGTGGACAATTCCTCTAAGACGTCCAAAAGGAAATGTCTTCAGAATAGCCGCATATTAAATTAGAATTTTAAATCTGGGCAACTCTTCAATTTCCAAGAAAAAGATGGCAATATTATCGATTTATTTAAAATAAAAATCTAACAAGTAAAATAAAAGTAATAAATAGACAAACAATTTTCAAAATAAAGTTTGGAACAAGTAGTAAGGTGTGGGACTAGTAAACTGGAGGTTCCAGGTCCAAATCCAGTTGGGACTAAAAAAGCGAAAAGTTTTTTCTAAATATGAGAAAGATAATTTATAAAGGAAAATGGATAAAAGTAAAAACTAATGGAAATACGAAAATTTTTTGTATTTTCGCATGACCTACGTCAGACATTTCCCCAAAGAAGTCTTTGGCGACATGTCCCCAGAAGGTCAGCCCTGACCACTGCTGACATTGAGTGAGGACATTTTGAAAATTTGTATGAAACTGTCCTCAACCCAATACATAGAGATGTGTTGTGGATGTCAGCAGTAACTCTGACATGTCATCGCTCCGTCACTGAGAATGGCTCGAGGACGTTGCCAACTGAGAAAAGACGAATGCTTTTGTGGTTTAACTACAAAAGTACGATCTTATCTCGCACACAACTTTATTACCAAGATCTTAACCTAGTTGTCTTATACTACTTAATCTAACATAATTCAATTGGCTCCTCGATCGTCTTCGGCAATGACGACTCGCTTTAAGTTTGTTGGCAACCACGGCGTTAGTTGCAGGCTCTCAATGATTTGTCCAATATTATAAAGTAGACACGAACAAAACACGTAGTTCGTGTATGTTTATAAGATTGCCAATGCGAACAATAACAGGCGTTACGGTTGAAAAGGTTAATGTAATACCACTGAGTAAAAACGAACAATAAACGACGTTCATGTATATACATGCGAAGGCTAATACGAACAATAAACGACGTTCGGGATACTGAAGTAATGCAAAGCTACAAAGTGAACATCGTATATATTTTACTAACACGGCGTTCGTGTTAGTAAAATATATACGAACAATAAACGGCGTTCTTGAAAGTAAATACGGTGGCTAATACGAACAATAGTCGGCGTTCGGGTTAGTAAGATGCATTCAAGACTACAAAGTAAATTCAAAAACTACAAAGTAAATACGAACAATAAACGGTGTTCGGGTAAGTAAATACGACGGCTACTACGAACAATAATCGGCGTTCGGGTTCGTAAGATGCATTCAAGAACTACAAAGTAAATACGAACAATAAACGGTGTTCGGGTAAGTAAATACGATGGCTACTACGAACAATAATCGGCGTTCGGGTTAGTAAGATTCATTCAAAACTAAAAAGTAAATAGGAACAATAAACGGCGTTCGTGTAAGTAAATACGATGGCTACTACGAACAATAATCGGCGTTCGGGTTAGTAAGATGCATTCAAAACTACAAAGTAAATACGAACAATAAACGTCGTTCGTGTAAGTAAATACGGTGGCTAATACGAACAATAACACACAGAGAAATGTTTAGTTGGAATTCCATTATGAAAACGGAATTTTGATAAATCTTATACATTTTTAGTTGTTATTGTTAATTTTTTATAACCATACCAAATAAATAATAGTAGTAATAATTAATTTTCAATCGTGACCGAATGGATGTATCAACAACTAATAATTTGGTTAATATACCCAAACTTAAAACTAATAAAGTTTTTTTAAAAAATTTAGTAAGTACAACCGTTTCTTTTAGTCTTTATTTTCCCTCTCGACCAATAATCATTTGATTAAATTAATAAATTCCAAAAACATTAGGTAATAGTATCCACAACTGAAAATGTTGGTTAACTAAACCAAATTTTCAATAATTTTTTATTTTTGAAAAATTTGACTAAATTATAAATTTGTATTGATATTCTTAACTAATAATTGGTCGTTAGTATTTCATTTCAATTACAAAATGTTTTACGTCAAAAAAAAAAAAAAAAAATTAAAATAGTAATCATTTAAAACAAAAATGTGATTGTGTTCAGACGTTTTTTAAATTTTTAAATCAAATTCATGTAAAACTTCGTAAAAAGTGTTACAAATTTTGACGGTAAGTTGATACCATTACCGAAATGCAATCAATTTAAATAAATAAATCTTATTTTAGGTATTTGCACACGCAACTTTAATGCAGATGCTAAAAATGATGTTTTACCCAGAAATCGACAATAAAATCGTTTTTGAGCCAACTATAAAAAACTTTGGAACAGTTTCCAAGAAATCCTTAGAGTCCAAAGTATCCAGAGAGTGGTAACAAATATGAGGTTTGTAAATGCCAGAATATTGAAATTAAAAGAGGTTCATCCAAAACTATTCTCAGAATCGGAGACATTTTCTATAGGAAAAATTACTCAAAATCTGAGACTTTTTCTGTAAGAAACATTTCTTAGAACCTGAGACTTTTTCTTCGAATCTGATACTTTTTCTATAAGAAAAGTTTCAGAATTTGAGACTTTTCCTCATTATCTTAGACCTTTTCCATAGGAAAAATTCTCAGATACTTCTACATTTTTTCTTTAGAAGATATTCTATTATATTTTCTGAGATATTCTTTTACAGATTCTGAGACATTGTTTCTGTAGAAAAATCCTCGGATTCGGAGATATGTTTCTATAAAAAAATCTAGAAGTCTGAGATATTTTTTATATTTTTTTATTGACATCTTTTCTTAAAAGATTTTGATTTCGAGTTATTTTTGCTCTAGAAAGTCTCACAGATTCTAAGACAATTTTTTTTTAGAAAAATTCTTAGATTTTAAATATTTTCTATCAGAATTATCAGTTGTAATTTATTTTTTCTATTGTATGGATTTATTTCACTTTTTAAATTATGAAAAATTTTACTATCAAATAAATTAGTAAAATTGCTTAAAAAAAATATTAAAAATGTTATTTCAAAAGAAACAGTTTAAAAAAATATTGATTGGTACAACTATATAACGCTTTTTAAAATTCGATCACTCTAACCAATGTCAATTTTAACATAAAAATATTCGGTTCTTATAATAGATATTTACCGGTAGAGACAACTGAATTAGCAGTAGAGGCAACTGAATACTGTGATAGTTGGTGCAACCGCAAAAATTCAGTTGGCAAACAATTCAGTTGCAACAACTCAATCTGTTTTCTGTGTGAATCGGCGTTCGGGTTAGTAAGATACTTTCAAACTACAACTTATATACGAAGAATAATCGGCGTTCGTATAATCTACGGACCAACTACGGCATACGGCGGAGTCGGAAACAGGAATCTTGTCGGCTTACGGTTATACAATGTCTGTAGTACGAAATATAGCACGAACTCCAACTGGATTCTCGTTGTTCTGGTCAGCCGAACTTTGTCATTATAAATAACAATTTGACCAACTCAACGAGAATTGCGAGATAGTATTAACTGTTTGATAGTAATAACTATCAAACAAACAACTATGTATTGGGTATGGGTACAAGTAGAGTGATGAGGTATATGGAAAAGTATTTTCCTTGTAAATCTATCCGTATGGATATAGATAGACCCTGTCATCAAACCAATTTGAGCTCCTTATTACTTTTTTTTGATATTCAAGGGGAGATCTGGTCTTTACGGCCGATCTGCGACCCTTATGGATCTTTTGTGCCAAGCTCTATAAACTTAATTCAAACTCTGTTCAAAATTCCTAATGAACATTAGAACAGAGGTTGGAGAAGTCTGCCTTATATACTCAGAGTTAAGTAATTCCCTGTTTAAGAACCGTCTTCTGATCCTACAAATTCTGGTCCGGTCAAAGGAGTAGCTGGGATTATACCATCAGGTCCAGGGGATTAATAGACACAAAAATAACCTTGTCAAATTACTAAAAAAAAGTCTCGTAATCCCATTATACCAATATTTGACAGTTTTCCTTTTTTAACAAAAAAATTTTGATTGAAATTCACATTTTTTTTGTAATTTCGCATTTTTTCTGTAATTTTACAAATTTTCAAATAATTTGATAAAAAAAAAAATTCCGTTGTAAGTTTTATTGTTAACAAAAAAGTTGTAAATTAACTATTTTATTGGTTAAAAGCTTGTAAAAAAAACTCATAATTTTTACTACGAATTCTCGAAAAATAGGACTTAGCAAAAAATCTGGTAAAGTTACGAAAATGCCTTGTAAATATTATCGCGTAAATGAATTGTAAATATTGGTAAAAACCTTGTAACATTACAAAATTATTGTTAAAAAAGCTTGTAGATTACTAGCAAAAGCTTGTAAAATATCTAGTTGGCACATTTATTATTACCGGAGAAATTTCAGATGCTTCGGCGTGAGATCGTTCCAAAGCTTGAAATGGCGTCATGGAATTGCCCGGAAAATGCGAGTTTAGAAGGAAATCCAGCGACTCCCTACTGGAGGTAGAAAACACTACATTCGGATCCTTTAAGTATCCTAGACCAGACAATGCCACAATAATCGATTCTGGGAGTACATTATTAAAAGCTCCTTCTATATAAAGAAAGGTCACCATAATGCACGACTTTACTGAGATCGATTTGTCGATGGTACCAACGATCTCTTGAAGAGCTGTTTCCGTTGTTGGGTATAAAAATCTGAAAAATGTTGGAAGATAATTTTGACTCGGTCGGCTATGCCACATAGGCTTTGTTCTCTTTTCATTATATTTTTTAAGTCATTATTAAACTACGAGTATATATTTATCATTTTTTTTTGTTAAAAAAATATTTGGTATTCTATAAACATTCATCTTTAATTTCTGTAATCCGATTTTGTAAAACATAAACCACATACGAGTAGTAGTTACCGGTAAAGTTTAAATGGATTCTCTCATGTAATTAAACAACATAAACAAAAAAATCTAGCGTAGATATGGAAAAGTCAATATATCAAAACAGCTCATATGCAATATTAAAGATATAAAATATATACCAGCAAACATTGCAACGATAGCAATAAAATAAAATAAAATAAAATAAAATAAAATAAAATAAAATAAAATAAAATAAAATAAAATAAAATAAAATAAAATAAAATAAAATAAAATAAAATAAAATAAAATAAAATAAAATAAAATAAAATAAAATAAAATAAAATAAAATAAAATAAAATAAAATAAAATAAAATAAAATAAAATAAAATAAAATAAAATAAAATAAAATAAAATAAAATAAAATAAAATAAAATAAAATAAATTAAAATAAAAAAAAAAAAAATAAAACAATTAATTAAGTTTAATTGACTAAAAAATTTTATTTTGAAACATAGTTCCATCTCTCAAAAAAAAAATGCTTGCTGGGTTATCACAAAATAAATAATAAAACAAAGTCAAAAAGTAAGCATTTTATGAAGGTAATTGTAATATACACCTATGACTCCGTCTAACTACTCCTTTTTTTAAAATTTCTTATGTCTACTCAATTTGTTTTTAATTCTTATTAGGAAAATTATCGTTTTTTTTATCGATTAAATCAAGGAGTTTTACGCAGTTGTTGATTAAAACTTTTTAAAAATCTATTCTGTAAATCGAGGCTTTTCTGTACTAACTTACACATATGTGGGAAGACTGCATTACCACAACCAAATTTGTTTTACATGATGATAAATCCATAGATAGTAATCTAAAGTAACCTGAGTAAATATATGCATAACATTTTTACAAGCGTCTGCTTTTGTGTGTGTTGCAAGTTTATATATGATTGTATTAAGTCAAATAAATACAAATATGAACCGGATTCTATGCATTTGATGATATATGCAAATTTAAATAACAAATTTACACTTAAACTCTCAAATATAACCTTAAAGTATTTAGGCATGTAAACAAATCTCAGAGATTATTTTGGAAAAAAAAAAAATAAAAAGTATCAGGAAAAGTTAAAAGGAATAAATAAAAATATTTTGTAAGACTGATAAGGACAATAGGTTTGGAATTAAAAATTTTTTTTTTTTTTTTTTTTTTTTTAAAAAGAAACAACACTCAGGCAATGCTGCCTATCAATTACTAATGTAACCGTGATGTTTCTTTCGGAAAGGGGATAGAAGAGAGATGAAAGATTTGAAAGATAGAAGGGCTTCAGTATGGCAACACTGTAATTGCGCGTGGTGATAATTTTGAGTACAGTTGTTGCATCGCCATCTGTTATTGATCTGGCGAATTATTTTTGAAGCTGTGGTTAATAGCCATTATTTTATTATTTTACTTCGTTGACGTTTTAGTGCTATTTATCAACGAAGGAGGGTGCTGCGATAGATATTAGTTATAAATAGAAACTAATAAATATCTGAAAAAAATGTTGTTCTGCCTGAGCCGGGAATCGAACCCAGGCTTGCTGGCTAGTAGTCCAACGCGCTAACCACTAAGTCACAGCACCCACAAAAAAAGTCTCAGATTCTGAGACAGTTTTGCTGTAGAAAAAGGTCTCAGTTTTTAAAACAGTTTTTTTTTATAGAAAAACTGTTCCTGGGAAGGCTTGGTCCTTTTGATACGTCCTAGGATAGGTCCTAGGGTAGGTTCCTGGGATAGGTCCTAGGACAGGTATCTGCGATAGTCCCAAAGATAAGTCCTTTTGATAGGTCCTGTTGATAGGTCCTAGGATAGTTATGTGGGATAGGTACTAGGATATGTACCTGGGATAGGTCCAAGGATTGGTGTCTGTGATAGGTCCGTTTGATAAGTCCTAGAATAGGTCCATGGGATAGAAAAATCCTACAAATCGGCTACGATTTTTTTTAAATCTTCTTAAAAAGGTTAAGGATTATACATTTCACTCCCTCAAATAAAAATTTTTGAATTTGAAACGAAACAAAAATTGTTAAAAATTTTCAATTTTTTTTTTTTTTGTGCGCTCAAAAACTTTATGGCCGCCAAAAAATAAAGCTCCAAGTACATTCTTTTTTGGCTGTTTGGCTTATTCTATTCTTAACATGCCCTAGAAACAGAAATGCTTTTCAAATTGAAAGAAATGATTTTTTTTTTTAAATAATGAAAACCCCATTATTTAGTAAAAAAATTTAGTATTGGTTACCAATTCCTGCACTAGGTCCTTTTGGACTAAAATTAGTTAAATTTTTAGTGTTGAATACCCACGTTTTTTTTTTTGGGTGTAGTAAAGTTTGATGCAGAAAATGTTTGTAGACCATTTTAACCCATTAAACGCACGCCTTATTCCTGTTCTAAAATAATATTTGAAAAAAAAAATGCCAAAATAACCCCTCGAAATGGGAGATAGAGGGTCAATTTGTTCTAAGAAAATAACCGCCATCAATTTTCACTGAAGTCATCTATCGTAATTTAGGGCAGGAGCAGATTTATAAAATTTTTCGACTTATTTTACACGAATTTGATGGAAAAAAATTTAATAGTATGAGATAATTTACAATTTTACTTTTTTAGTAATTTTGAACTTTTCGCACGATCTTTTGATCTTCGGTAAACCTTAGTGAAACTTGATGCAAAAAATTTTTGTAGAACACGTTAATCCTTTAAACGTACGTTTTATTGGTGTTCTATGAGGATATTTAAAAAAAGGACCAAAATGACCCTAAAATGGAAGATAGAGGGTTAACTTAATATTATTTACCTCAGAATAAAATTTAATCCTTTTTTTGTTAATTTATTCAAAACGACTTTAAAAATAATTTAAAAACTTAAGCTAAGTTTTTTAAACCCTGCGGAGGTTTTGGTCTTCCATTGGTATACTTTAATTTTTTTTTTTGGTCCCGTTCAAGATACACTCGAAATATCTCTGTTTTCACTTTTTGCCAAGGCACTCAAAATTTTAAAAAAATTATTTGACTTTGACCGCTCACAGTCAATAGAGTAATTTACTAAAAACGAAAGTTTTTCACAAATGGTGATGAAGAATTTAATTACCTTACACCCGGTACCAAACATGACTGTATAGGATAACGTTCAGCTTTTGAATTAATCCTCCCTTTTGGGACATTTCAACCCTCTCTGCGTCTGTGGAAGAAATGATACAGTCTTAAATAAAACAGGTAGGCGCCTGAGGTTTGGCCCGAATATGCCTTAAGAGATGGTCAAGTTTTTAAAAGGGCATAATTGGACCCAGGGGAAAAAAGTATTGAAATTAAAACTTCCAAAAGGTACTTTTTTAGAATTTTTTTCACTTGACAATCCTACTTTTCAAGTATTAAATTTTTAGAACCATTGTTTTTAGTAAGTAGAAAATGTACAAAAGTACACCTTTTTTCTACTTTAGGATCCAAACTTTCAAATAGCAGGTTTTTATGACTTTATATTCAGTAAATTGAAAAAGTACTAAAGTACGCTTTTTTACATTCTAAGAATCGAAACATTTTGAAAACTTCTTTATCAGAATGTTTTCCCGCTGTGTGATCATACGTTTCAAATTTAAAGTTTGTAGAATCATTTTTTTATGCTATAAAAAAGTACTGGAGAACAGCTGTCTTAACCGTTTTACCACATTAAAGCCTGAATTCTAAAAAGGTACCTATTTTGTTCAAATGCTTTTTTGTTTTCGTTGAGGGATTCTCTTTTTAAATGTCAAGTTTTTGGTATCATTATTTCAGAAAATATAAAAAGTACTAAATTACGTTTTTTTTATTCATTTTGCCCCTAAAAATAAAAATTTTCAAACCCTAGTATTTTCAAAATAATTTTTAACTAGAATATCCCGCATACCAAATTTCAAGTTTTTTGTACCATTATTTCGGAATATATAAAAAGTACCAAAGTACACTTTTTACCCTTTTTCGCTAAATAAAGGAATACGTTATTTCTTTTCAAGAAATTTCCAAAAAAAAATGTATACGATAACATCGTCTGACAAAAATTAAAAAAATTGTCGTTGAACACAAGCTGGATAATATGCGCTTAGAAGTAGAGATTAAATGTCGTAAAACTGCATTTACAATTTTTCTTTTCGTGATCCTGTTTTCTTTTAAAAGGACTTCAGAGTTTTAAAGGACAAAATTTTTTAAAATATTTTTTTTAATAATTGTTTTCCTAGCATGCCACTAGTGATAAAAAATGAAAGATTTTCCTAATTGTCCTATTTTATTATTTTTACATATCAGGAAAAAGGATGTAAGTTACGTCCTTTCAAAAATGTATCCTTCAATATCATTAAAAATTTTCAACAAAATATTTGAGATAACGTTTTCAAATGACTTTATTCACATCCTTCTGTCTTGATATGGAAAAATAAAAAATTGGAAAAATAAGGGGAGATTATCGTCTTTCATTTGTCAGCACCAGTTTCATCCTAGAACAAGTGCGAATATTATGCAAAATATATCCTTTAAGACTTTGAAGCCCATTGAAAAGGAAACAGGATCACAAAATGAACATTTTTAATGCTGTTGTACTCCATTTGATCTCTACTTTCAGAAGTATATCGTCCGGTTCATGTTTAATATTGGCTGTCGGACGGTGTAATACATTTCTAGAAAGATAACACAATTACCTTTCTAACAATGTGCAACATGGCAACTCTGTTTATTTTATAGGTAAGATAAAAAGTTTTAAAATGGGGGATGTTTCTCATAAACTTTAATCTTGAATGCATATGGGAAGACATGTGTTACACAACTGCAGTATAAACGTTAAAAAAAAAATTTAAATTTATTCCTAACGATATGCAACATGACAACCCTGTTCATTTTATGGGTAAGATAAAAAGCTCTCAAAAGGAGTTTGTATATCAAAACTGTAAATCTTGAATGCACTAGGGATCCCATATATTATGCATTTTATACAACTGCAGTAAAAAAGTTCATAAAATTTTTCAAAAGCTAACCGATATTTCGTCACCAGTTTGCACTTCAATACAAAACTAACAATTTAAGCTTTTTGCACAAAATTATAAACCTGATTCTTAATAACTGCCTTAACAAGTAGTTTTTATGCATAATTATTTCTAAACATTTTATGATTGCAGAAAAACTGCAGACTACAGTTTTTTTTAAACTAATTATACCACTTGTGAAATTCTAAAATAATAAAAAAAAACTATGAAAATACTATAAAATACATATTTCAAAACTATTTATTAAATATTTCTTATGTAAATACAAAATAAAAACATGGCATTCATATCGCTTACCGAACGAACGAACAAAACAAAACATGCCAATATGAAATTATTTGTTGGTTGTTGTACATTAAAGGGGGCGGTAAAAAAAAAGTATTTTTTTTTATACGAGAAACCGGCAAGGGAATTTTAAAAAACTTTTGGGCAAAAGCTCAAATGATCGAACTTATCTCGTGGGAATCATATGGATACATAGACAGAAATATTAATAAAAGTTTTAATTAGTTTTAAATTTTATTTCAATTAAATATTTTAATTGGCAAAATTAATTATTTTAATTGTTTGTTTTTTAGGTCAACAACTGACATTATTTAAAACAATTAACAAAATTGTTTATTCAATTAATTTTGTAATTATTACTATTAAATATTTAATCGTTAAGGATATTTAAATTACTTCACCATGTTTTGTGTTAAGAACAGACTTGATAAAACTTTTTATTCTCTCTTCTCTATAAAACAAATCCCACTCACTGCACTGCTCCTGTGAAGTCACTGCTATGGAGTGGTTCGGCTATTTTTAATGCATGTTTTTGTGTTTTGTGTGATGTATTAGCCAAATAAATACACAATAGATTTGAGTTTGGGGGTTGAAACATTTTTGTTTTTTTTTTTTTTGTTATTATAAAATTCTTTGAAAATTGACATGTATGCATAGAAATTAGTTCCCCCTTTTGTAGGTAATCAAAAACATTTATTATCGAAAAAAAAGTTGATGACTGACTGCAAAAAGGTATATAAATAACATGCATATAATCAGTCACTACTCCAGAGAACAAATGAAATTACAATTTCATGTTTTATGGTTATTTTTATGAGTAGTAATTTCTTAAGTTTTTATTTTTTATTATAATCTGGAAAACGGGATAGTTGGAAATGTCAGGTAAAGTAAAAATTTAATTTGAAACAAGTATAACCATAAAATACAACTCAAATGAATCATAATTGAAAGAGTAGGAAGTTTAACAAAAAAATTAATATCGATAACACAAAGTATTAAAAATAACACAATTATCGATAAATCGATAATTTCTACAAGTTTTCTATAATTATCGATATATCGATAATTTATACAATTTTCTATAGAAAATTTTAAATTATCGATATATCGATAATTTATACAATTTTCTATAGAAAATTTTAAATTATCGATATATCGATAATTTATACAATTTTCTATAGAAAATTTTAAATTATCGATATATCGATAATTTATACAATTTTCTATAGAAAATTTTAAATTATCGATATATCGATAATTTATACAATTTTCTATAGAAAATTTTAAATTATCGATAATTTATACAATTTTCTATAGAAAATTTTAAATTATCGATATATCGATAATTTATACAATTTTCTATAGAAAATTTTAAATTATCGATATATCGATAATTTATACAATTTTCTATAGAAAATTTTAAATTATCGATATATCGATAATTTATACAATTTTCTATAGAAAATTTTAAATTATCGATATATCGATAATTTATACAATTTTCTATAGAAAATTTTAAATTATCGATATATCGATAATTTATACAATTTTCTATAGAAAATTTTAAATTATCGATATATCGATAATTTATACAATTTTCTATAGAAAATTTTAAATTATCGATATATCGATAATTTATACAATTTTCTATAGAAAATTTTAAATTATCGATATATCGATAATTTATACAATTTTCTATAGAAAATTTTAAATTATCGATATATCGATAATTTATACAATTTTCTATAGAAAATTTTAAATTATCGATATATCGATAATTTATACAATTTTCTATAGAAAATTTTAAATTATTGATATATCGATAATTTATACAATTTTCTATAGAAAATTTTAAATTATCGATATATCGATAATTTATACAATTTTCTATAGAAAATTTTAAATTATCGATATATCGATAATTTATACAATTTTCTATAGAAAATTTTAAATTATCGATATATCGATAATTTATACAATTTTCTATAGAAAATTTTAAATTATCGATACATCGATAATTTATACAATTTTCTATAGAAAATTTTAAATTATCGATATATCGATAATTTATACAATTTTCTATAGAAAATTTTAAATTATCGATATATCGATAATTTATACAATTTTCTATAGAAAATTTTAAATTATCGATATATCGATAATTTATACAATTTTCTATAGAAAATTTTAAATTATCGATATTTCGATAATTTTTATAATTTTCTATAAAAATTTTAAATTATCGATATTTCGATAATTTATACAATTTTTTTATAGAAAATTTTAAATTATCGATATATCTATAATTTATACAATTTTCTATAGAAAATTTTAAATTATCGATATTTCGATAATTTATACAATTTTCTATAGAAAATTTTAAATTGTCGATATTTTAAAAATTTTTACAATTTACTATAGAAAATTTTAAATTTATACAATTTTCTATGGAAAATTTTAAATTATCGATATATCGATAATTTATACAATTTTCTATAGAAAATTTTAAATTATCGATATATCGATAATTTATACAATTTTCTATAGAAAATTTTAAATTATCGATGTATCGATAATTTATAAAATTTTCTATAGAAATTTTTAAATTATCGATATATCGATAATTTATAAAATTTTCTAAAGAAAATTTTAAATTATCGATATATCAATAATTTATAAAATTTTCTATAGAAAATTTTAAATTATCGATATATCGATAATTTATAAAATTTTCTATAGAAAATTTTATCGATATATCAATAATTTATAAAATTTTCTATAGAAAATTTTAAATTATCGATATATCGATAATTTATAAAATTTTCTATAGAAAATTTTAAATTATCGATATATCGATAATTTATAAAATTTTCTATAGAAAATTTTAAATTATCGATATATCGATAATTTATAAAATTTTCTATAGAAAATTTTAAATTATCGATATATCGATAATTTATAAAATTTTCTATAGAAAATTTTAAATTATCGATATATCGATAATTTATAAAATTTTCTATAGAAAATTTTAAATTATCGATATATCGATAATTTATAAAATTTTCTATAGAAAATTTGAAATTATCGATATATCGATAATTTATAAAATTTTCTATAGAAAATTTTAAATTATCGATATATCGATAATTTATACAATTTTCTTTAGAAAATTGTATAAATTATCGATATATCGATATATCGATATCAATTTTCTATAGAAAATTTTAAATTATCGATATATCGATAATTTATACAATTTCTATAGAAAATTTTAAATTATCGATATATCGATAATTTATACAATTTTCTATAGAAAATTTTAAATTATCGATATATCGATAATTTATACAATTTCTATAGAAAGTTTTAAATTATCGATATATTGATAATTTATACAATTTTCTAAAGAAAATTATAGAAAATTTTAAATTATCGATATATCGATATATCGATAATTTATATAATTTTTTATAGAAAATTTTAAATTATCGATACATCGATAATTTATACAATTTTCTATAGAAAATTTTAAATTATCGATATATCGATAATTTATACAATTTTCTATAGAAAATTTTAAATTATCGATACATCGATAATTTATACAATTTTGTATAGAAAATTTTAAATTATTATTGTTCTTTTGGAATTTGAGTGGTTTTTGAAATACATATCAGTAACAGAAAAAATTTTTAAATTATTATTTTGAGACCATACAGGAATAAAAATAACTTTTAAGAAAACGTGCCAAAAAATTGTTTTGTTTCTTCAAAATATTGTGTATCATAAAAAAAACTTTCTTTGTACATATGAAAAAAAAGTTTTTATTAAAAAAAAATCCAATTTTAGAAACAAAAGCCGAAAAAATATTGTTTTGCTTAAAATTAAAAAAAATATTTGTACAAACGTGCATTTAGCCCACCTGCTGTTTTATGTGCCGGCTTTTGTTTGGTTCCATTCATGTAGAAATAAAACCTTAAACATTTTTTAACTTGTCAATATTCACATAAAGTTTAAATATATAATGGAATTGCAATTGCTGTTATACGCTTCACTTAAGAACTTTATGGAAGAACCCAAAACAGGAGTAAATCAAAATCAAGTAAGAAAAATTACACAGTATGTACAACACATAAAATGCAAACTTTTTATCGTATGGAATTTTATCGAAAATAGCAAACCCTTATTTAGGACTTCGCTAGTTTAGCAGCTGTTCAGATTTTATGGCCTCATATATTTTCTGCATAAAACTTGATTTTTTTTCGAAGACATGCCATTTTTCTCATCTCGGAAACCAATTGGAATTTTGTTTTTCTGTCTTTGTCACAATTGTAGCTACAGACTAGGAGGAAAAAAGTGCCTAAAAATTGCTAAAATGTCGAAAATTTCCCTTTCTTAGCATGGCTGCCAAACTTTGGCAAATTTTATACAGAAATCTTCAAAAAAAATATTCCATATAATAAAATTTAAAGTTCTTCAGAAAATTTTAATACTGGAAAATGTTTTTTTTTTTTAGAATACATAATAAACATAGTGTGTCAAATCTTATATAAAAGTACACATTATATTTTTATAATTTTAAATAAATTGTTTTATTTAAAAATATAAAAAAAATGTTTTAATTAAAAACATAAAATGGTATGGAACAACTCAAAAATAAAATAACATTGACCATAAATCAATTATTTTTCAATTTTAAATTAAAAATGAAGCAACTTTGATTTTAATACGTTCATTTTTATTAGCCCATTTTAAAAATAAAAATGAACATTTCTAAATTTAGCAAAAACAAACTTTGTTGACTTTTGTCACTGTTTTATTTTTACTATGAGATTGTTTCTGCTTCATTTGAAATTTTTTTTGATGAGTCAGTAGAAAATAACATAGATATTTGTTTATTTTGTTAATATTACATTTGTTAAACTGATTTGTACTTAGTATTACTTATATAGTATTATTTAAATTGCCTATGAAATTTATAATTTTAAATTAAAACATATATTTAAATAAATATTAAAACCTTGGGAAGTTGAGCACCTGCTTTAGAAATTCTTTAATAAAATGAAATAATAAACGATAAATATATAGACAGTTCCACATAAAAAATATGAAATATACAAAAATAGCTTTATATGACTTAAATTTCAGTTTAAAACAATTAAATTTTTTTTCCAGAAATTCGTTTTTTTAAATCATTTTTTTTTGTTAAATCAGCAGAATAATCTCATAAGCTAGTGGAATATAAAGGGACGTTTGTGTCTCATCTAAAATTTAGAAATATTAGCTGACGCATTTTGAAAAAAAAAAATGTTTGATAGCAGAAAATTGCAAAGTCCTTAAGTCATTTGTTATAATTATTTTAATAATTCAATTTATTAAATATCCTGTAGTTTTTGGATCCTTTCTTTGTTGAACCGATTGTATATGCATTTTATATATGTGTTATACGTATCTAAAGTAACCATAAAAACATTGTTATAACAGTGTTTCTAAGCATATTATTTATTTTTTCTTTATTTCTAAAAATGTAATCAAACTTTAGAAAACTTAAAGAAAATAAATCAATATTCATTACATATGAAAATTGCAGGTTATACAATAGGCAACTAAAAGTTACAATTGTTTTAAACTTTTCTTTGACTATTTGCTCGTGCACAGTGGAACATAAAAAAAGAAAAAATATATTGTGACTCGGATTTTTGTTGACACAATAAAATTTTATGTGCTAAGTTTTATAGAATTGGTTTAAAATTTTAAATATTCTTAATTTTTTTTTTTTTTAACAAATGGAATTAACTACTTAACGGATTATTATTTAAAATACAATCAATAATAAAATTTTGAAAACACTCCTTAGTAGGCTGGTTTGCACATGAATGTGCGTGTTTAGGGTCGTGGGTTCGATTCCTACCAGAGGCCTAGGGCTCTTTTGCTATAACAAGATGATGGTTATTGTTACCAGTTCTCGGCTAGGTTAAATTAGTAAATGATTGATATTAAATAATAATTAAATTTAAAAAAAAAAAATTGTAAATTTTTGTAAAATCTCCCACTGTACCAGCCTTGTCTTATTTAAAACAAAAGGGATAGAAATAAAAAAAATTGTTGTCAATATAGTGAATTTTAAAACAATTTCTAACGAACGTTAAAAACCCTTTTCATGGGCCTCATTTAAGAGTTTATATGACCTTAATTGTATTATTTTTATTGTTTGAAAACATGAATCATTTCTGTTAATAGAAATTTTAAACATAGCATATTGTAGTTAAAAAAAAATTAAAAATAAGTTTTGTATACCCTTCACTCTAGTGGGTATACATCAGTTTGTCATTCCGTTTTTAATACCTTGAAATATTGTTCTAGGACCCCATAAAGGATACATATTTATGATCCTTGATCGATTTTAAGTCGATCTAGGAATGTCCGTCTGTTTGTCTGTAGAAAACACGCTAACTTTTGAACGACTTTACTGACCTTGGCATATACATATGTTTATAATTTATCTGGTCAGGTTGGCATTGGTAAAAAAGCACGCTGACTTTTAAAAGGAAACTCTGAGGTTGCTGAAGCTTAGCATATATATTTTTCATCCCATAAGTCTAGTTCGTATTGAATTGCAGCAAAATCGGTGTAGTGGATTTTACTGAATATAGGGCAAAATTTTTATATGGGTCTATGTCTGAAAATGGAAATGGAATGAAAAGCACACGTTTAACACCTAGAACCAAAATTTTGATGAATAATTTCCAATTTTCATGAATTTTGAGATTTATGTGAATAAAGGTAGGGTGGTTTGTATTGGGATTACAAGAAGGACTGGTCCGATTCTTTTAAAATTCAAAATGATGATTTTAGAATACAAAATATGCTTACCTGTCAAGTTTTTTAAGTACACCTATTAAAATGTGGTAGAGTCATTTGTGCCAAAATAAAGCGGACCTTTGTGTGGGGAATAGGTGTAATCATGAACCAATTGTTTCCAATTTCAAAAGCATTCGTCCATAGGCCAAATGGAGCTTAAGTTTCAAATTTCAGCCAAATCAATTGATAATTGCGACCTGTATCGTTCTCACAACATTAAGATGGACAGACGGCCAAATAGTCTCAGAAAGTGACAGACGCCAAATAGTCTCAGAAAGTGATTCAGAGCCGATCGGTATACTTGAAGGTGGTGAGGGCCCCCGTAGGCTAGTTGGTAGCGTGCTAGCCTTTCAACGTGGGGGTCGTGGGTTCGATTCCCACCAGTACCCTTGGTTTTTTCGCTACAACGAGACGACGGTCATTGTTACCAGTTCTCGGTTAGGTGGAATTTATTAAAAATGAGTTGTAAATAATAATACTTGAAGGTGGGCTTAGGACCAATATTTCGGATAGTTACAAACATCAGTACAAACTCATTATACCCTGTACCACAGAGTAGTCACTAGGGTTACAACTTTTCAATTTTTTGCAAATATCAAAAAGTCCACCGCATAGTCGTATAGGCCATGAAAAAATATTAAGAAGTGATGTCATACTTTTTCGCGATCGTTAAAAAAGTTCACGCACCAAGCGCGATGAAGTTTTGAATATTAGTTTTTCTTTTAAGTATAAACAAATTAAGTTTAATTTCAAAATATTTAGGAATTTCTTGTAATTTCTGTAATAAAAAAACAAAATCTCATCAATTGAATGGAGGGCGCGAAAAAATCGCGATATTATGACGCTATTTTGCGGATTTTTTAAATTAGCTAAATTTTAGTGTCAAGTGATGAGTGCTATGAGGCAGTAATTCTTTTCAGCAACTAAAGATTATAATCGCGGAATTTTGGTGCTTTTTCGCGGATGTTATAAATAAGTTAAATGTTGGTTCATTCTGATATGTAGTCATGAGTGTATGATAATTTTCAAATAATTAAGATATGCCGTCATAATATA
Organism: Pegoplata infirma; assembly: GCA_963921195.1. Taxonomy (NCBI): domain Eukaryota; kingdom Metazoa; phylum Arthropoda; class Insecta; order Diptera; family Anthomyiidae; genus Pegoplata; species Pegoplata infirma. Next base: position 204,341,626 of record OY992537.1, on the reverse strand, counting down.
AAATTTTTATAACAAAAAAAAAAAAAAAAAATCATTCTTGGGGGAGTTTTAGAAATTGCATTCGGTGCGTGAACTTTTTTCACCGAAATGACCGAAAAAATTGATTTTTGTTATCTGTACAACATTGCCCATATCGTGGTGGGATGGACTTTTTTTTGTCCAAAAAAAGTTATAACCCTAGTGGTCACGGTGAGCCTCAGCGATGTTAAGATTGAACTTTAGTGTCGACGAAAAGTGTAAACGCAGTTTGTTTTCTACATGATTAAAAGTCACAAAACTGTTAACAGCGAAATTGTAGCTGCTCGCATTCGCGAGACATCGCGAAATAAGTGTTATTGTATTTTCTTAAGTTTTCACTCTAATATTTTCAAAAACTGAGAATGCAGTTTTAATTGTACTTATTTACAGGTTACAAAACAGTAAACAATAAAATCCTATATTCTCAAGTTCGCGAGAAATCGCGAATAAATTTTTTGCTGTTTTTGTTTTCGTTTTTTATCTTTAGACAGGTTTCTTTAAAATTGCGTAAAAACATGGTATGCAGTTTTACTTGTACTTGATCAAAGGTCACACGCTGTTAACATCGAAATTGTAAAAGTAAAATTTCACGAGATGTCGCGAAATTATATAATTTTTTATTTTATTTTTTATTTATATTTTTACACCGTTTCTTAAGAAATTTTATTAAAACGTAGTATGCAGTTTGATTCGAACTTGTTGAAAGAAATTAAAACTGCGCACAAAAAAAATATAGCTGCTCACTTTCGCGAGAAATAACGAAATAAAAGTTTTTGTATTTTTTGTTTGTTTTTATTTATAAAAGAAGTTTTTTTTTAAGTTGTTGAAAAACACGAAATGCAGTTTTACCAGTTATTGATCAATGATCCACAGAAAAAAATATCGTAAAATCAAGAGTAACAAAACAAATTGTTACCAACGAAATACTAGTTCAACAACGTTTTTAATTGTATCAACAATGTGTATTGTTAATGTGACAAAAATCCGGTTTTATTTCCAATTAAACGCATGAATTAAAATCATTGTTAAAGATTCCACAAAATTCACATTAATAACACAAACAATTTATAAACTCATTTAATCAAGCACAAATATATGCGACGATAGCACGGTGGTAGTGTGCTAAACTCGAATGATGAAGGTTTCGGGTTCGCTGCCAGTTGGCGGAACAGTTTTTTATTTTCGTTTTTTTTTATTTGAGATTATTATTTATTTTTAAAAACGCAAAAAGTGCATATTGAAATCACAGACACCTTATGTACGCATTTAGTCAACTTTAATTATACATGAGGAATAGCACGGTGGTAGTGTGCTAGCTTCGAATCATGAAGGTTGCGGGTTCGCCGCCAGTTGGCGGAACTTTTTTTTTTAATTTCCAATTTTAGTTTTTTTTATCATTCTAATTGTAGACTGTTTTAAATATGACGTTTAGTCAAATACAAATATGTATAAGGATAGCACAGTGGTAGTGTGCTAGACGCGTAGCACGAAGGTTGCGGGTTCGATGCCAGATGGCGGTAGACATTTTTTTTTTTTATTTTATTTTATTTTATTTTTTTTTTTTTTTCTATTTTTAGATCATTTTTTATTCTATTTTTAGATTTCAGATTATTTTTTATTCTATTTTTAGATTTTACAAATTTTTCAATTAATTTCCTTGTTAATGTAACAATGAATGATGTTGATTTTTTTTCAAAAGTTACAAATGCCATTGTTGTATTGACAAAATCCAATGTAGGCTCAGTTTCAATTAAATGTTTAATTGTATTAACAATGAAATTAATTGTATTGACAAATTTTTTTTTTCTGTGTCACAAGGCTGTTAACAACAAAATTCTAGCTGCTCAATTCTTCGAAATATCGCCAAAAATCTTGCTGAACTACTTTTTTGTCATTGCTTTATGTTATTGGATCAGTAAAAAGACTGATAACAACAACTGCTAGCATAAAAATTATATATGATTAATTTCCGAAATATAGCGATATTACTGTTCAAACTTTTAAATTAATTATTTTATTTTTTCTTTGGTGTCTAAAATAAAGAAAAAAATCAAGTAACGACAAATATATGGTAAGCAGCTTGAATTTTATGTGATTTGCGGTGGTAAAACTGCTCAAATCAATGCTTGACTGCTAATTTACGCGAAAAATAAAATTTTTTCGAAATTTTTTTATTTATTGTGAATATTTCGATTTCTCGCAAAAATTGAGAAGATTTGATTTTGATGCTGAGAAATTGAGAAGATTTGATTTTGATACTTTTTTGTGACCTGTAAATAAATACAATTAAAATTGTATACTCAGTTTTTGAAAACATATTAAAAAAAACTGCAGTGTCAAAATTTAAGAAACTACAAAAACACTAATTTCTCTATATCTCGCGAATGCGAGCAGCTACGATTTCGCTGTTAACAGTTTTGACACATTTAATCAAGTAGAAATCAAACTGCGTTTACATTTTTCGTCAACACTAAAGTTCAACCTAAACATCTCTGAGGCTCACAGTGTAGTGTAGGTTATAATAAAATAAAATAAAATAAAATAAAATAAAATAAAATAAAATAAAATAAAATAATATAAAATAAAATAAAATAAAATAAAATAAAATAAAATAAAATAAAATAAAATAAAATAAAATAAAATAAAATAAAATAAAATAAAATAAAATAAAATAAAATAAAATAAAATAAAATAAAATAAAATAAAATAAAATAAAATAAAATAAAATAAAATAAAATAAAATAAAATAAAATAAAATAAAATAAAATAAAATAAAATAAAATAAAATAAAATAAAATAAAATAAAATAAAATAAAATAAAATAAAATAAAATAAAATAAAATAAAATAAAATAAAATAAAATAAAATAAAATAAAATAAAATAAAATAAAATAAAATAAAATAAAATAAAATAAAATAAAATAAAATAAAATAAAATAAAATAAAATAAAATAAAATAAAATAAAATAAAATAAAATAAAATAAAATAAAATAAAATAAAATAAAATAAAATAAAATAAAATAAAATAAAATAAAATAAAATAAAATAAAATAAAATAAAATAAAATAAAATAAAATAAAATAAAATAAAATAAAATAAAATAAAATAAAATAAAATAAAATAAAATAAAATAAAATAAAATAAAATAAAATAAAATAAAATAAAATAAAATAAAATAAAAATAAAATACATTCGTAAACGCCAAGAAAATTTTAAAGTAAACCAGAAAATTCTGCAAGTTTCTGACAAGGGAAGTATCTCAACTCTTATGAACCGATTTCCATGAAACGTAAAATATATATAAAAGAGACAATTCTAAGGTTGGGGTGTCTCGGCTTATCGGCCATTACGCGGACTAAGGGGTTCAAAACATGATTCAAAAAATGGCGAAAAAATAGTTTTTTGGATTTTTCAGCCATTTCTTTTGAAGTAACGATATGATGTTTACATATGAGAAGAAAGGGTTTTTTAATGCCTATCCAACGTAAAAGTTTGGCTTCGTTAAAAACTTTTTTCATGAAAATGTGTTAATTTTAGGGGGTATTTATATGAAGACCTTGACCTACGATGTCCATATGAATATGAAATAATCTTTATTAAATTTAAGTCGACACGTATTTTTGCTCTAGAGGATATTCCTATTAGTTCGGGAGTTATCGAAATTTTCGCGGAGGTCCACATTGTTTCATAAGGGGACAACGAAATTTTGAATCACTGATATGGCCGATAAGCCGAGACACCCCAACCTTAAAATCGTTTCTTTCATGTATATTTTAAGTTTTAGGCAAATCGGTTCATAAGGGTTGAGATACTTCCCTTGTGAGTCAGTAAAAATTTAAAATTAGCAAAACTAGTTTCATTTAAATTTATTAAAAAAAAAATATTTGCTTAACGTTGTTTAAAATTTTGAACTAAAAATCGATTTTTTTAAATTAACGCAGTTTTTTGGATTAAAATATAGATTTTTCAACTTTTCTTCAAACGAGTTTATGTTGCATGTATTCTCAGTTTATTAATCGTATTATTTTATATATATTTTTATATATTTTGCTATATAAAGGTCACGTGACAAAATTTAATCAACTGTTAAATTGCAAGAATTCAATTTAACCACTCAAGTACTTTAGGACATACACATACTGCAAACACATAAGAGTGGGCGGAAAATAACAAATATATATATTTTTATAATGGTACATTAAGAACAGAAAACTTTTTGGAAAAAATATAATTTTGATATCAAAGTTACTATGACTAAACAAGCGATTGTAAATCAAATCACTCACATAAATACCTGCTAAAAACCAGATTTTGAAATTTTATTCAGAATGAACAAGTTTTTTACAAGGGCTTAAGTTAAAAAATAGATTGGCAAATGTAATTTCTCAAAATTATAAACATTTTTGGTATTACCATACCGGTTTCAAACACTTCAGTTGTAGTGTTATCATCAGCAGGATTTCTTGTGAAAAGAAACTACACTCAAAATAATTCTACAGTAAAAGGTTTCGTAAGTGATTTTGTACCAAAATCTACTAATTAGTTACTAATTTTAGTATCTGAAAAGTACTAAAATTAGTAACTTTTACTGTTTTTACATAATATTAGTAAACAATTTTAATATTGGTTACCAATTCCTGCACTAGGTCCTTTTAGACTAAAATTTAGTTAAATTTTAAGTATTTAATACCCACGTTTTTTTTTTGGGTGTAGATTTTCATACATTTGATTTTTTTTATAATTCGATTCTCAACTGGGCTAAAGGATATTTTAGTCTTATTCAAATCATTACCAACTCTGTCCAGCACCTTAGACGATACAACCAACACATTAGTATGATACGATTTGACAAATATTTATTTCTTGTCCTATTACTGCTGTTAACATATTTATATTTTCTACTGAATAAATTTTCACAGTTTCCAATCTCATTTGAACTTCACACAATCTTTATAACTTTCGGGCCCCTTTTATTATTTTGCAATTGGTCTTTGCATTTTATTTGACAGAAAATGGTAATCAAAAAACATCCATCTAAATAAATTTTACTTTTCAACTATTTTCAATACTTTTCGTTGTCTATTCATCAAAAATTTTCTTTTTTCTTCAATTAATCATTTCCAGCCTACTATAATACACACTCACCAACCCATGCAGTAACACATACTAGTTTTTTAAACCCATTTAAACACTTGATTATGTGTGTAAAACATTCACCCAAAGTATGTAAAATAATACACCCACGTGTTTTACTGTTATACATACTGTTATATACTTACTTACTACATATAGGATAATACTTACTTACATCCACCAACATTGTCGAAGTACTTAAAAGATATCATCACATATCAGATTTCACATTGTATAAAATTTAATACACTCACACATAACAAAATGACCACTAAAATGTGGTTAAAATTAATGAAATTTTTCCGAGACAAAGAATTCTTGTTATTTATTATTACTGGGTTAATTGTTAAAAAAGTGTACAAGAAATTGAAATTTAATACTCACACATAAAAGTTTTAATAAAAATAAAACTATAAAAAGTTAAACAAACACAGTAGAAAAGCTAAATTCGACTTGGAAGAATCTACAAATACTCTCTATAATGCCCAAAACATTATTAATTTTTGTAAAAAAAAAAGAAAACATTTTTTTTTTCTTAGTGGGGGTGTCAGTGGGGGACGTTGAGAGCACCTTCCCATCGAGAAAAATACACCAAATGTTTCATTTATTTAACAAAAAAACAAAAACATGTAAAAAAAAGTATATTTTTCAGAGGTTGGTTCAGTTCTTTAAGGGGGAACTTTTTTCCCCCTAGCCCGATTCTGCCCATTCACAAACTTAGCCTGCCTATGAACATGAGACATATTTGTGCCAAACATCAGTTGTCTATCTGTTTTATTTTGAACTGTATCGTGTTATTTACAGACAGATGGACGGACGGACGGACATTCATACAATGTCTTAGAATGGATCATGGGTAAATAATATATATACTTCCTGGGGTCCCCGACCGATATTTCGATGCGTTACAAACGGAACGACAAAGTGAGTATACCCCCATACTGTTGCCCAGTTGGCAACGTCCTCGATCCATCCTCAGTGACGGAGCGGTGACATGTCAGAGTCACTGCTGACATCCACAAGACATCTCTATTTACTGGGTTGAGGACAGTTTCTTACAAATTTTCAAAATGTCCTCACTCAAAGTCAGCAGTGGTCAGGGCAGACCTTCTGGGGACATGGCACCTAAGACTTCTTTGGGGAAATGTCTGACGTAGGTCATGCGAAAATCAAAAAAATTTTCGTATTTCCTTTAGTTTTTACTTTTATCCATTTTCCTTTATAAATTATCTTTCTCATATCTAGAAAAAACTTTTCGCTTTTTTTAGTCCCAACTGGATTTGAACCTGGAACCTCCAGTTTATTAGTCCCACACCTAACTACTTGGTCCAAACTTTATTTTGAAAATTGTTTGTCTACTTATTACTTTTATTCCACTTGTTAGATTTTGATTTTATTTTAAATAAATCGATAATATTGCCATCTTTTTCTTGGAAATTGAAGAGTTGCCAAAATTAGAGATGGGCGTGATTTGCGTGATTCACGTGAATCACTCGTGAATTACGCTTGAGTGTGAGTGATTTTTATTTCAATCACGTGATTTTGAGTGAGTGTGAGTTAAAAAAAAATCTGAGTGAACGAGTCATTTATTTTTTGCGTGATTAGATTTTTTTTTAATTTTTTGTAAAAATTTTTTTTCATGCGTGAGCGTGATAAAGTTTTTTATTACTCACGTAAATGTGAGTGAGCCTGAGTAAAAAAAAATGCTTGAGTGATTCGATTAATTTTTGCGTGAGCGTGAGTGAGTGTGAGTCAAAATCCACTCACGCGCACATCTCTAGCCCAGATATAAAATTCTAATTTAATATACTTCTATTCTGAAGACATTTCCTTTTAGACGTCTTACAATTAGAGGAATTGTCCACACTCTTAAAGCAAACATTCAGTGCTGACAATGTTAGGACATGTCATCAAGGATTACCTATGATTTTCCAGAACCTGAAGATATTTCCTAAAGGAATCACTGTGGAAATTTCCTCAGTGACACATTTTCCAACTGGGGGTTGGAGGGTATGAAAATGGTACAAAAAATTAATGAAAAAAATGTGCAAATTTGCATTAAAACTTTGACTCCTTTTGCAAATATTTCTGGATATCCTTAATGAATTTTGGATTTTAGCCCTAGGTTATCTCTTAATTTGAGTATCTTCTTTACATATTGGATTTGAAAAGGAAAGTTCTTGCAAATTCGAATACTTATAAGGATAAAACCAAAAAAAAATACTTATATTATTCTGATGGTATCCTTGATCTCATCGATTCCGGATTTCTTGCTGACAAGTTTAACGGAGCTGACAATTTTGTCGAAAATCTTGTCTAAAGGGATAATATTTTGGGTTACTTATTCTGAAAGAAAACTAAAGTTTGGACACATCTAAAGAGCATAAAAAGTTGGGACGTATAAGTCTTCGAGCAAAATCGGGTCAATATTTTCTGCGTAATTGATAAAAAAATACAAAATTTTGGCAACCCTTGAAAGAATTTAAAACTTTAATTTTGTCAAATAAAAAAAATCTTAAATTCGATATATCTCCGAAACTACTATACGGATTTAAAAAATTTTAGTATCATTATTTTTGATATTTTAACCCATTAAACACAAGTTTTATATTGAGAAAACGGACTAAAATGACCCCTTAACAAAGGAGATACCGGGTCAATATATTCTAAGAAAAGAACCGTCATAAAATTTCACTGAAGATATGTAGAAATATTATTTGACTTAGAAGTTTATTTAAATAATTTTGTATTACTAAATTAAATTACTAAAGTGGGCCATACAGTTTTTAGATTTATTCCATCAAACCTGAGACTTTTTCCATAGAAAAAGGTACAAAAAAACTCTAAAATTTTTCACGTCCTTTAACATTTTTTTCCTGTTTTTTGTAGAAGAATTTCCGAATTCTAAGGTCTCAGAATCTGAGACTATTTTTTAAGGAAAATTATCTCATAATCTGAGACTTATTTATAGGAAAAAGGTCTCAAAATTTAAAACTTACACTGCACAACAAAATCAAATTTTTTCCAAAATTACAAGGTCAGACCAAAAAATTTTGATAGAAGAGACAAAAAAAAAAATATACGTGTATCGGCGTTTTGAAAGTATACATCTGGGTTTCATTTTAGGGGGAGGTAAAGTTTCCCCCAAATGCAGATGTTGTATTGTCAATCGTCATTGAATATCGAGTGAACCTTACGTTTAAAGTATATAGTGTGTTCAGCAAATTTATATAAAATGTTACGGAGAACATTTTTGTGGAATATATTAACCCTCTAGCTCCTCACGATAAGGGTCTTTTTTGTCCTTCTTTTCAAAAAGTGCAAAAAACACAATTAAAAAAGGGATTTAAGGGGTTTGAATGTTCCGAAAAAATATTCGCCGTAAAATTTTACTATAAGTCTTTGAATACACCAAAACGGAAAACTCAACCAGAAGGTCAGAAATAAGACACAACAAAAGAGATCTTAGGGTTAATTTCGCATTTATTAAGAAAATCGAGTAAAGCTTACGTTTAAAGTATATGGTGTGTTCAGTAAATTTATGTAAAATGTTACGGAGAACATTTTTGTAGAATATATTAACCCTCTAACTCCTCAAGATAAGGGTCTTTTTTGTCCTTTTTTTCAAAAAGAGCAAAAAACACCATTAAAACAGGGATTTAAAGGGTCTTAATGTTCCGCAAATATATCCGCCGTGAAATTTTACTATAAGTCCCTGAACACACCAAAACATAAAACTCAACAAGAAAGTCAGAAATAAGACACAACAAAAGACAGCTTAGGGTTAATTTCGCATTTATTAAGAAAATCGGGTAAAGCTTACGTTTGAAGTATATGATGTGTTCAGCAAATTTATGTAGAATATTACGGAGAACATTTTTGTAGAATATGTTAACCCTCTAACTCCTCAAGATAAGGGTCTTTTTTGTCCTTCTTTTAAAAAAGAGCAAAGAACGCCACTAAAACAGGGATTTTAGGGGTTGAAATGTTCCGCAAAAATATTCGCCGTGAAATTTTACTATAAGTCCCTTTCACGGCAAATATTTTTGCGGACCATTTTAACCCCTTAAATGGCTGTTTTAATGGTGTTTTTGCTCTTTTTCAAAAGAAGGACAAGAAAGACCCTTACCTTGAGGAGCTAGAGGGTTAACATATTCTACAAAAATGTTCTCCGTAACATTTTACATAAAACTGCTTTACACACCATACACTTTAAACGCAAGCTTAACTCGATTTTCTTAATAAATGCGAAATTAACCCTAAGCTCTATTTTGTTGTGTTTTATTTCGGACTTTCTTGTTAAGTTTTCCGTTTTGGTGTATTCAGGGACTTATAGTAAAATTTCACGGCGGATATTTTTGCGGAACATTCAAACCCCTTAAATCCCTGTTTTAATGGTGTTTTTTGCTCTTTTTGAAAAGAAGGACAAAAAAGACCCTTATCTTGAGGAGTTAGAGGGTTAATATATTCCACAAAAATGTTCTCCGTAACATTTTACATAAATTTGCGTAACACACTATATACTTTAAACGTAAGCTTCACTCGATATTCAATGACGATTGACAATACAACATCTGCATTTGGGGGAAACTTCACCTCCCCCTAAAATGAAACCCAGATGTAAACTTTCAAAACGCCGATACACGTGTATTTTTTTTTTGTCTCTTCTATCAAAATTTTTTGGTCTGACCTTGTAATTTTTTTTTGTGTTGTACAGTGTTATTTATAGGAAAAAACGTCGCAGAATCTGATACTTTTTGGATAGGAAAATTGTCTAAGAATCTAATACTTTTTCTATAGAAAAAAGGTCTTAGAATCTCTGAATTCGAGACTTATTTTCATGAAAAAGGTCTTAAAATCTGAATCTGAAGAAAAAGGTCTCAAAATCTCAGAATTTTTATTGTTAAAAAAAAGTCTCAGAAGTTGAAACTTACTCAATTGGAAGAAGGTCGCAGAATCTGAGACTTTTTTTATACGAAAAAGGTATGCGAATCCTAGACCTTTTCTTTAAGAAAAATTTCAGAATCTGAAATTTGTTCTATAGATAAAAGATCTGAGACTTTTTCTACAGAAAAAAGGTCTCGGAATCTAAAATTTTTTCAGTACGAACAAATCCAATAATATGAGACCTTTTCTATTGTAAAAATATCTCAAAAATGCTTTAAAATATGAGACTTTTAAGTGACTTTAAAAGGTCGCAGAATCTAAAAATTTTTTTGTGAAAAAAAGTTCTTAGAATCTTAAATTTTTTCTATGCGAAAAAAGTCACAGATTCTGAGACATTTTTCGTAAAGAATAAATCTTAGATTCTGAAACCGTTGAAAAATTCTCAGATTTAGAAAAATAAAAAAAAAAAAACAATTAAAAAATTTGAATTCAGCCTTGCCGAATGTAGTAATACCCTCCACCATTTCAACAAGATTATTGCAAAAAACTGTAATTCAAATGAAATTACTTTAAATAATAACCGATATTTTTTCTTTTTTTTTGTCAAAAAATGTGTTCGTACTTGTTTAAATACCATTTGGTGTTCAATTATGTTCACATATGTCAACCAGCAGTCGAATTAGACCATTTTCTGTTTTTAGGTTATGTTTAATGTACTAAAACTTTTCGTTCATAACTTTTGAACCGCTCAACCGATAACGCTCAAATGCAATACCAAACTTTTCAGGAGAACTTCCAATAAATATGTTAAGTTTCAGTCATCTCCATGTAATATTTTGGCCGTGATCACCTTTTCGGACATCGCTAGAATGTCTTTAAATCGATCGGGGATCATGAATATTAGAGTGTCCCTTATTTTGGAAATGTTCGAAATGTTGAGACGGTACCCGCTCATTTTTTCCATTTGACTTAAAAATAACTCAGGAAAAATTTTACGCCCCTAGGACCACGCCTTCCCTACGCGACGGGGCCTTAAAGAGCGGGGCCTTAAAAATCATTTTTCCATACAAACCAAAAATTTTTTTTTTTGATTTTTAAATTTTTTGTTATTATTTATTATATTACTTGGTTTGCTTATTCACGACAAAAAATTTGATTTTGGTGGGATAAGTCTTTCAGCGCTAAAAATTTTTTCGCAAAAAAAATTTTTGAGCCGCCGGGGTCCTACAGTAAAAAATTTTTAAAAAATATTTTTTTTTAGTTTTGACCAGCAACGGTTTTAGCTGCTATGTTGGTTTAAATGATATATATTCATAAAAAAATATTTTTTGTATCTGTGACATCTTTATCGTGTTCTAAAAAAGGGTACAAAATGCATTGTTGATTTTTTTCGATACACGATAAAGATGTCACAAATATGAATAATATTTTTTTTGGAATATATATCATTTAAAACAACATAACAACTAAAACCGTTACTTTTCAAAAATAAAAAAAAAAAATATTTTTTAAAAATTTTTTACCGTAGGATCCCTACGGCTCAAAATTTTTTTTTCGAAAAAGATAAAGATGTCACAGATATGAATAATTTTTTTTTTGGAATATATATCATTAAAAGCAACATAACAACTAAAATCGTTGCTGGTCAAAACTAAAAAAAAATATTTTTTAAAAATTTTTTACTGCAGGACCCCGGCGGCTCAAATTTTTTTTTTGCGAAAAATTTTTTAGCGCTGAAAGACTTATCCCACCAAAATCAAATTTTTTGTCGTGAATAAGCAAACCAAGTAATAAGATAAATAATAACAAAAAAATCAAAAAAAAAATTTTTTGGTTTGTATGGAAAAATGATTTTTAAGGCCCCGCTCTTTAAGGCCCCGTCGCGTAGGGAAGGCGTGGTCCTAGGGGCGTAAAATTTTTCCTGAGTTATTTTTAAGTCAAAAGGAAAAAAATGAGCGGGTACCGTTTCAAGATTTCCAACATTTCCAAAATAAGGGACAATCTAATGAATATATATACTTTATGGGGTCACAGACAGATATTTCGATGAGTTACAAACACAACGACAAACTTATATATACCCTCTATCACTAAGTGGATGGTATAAAAATTAACAAACTTCCTTCGGCAAAAACAAATAAATTTGATGATTTTATAGCTTTCCCATCACTTTTTTTGTAAAAGAAACGTATCCCTGTTTTTGCTCGGCGGACAAATCATAATGATTTTTTTATTCGAAGTAAAAAAAAAATTACCTCCCCCCCCCAAACCCGCCACTGTATATATGATTGTGACAATCATACTATGATCATCAACAATTATAAAATGACAATTTTTTTATCATACTATGATCAGAGAAGATCATATTATTATCGCTTCAATCATGTTTTGATAAAGTTATCAATCAATATGGTTGTCGCAATCATTTTTTTTCTTTGCGCGCATTTTTTTCTGTGTGCGTTGCATCTTACTTTTCACCAACAGATAGATGGATATAGCTAGAATGTATTAAAACCATAATGTATCAATGATATATTTCTTCTTAAACAAATTTGCTTTGGAAATTACACTTATATCTTAAATCGGTCAGCAGGTAACAAAAATTCACTCAAATTTGGTTTGTGTTTGATTTATAAACTAATTAAAGATCTAACGCTGAAAATATCCAATCCGTTCATGTTTAGATCTGCCACTCACTTTCCGAAAAACACTGGTGAAGGGTATCATATGTCATAGGTCTTGACCGCCTATAATTTTTTTACTTGTTTTTATTCTTATTTGTTATATTTTTTCTTATTAATATTTTTTTTTTCTAGATATTAGTTATTTACTGATGATTGTAATTAATGTTGTTAATATTTACCTATGACAAAACTATTCATATGTTGTATTAATACCCTTTACATACACGTAAAATCCCCAGAGTTGGAGTAGGTAATTTATATACTATGACATAAGCTTATTATTATTGTTAATGAAACGATTTTTTTTTGTCTTCTAAAAAGGTAATTAAGATATACAAAACATGTTTTTGTTTTGTTTTTAACATGTAAATAAATAAAAAAGGAAGACTGATTAAGAGCTAAGTTATAGTAAATACCTACACTTGTCATTTTATTTCAAGGCCAACACAATAAATAGATTAATCAGGGATTTCTTAACATATTTCAGTCAACATTTCAATAACAAACACGAGAAAAAAATAAAGAGATACAAGAATATTTCATTCATTTACTGCAAGACTGTCATAAGTAAAAAAAACAAATTTTTAATAAATAATTTTCTTGAAAATTAATCTATGAGAATATCATAGTTTTAATTAGTAAAGGAAATACTGACCTCGAGCTAGCATTAACCTACTCAAAATGTTATATTTTCCATTAAAACCATTTTAATATTTTTGATAAAAATTAAACTGAAAACTTTACCCGAATTTTGTGAAAAATCTGATTTTTGAGTTATGTCAGTCTTGTAGTTAATGATCGAAATGCTTTAATTAAAAACAGGTACTAAATATTTTCTTTGCTAGTGATAGGTAATCACTTCCTTGCCTTCAAAATAAGTTTTCTAACCATTATTTCATAACATTTATAAATTTTTAAATATTATGTCAAGAGTTTATTAAATTTATATTCTTAAATAAACTTTCCTTTTTCCAGACAAATTCCTTAAAATATTTAAAATTATAAAATCTTCAACATTTTTCAAATGCCCTTATGAAATATTTGTATTATTTTCAACAATTCTAAATTTCAAATCATAACAATAAAATGTTTATAAACTAAACTTTATAATCTCTCTAAAAACGATACAATCTTATCAGTGTCATCAAAAAGGATTTCTTTTTATAACTAATATTTATCCTGTGGTTATAAACTGTTAACACTGCAGACATATACATAAAATAACAAATACATACACTGTTACCTACAAAGACTCAATTACAAACAAACTGAGCCAAACACAAACAGGACATACGAAGCTAACACAGATTACACTCGAAGACAAATCAAAAAATTCTTAGATTTCTATTAAAAAGTATTTTTTAATAAACAAATTTTTCGTTCTGAGATATTTTTTTATAAAAAAAGTTTTAGATTTTAACACTTTTAAACTATAGAAACAGTCAAAACAACTGAAATTTCTTTAAAAAAAATTACAGTGTTTTTATTAGTAATGGAAATAATGACCTCGAGCTAGAATAAACCTACCTATACAAATATAATATTTTAAAACTTCAATAAAACAATTTTTATTTAAAAAAAAACTGCTTACGGATTTGGATTCGAACAAAAACCTCTTGTTCTTAAAGCAGAGCATCCAGCCACACTCAAAGAATTATGTAGGTAAATTCCAGTGAATATTCACTTTAAACAAATGAAATTTTATTTAAAAACCATTCCACTGTTTTTTCATTTAAAATAAAAACACATTACAGTCAATTTTAAATGTTAATTTAATGACTAACCAAAACATTAAAAAACTAGTGAATATTCAGTTATTTTGTATTGAAAAACATCTAGCACCCACTTCAGAATTTTTGAATAATCTAGCACCCACTTCGGAATTTTTGAACTCTTCACCACCTTGTTTAAATATTTTATTTTTCACCACAATATTTTTTTTATATAGACACAGAAAATGTTAACCAAATTTAGAACCAACCAAATTTTTGTAGTCCATCCAACTGTCACTTTTATCAGTTTGAATAAATAATGGTTTCATTTCGATCTACCGAATTTTGTTTGAATCAATTGGCATTAATATCAGATTCTGAATTTTATTTAGATTCTGAATGTTTTTCCCAGAATCTTAAACTTTTTCTATAAAAATAGAAAAAAATTTTTCTATGAACAAAATGTCTTATACTTTTTCTATAGAAAAATGTCTCAAAATTTGAGAATCCAAAAAATATCTCAGATTCTGGGATTGTTTCTATAGAACAAATGCTTTAGAATCCGAGATTTTCTTTAGAAAAAATTTCTCTAATGAAAATATAAGGCTTTTTCTATAAAAAAATTTCTTAGAAACTAATGACGTATTTTGTAGTCAATACTTAAGTTTAAGTGGAGACTTAAGTACAGGGTTTTTCAAGGAATTCGGACCAATTTTAAATTAAAAGTCATTTAATCTTGCTTCGTAATAAAGCCTTTGGCAATACTGCCTGAAAAAAACATAAAAATGGTGCAAATTACTTAAAAAAGCTTGTACACTCAAAAAAAAAATCTTGTCAAATTACTAGAAAAAGTATTGTAATCCCATTTTACCAATATTTGACAGTTTTTCTTTTTTTTAACAAATAATTTTCGATCGAAATTTACTTTTTTTTTGTAAATTTACAGTTTTTCTTGTACTTTTATAAATTTCCAATAAATTTTTGCAAAAAAAATCTAGTAAATTTACGAGAATTTCTTGTTAATTTTATTTCGCCAAAAAAGTTGTAGATTTACAATTTTATTGGTAAAAATCTTGAAAAATTACAAAAAAAAATCGTAATTTTACTAGCAATTCTCGTAAAATAGGAAGTAGCAAAAAATCTAGTAAAATCATGAAACCTTGTAAGTTTTATCGCGTCAAGAAAATTTTAATTTACAATTTTTTTTAGTAAAAAGCTCGTAAAATTACAGAATTTTTAGTAAAAACCTTGAAAAATAACAAGGAATTCTTGTCAAATATGAGGTAGTAAAAAAAAGTTACAAACTTTTCTTGTAATTTTACAAGGTTTTTTTGTTTGAGTTTGGGAAATAAGAAATAATTAAAAAACAATTTGTGCCCAAACGGTTGAGTCAACTGACCAAATGAGTTCTGCATCTTAAACAGTAATATTTAGGCTTAATACTCGGCTTATTTTGAAGTCGCAGTCTCATCGGGTTCATCCGCTACGAGTTTCTAAAAATGTCCAAAACGTCTATTTTTTGGAACTGTAACCTAAATTTTCTTAAAAACTTGATGTGATGGAAAAGTTTGGACACCGAAGTTTTGAACAGCAGAACTATGTTTTCAAGTGCCCGGTGAAAAATGAGCCAAATCCGATCATTTTATCCCATGGCACCCTTCTGTCAAAGTTTTGGATTTATAAAAAATTTCCACCAAAAAAAATTAGATTTTTTAAAAATCCAAAACTTTGACCGAAGGGCGCCACGGGATAAAATGATCGGATTTGGCTCAAATTAGATTTAAATGAAAGACTGTCTTAAGCTCTATGAAATGGCCGAGGTGAAAAAAATTGTGACGTTTTTTAAAAAATTTCTTGAACGTAGGAAAAAAACACCATTTTGGGCATTTTTTGGAAAATTTCAAATGGTGATATCTCGAAAACCGTTAGACCGATTCAAGAAATTTTATGACATTCGTGTTCAGCATGCCAAAATTAGTTAAATAATGTATCAAAAACATTTTTTTTTTAATTTTTAAAAAATCTAATTTTTTTGGTGGAAATTTTTCAAAAATCCAAAACTTTGCCCGAAGGGCGCCCGGGATACAATGATCGGATTTGGCTCAAATTAGATTTAAATGAAAGATTGTCTTAAGCTCTATGAAATGGCCGAGGGGAAAAAAATGTGATGTTTTTTAAAAAATTTCTTGAACTTAGGAAAAAACCGCAATTTTTTGCTAATTTCAAATGGCGATATCTCGAAAACCGTTCGACCGATTTTAATTTTTATTTGATATTCGTGCTCACCGCATCAAAATTAACAAACATGATGTGTCGAAAAAAATTTAAATTTTTTATTTTTTTTTTTTTTAAATTTTTCAAAAATCCAAAACTTTGACCGCCGGGCGCCACCGGTTAATTTAATCCGATTAACCTCAAATTTGTACAACATCCGTTTTAGTCCTAGTAGAATAAAAAAATGCCCGGAGCTTGAAAATTGGAGAAAAAATTTTTTGGCCATACAGAAAAATGCCAGTCTAATGGAGCATATATGTCATATATGTTCATTAGAGTGTCCCTTATTTTGGAAATGTTGGAAATCTTGAGACGGTACCCGCTCATTTTTTTCCTTTTGACTTAAAAATAACTCAGGAAAAATTTTACGCCCCTAGGACCACGCCTTCCCTACGCGACGGGGCCTTAAAGAGCGGGGCCTAAAAAATCATTTTTCCATACAAACCAAAAAAATTTTTTTTTGATTTTTAATTTTTTTGTTATTAATTATTATATTACTTGGTTTGCTTATTCACGACAAAAAATTTGATTTTGGAGGGATAAGTCTTTCAGCGCTAAAAAATTTTTCGCAAAAAAAAAATTTGGGCGGCCGGGGTTCTACAGTAAAAAATTTTTAAAAAATATTTTTTTTTTAGTTTTGACCAGCAACGGTTTTAGCTGCTATGTTGCTTTAAATGACATATATTCCAAAAAAAAAATTATTCATATCTGTGACATCTTTATCTTTTTCGAAAAAAAAAATTTTGAGCCGTAGGAATCCTACGGTAAAAAATTTTTAAAAAATATTTTTTTTTAGTTTTGAAAAGCAATGGTTTTAGTTTTTATGTTGTTTTTAATGATATATATTCCAAAAAAAATATTATTCATATTTGTGACATTTTTATCGTGTATCGAAAAAAATCATCAATGCATTTTTTACCCTTTTTTAGAACACGATTAAGATGTCACAGATACAAAAAATATTTTTTTATGAATATATATCATTTAAAGCAACATAGCAGCTAAAACCGTTGCTGGTCAAAACTAAAAAAAAATATTTTTTAAAAATTTTTTACTGTAGGACCCCGGCGGCTCAAAATTTTTTTTTGCGAAAAATTTTTTAGCGCTGAAAGACTTATCCCACCAAAATCAAATTTTTTGTTGTGAATAAGCAAACCAAGTAATATAATAAATAATAACAAAAAAATTAAAAATCAAAAAAAAAATTTTTTGGTTTGTATGGAAAAATGATTTTTTAGGCCCCGCTCTTTAAGGGCCCGTCGCGTAGGGAAGGCGTGGTCCTAGGGGCGTAAAATTTTTCCTGAGTTATTTTTAAGTCAAAAGGAAAAAAATGAGCGGGTACCGTCTCAAGATTTCCAACATTTCCAAAATAAGGGACACTCTAATGTTCATATGCCCTCATTTTACGTATATGGACATTAGGATGGCAGCTATTTTGCAAAACTTCGAATTTGAAGGAGTGCACCCCTAATTTTTATTACATTTGGTCTAAAAATGCTACGCTAAAAATTTCAGCCAAATCGGACAACGTTAACACGAGGCGCATCGAGGTCAATGGTCAAAGGTCAAAAAGTAGCCATATTTTGATGAAAAACATTAAATAAATGGTGTTGTTTTTTGAATATATTGTTGAAAAGTGGTACACGAGTTGTTTTTAGTATAAAAAGATAAATTAAAAATTTTTGGGTTTTCAAAAATTATTCCTTGTAAGTCTTTCGGGGTCAAATTGACCCAATTTTCACAAAATGACCCCTAAAACACGAAAATCAGCCCCAATTTTCGAAATTTATTGAAATAAACCAATGTAAACCCATATTTATATTCTATTCTATCATAAATACTCAGATATGAAATACTGTCTTTCTAGGATGTCATTCACCCGTTTCACGGTAAGGCCAAAAATATGCATTTTATTTGGCGTGGTTCCCAAAACTGATATTTTGGTTTTTTCTAAATTTTCTTAAACAAAATTAGGAAAATTGCTGAAAAAATCACAGAATCTTATTAAATATATGTTAACATATAAAAAAAAAATTTTTTGGGGGATATCCCTCGGATAGTTTGGCGGGGGCATCGATTTAAACTCAGCGGATTTCGAGGAAAATGCCTTTTTTGCCCACAATTTATTTAATAAGGAAAAAATTTGGTAAATATTTTAAAATTTGACAAAGTCAGGGCCATAAAATATTAAAAACTATGTAAGACATTAACCCTAAACGTTTTAGGAACATAGAATAATATTAACCCGGTTTTTATTCGGGTCAAAGGTCAAATTTAGGGACATTTGGATTTTTTTTGGAAAAAGGCATCTAAATATGAAATGTTTATTGCGATTTTTTAAAAAACTTGGTATAATTATTGTACGAGCTCAGAAAAATAATTATTTATTTTTTTTTTAAATTAACCCATAAATGAACATGGGGTCAAAATGGCCCAGCACATTAAAATTTCTTTATATAGATTTTTATATTTTCTTTCGATTTTTATAAAACATGTTATGATTATGTGCGAGGTCAGAAAACTAATTATTTGATTTTTTTTAATTAACCCATAAATGAACATGGGGTCAAAATGGCCCAGCACGTTAAAAATTCATAATATAGTTTTTTTATTTTTTTTTTTCTATTTCTATAATATTATGTTTATGCGACGTCTGAAAAAATAATTATTTGATTTTCTTAAATTAACCCATAAACGAACATGAAGTCAAAATGACACAGCACGTTAAATTTCTTAATATATATTTTTTTTATTTTTATAAAACTTGGTATAAATATTGTGCAAGGTCAGAAAACTTATTTGATTTTTTTAACTAACCCATAAATCAACACGTTAAAAATACTTAATGATTTTTTTTCGATTTCGATAAAACTTGGTATAACCGTTGTTCGAGGTCAGATATTTTTTTTTAATTAACTCATAAATAAACAATGAAAATCAAATAATTATTTTTTGAGACGTCGCACATTGGGTTGAACACTATCAAAACTGAGGATTAATTTAAAATTTGAAGTTGGTATATTGTAATATTTTTTTTTATGGGTTTAAAGAGGATAAAATTCTCCATCAATAGCTGGCAAAACTAGTGTTCTAAGTTGTTTACTTTTTTTGCTATGCTCTTCAAAGTTTAATAATTTTAATTAATTTAGTGTACAGTGGTAAAAAGTGAAAAACCAGATTTTTCAAGTGATTTTTTTTTTTGTTTTCAACTAAAAATAAAAATTTTTGTAAAATGGATTCACAAACTACAGGTATTTAACTATATTATTGACAAGCGGTTGTTAAGATAAAAGTTGAAAAAATTGTTTTAATAATTTTTTAAAAAATATCCTTAAAATACGGTATTTTTTTACATATATGTTGAGTTTTGGTTGCTACTCTGATGAGCTCGGGCGTATGTGAGAACATAGTGATAAAATATAGGATTTTTGCTTTAAATTTCATGAAAGAACCAATGCCAAGACTTGCCAATACGAAAAATACAACAGATTCTTTTTAAACATCTCCAGTGTAAAAAAATTATATGCTCGAAATCTTAACTGCTAATACTTGTTTTTTGTTTTAGTTTTTCTATTGTCTTTATGTTGTTTACCGTTTTTGTTTATTGCTATTTATTGTAAATGTGTGATTTAATTATAATAACAAATAATTTTAATGATCATATATATTAGAGTGGGGTGTAAAGTTACTTTTTATCGAAATTGGTAATGTTTTTGCTTAATATACTAAAAGGTACATATCCCATGCAGTTTTTGAAAAAAAAAAATTAGCGAAATTGTTTTAATGTTTAAATTACATTCGGTATCAAATTTTGTTCATATTTCTCAGCCAGCAACCAAATTAAAGCATTTAGTATTTTTAGGTTATGTGGAATGTACCAAAATTTTCGAGGTGTCCTTACACTTTCGTTCATAACTTTTAAACCGCAACACCGATATCGCTCAAATGCAATACCAAACTGCTTAGGATAACTAGAAGAAAATATGTTAAGTTTCAGTGATATCTGGTTAATATTTTTGCCATGATCGCGGTATAAAAACAGCATTATTTACTTATATTACAAATTGAGCATTAAAAGTTTTTAAAGTGCAAAACACTTAAAATATCTAAACAGCTGCAAATTTTAAAATTTGTCATAATGGATTTTCAGTCCACTCTATTGTATATAGTGGAATGCCTCATATATCAAACAAACCTTAATTAGGTTAACTTGTAGCGAATACCCCAATTTAGCATTTTTACTGTGTTGCTATTCTTAAAGAATATAAAGCTTTTCTAAATTATTTACTAGGTATAATTAGCGCATACAAAAAAATATGTTAGAAAACAATTCGAGTAATGAATTGTTAAAACTTAAAACAAAAATTATAATTTTTTAATTGAGTAATTATAAATTTACTCAAAAATGAAAAAGAAATAAGTAAATAATTTAATAAAAATTTAGTAGATTTTTAATTGATTTGCTCAAATTTTTCGATAAATTTTATCAAATATTTACTCAACACTTTTAAATTGTTTACTGGTGAAAAATTAAGTTATTATCAATTAATACTCTTAAAAATTTACTCAACATTTTTTTCTGTTGTTATAGTATAATTAAATTTGAATTTTAATTTATTAAGTTATCGATTTTAATTTTAAAGTTACATCAAAATTTATGAATCAATATTTTTTTATCGAACATTTTGGTTTTTTTGCATTAGTTTTGATTTTTAAATAAAAAAATATTGTATTTAAAATATATGAATCAAGTTTTGTTTTGAAAATGTTAAATTTTTTGTATTCATACGATTTTTAAATAAAAAAAAATTGTGATTCCTATTTTTGAAGAAAATTTTAAATTTTTTTAATTTTATGAACCACAAAAATAAAATTTTATAAAAAATTTATTCTAATATAAATACATATTTTTTTTTTAATTTAATAAAAACGCATTAAATATTCTTTAATTTGTAATTTGATTCATTAATTTATCGCTTTTGCTTCCAAAGTTACAGCAAAAATTGTGACTCAAGATAAGTTTTTCCAAAAATCGAAAAAGTGCCTAGCAGGTTAAAAAAATTTTTTTTCCATATTTTTTTTTTTTTCAAAATAGTAGTTTTTTGTTGATTAATAAGTATTCATCAATAAAAAATTAAAATGTTTCAAAATTACGGCATCCCTGAATTAATCCCCATTTTGCCTATCGTTCAACCCACTGTGCGTCGCATAAAAACAATACAAAGTTTTTTTTTAGAAAAAAAAACTATATTAAGAATTTTTAACGTGCTGGGCCATTTTGACCCCATGTTCATTTATGGGTTAATTTAAAAAAATCAAACAATTAGTTTTCTGACCTCGCACATAATCATAACAAGTTTTATAAAAATCGAAAGAAAATATAAAAATCAATATAAAGAAATTTTAATGTGCTGGGCCATTTTGACACCATGTTCATTTATGGGTTAATTTTAAAAAAATTAAATAATTATTTTTCTGAGCTCGAACAATAATTATACCAAGTTTTATAAAAAATCGCAATAAACATTTCATATTTAGATGCCTTTTTCCAAAAAAAATCCAAATATCCCTAAATTTGACCCTTGACCCGAATAAAAACCGGGTTAATATTATTCTATTTTCCTAAAACGTTTAGGGTTAATGTCTAACATAGTTTTTAATAATTTATGGCCCTGACTTTGTCAAATTTTAAAATATTTGCCAAATTTTTTCCATATTGAATAAATTGTGGGCAAAAAAGGCATTTTCCTCGAAAACCGCTGAGTTTAAATCGATGCCCCCGCCAAACTATCCGAGGGATATCCCCCAAAAAATTTTTTTTTTATATGTTAACATATATTTTATAAGATTCTGTGGTTTTTTCAGCATTTTTCCTAATTTTGTTTAAGAAAATTTTTAAAAAACCAAAATAACAATTTTGAGAACCACGCCAAATAAAATGCATATTTTTGGCCTTACCGTGAAACGGGTGAATGACATCCTAGAAAGACAGTATTTCATATCTGAGTATTTATGATAGAATAGAATATAAATATGGGTTTACATTGGTTTATTTCAATCAATTTCGAAAATTGGGGCTGATTTTCGTGTTTTAGGGGTCATTTTGTGAAAATTGGGTCATTTTGACCCCGAAAGACTTACAAGGGTTAATTTTTGAAAACCCAAAAATTTTTAATTTACCTTCTTATACTAAAAACAACTCGTGTACCACTTTTCAACAATATATTCAAAAAACAACACCATTTATTTAATGTTTTTCATCAAAATATGGCTACTTTTTGACCTTTGACCTCGATGCGCCTCGTATTAACGTTGTCCGATTTGGCTGAAATTTTTAGCATAGCATTTTTAGACCAAATGTAATAAAAATTAGGGGTGCACTCCTTCAAATTCGAATTTTTGCAAAATAGCTGCCACCATAATGGACATATATGTTGCAAATATGATCATATATGCCTTCATACAGAGTCATATGTATATATACATATATGCTCCATATATGGACATACATGACGCTGTATGAACGCATATATGATCATATTTGTATAATTTTTCACCGGGTGTATAAGATCGCGTCCCAGTCGCATTGTAGGTGTTTAGTTGTGTTATTAGTCTCCATCGTTTTAATTGTATAGAAAACTGAAACAAATTAATACTTTGAAAAAAAAAACTTTAGAAAGTTTTTTTTGAAAAAATTACAGTATTCTATTTCTGTAAAATTAAAAAATAATCTGCTAAAAACATATTAAAATTTAGCAAATAGAATCAGTAAAAACGCAGTAAAATTTCTATTCTTTTGTATAACTGAATGACAGCGAATTTAGTAAAAATAAAATTTTTAGCAGAAAAATCTGCTGAAAGTTTGCTAAATCGTTCAATTGAGATTGCTAGAAATAGAATTGTAGTGTTGGAAACTATCAATTTCCATTAACAAGCAAACCGACATTTAAAATCCTACTGATGATAACACTAACTGGAGTGTTTGAAACCGGTATGGGAATACCAGAAATGTCTATAATTTTTAGAAATTAAATTTTTCTTCTGCATTTTTTAAACTTGGACCCTTATAACAAATATAATTAGAGCCCGAGATCGATCTGCACTTACAGAAAAAACACTAATCAAATTGAAATTAAAATTTTTCTTTCACACTTTTCTTAATTCAAAACCATATATAACAAATCAAAAAATTATAATACATAATTATAATTAGAGCCTGAGCTCGACTGTCTTTACAGAAACAAACATTTAAAAATAACGACTATAAGTCGCCCTATGTTGTAATAATCAGTATCTTTGGAAATATGGCAACACCTAACATTTATGTCTAAAATAGACCATGTCTGGCAATGCATTGCAATGGTACAAAATTAGTATTTAGATCAGAACTGATGAAGGAGAGGAAGAAGAATAATGATTACTAGAAATCAAGGATGGGTACCAATTCGATAAAAGTATTGGTATTGGTATTGGTTTTTAAAATTATATTAGTATTGGTATAGGTATTGGTTTTCATTTTTTGTGGAATTGGTATAGGTTTCGGTATTGGTTTTGAATTATTTAGGTATTGGGTATTGGTATTGGTTTTAGCCTCGAATCGGTATCGGTTTTTAATAAGTATTGGTATTTATCTTATATCGGTTTTGGTATTTGTATGCAAAAGGTTTTGTCGTTAATATTAATTAGTTTAACGTACGTCGTCCTTCTGTCCGCCCCACAGTGGAGAAAAACATATGCTTATGTCCAATTTTTAACCGAGTTTAGTTTTTATATATTTTTTTTTTTTTTCTTAGCCATCGATCGGGGACGGTGGATTTTTAAAGAATGATTTATTTTTCTAATATTAAGGACATTTTTTAGTATTTTTTCTTTAAAAAATTTAATAGGCAACTAGAGATGGGCATATAAGCAGATTAGAGCGTGATTCACGCATGAATGTGACTGAATTCAATTTTGCTCACGTGATTGTGAGTGTGAGTAGGGGAAAAATTGCGTTAGCAAGATTTTTTCGTGAGTCGATTTTTTTGCGTGAGTTTGCGTGATTTATTTACTCTTCATATTTCCCTTTGTACCAGAAAACCAACAAAAAATCTTTAAAATTTGGATAAACTTAATATTTCGTCCGAAAAAATTGTAAAATTATGCTGAACTTTAAATTTTGCTTAAATTTTGTAAGATTTTTAAAATTTTAGTTTTTAATTTTTTTTTGTATAAATAAGTAGTGTCCGACCGAATTTTCGGCTTCGGCCTCGGCGTCGGCCAAAAAGCACTATTCAGCCACTATTCGGCTTCGGCCACAATTTTGGCCGAATACCGAATAACTGTATAATATTTGTGCTCACGTGTTGAAAAACATATTAAACTAACTTTGAATCACATTAGTAAGCTACAAAAACATTTTAATAAGTGTTTTTGCAAATAAAAACATTTTTTACATTAAAAAAAAAATTTCGATCGAAAAAAATTTACACTCTAAAATATATTTTTTTACAAAAATGTCCAAAAAAATTTTTTGCTTAAAATAAAATCATTCTAGACAACATTCTCATGCATTTGAGTATCCCGCCGAGTCGACTTTTATTTTTTTTTTCTTGTTTTTACTACATAAATATTTTTTTTTTAATATTCGGCTTCGGCTTCGGTTTGGCCGAATAGTGAAAATTTGGCCGAATATTCGGCTTCGGCCAAAAAAGGTGTATTCGGTCGGACACTATAAATAAGAGTTTCGTGGCTGTTAGTCAACGTGAGTGTGAGTGAAGCTTGTGCGAGAGCACGTGAGTGTGAGTTGTATTAAATTTACTCACGTGATTGTGAGGGCGTGTGAGCAGAAAAAATATGCTCGTGAATGAGTGTGCGTGATTAAAAAATTCCTCTCGTGAGCGAGTGTGAGTCAAAAATCACTCACGCTCCCATCTCTAATTTGAACCTCTTATTAATGATGTAAATAGCATTTGTTATACACAGAAAGAAATAAAAAAAAAATTTGAGTAAATTTTTAATACTATTGAGTAAAAAATTACTCAATTTTCCACCAGTAAACGATTTAATAGTATTGAGTAAATTTTTAATAAAAATTTATTAAATGTTTGCCAAAAAAATTTGAGTAAATTTTTAATTGACACTATTAAGTGCAGGAACAGAACAAGAAGCACCACCTTTTAAAAACAGAACAAGTTTTATTTCACATCGGCGCCGGCCACCGGTTTAATCTGCCAAACCGTATGGAAAAAGTCGTGCCGGGCTTATTCTGTTTCTACTCTAAAAAAAACAAAGTTTAAAAAAATTTCATATTTTTTTACAAAGAAAAAAAACATGTTTTTTCAAACTTTACCAAATATATTTTTGTCTTAAAGACATAAAAAAATTTTATAAATATGATTACAAACTTTCATGTATATATACAAAAAACTATAAACTAAACGAGAATTAAAAAAACTAAGGAAATTCCAAAAAAAAAAAAATAAAAAAGCTATTAAATTCTTATTAAATTATTTACTCAATTTGTTTTTAAATTTTTGAGTAAATTTTTAATTGCGTCAATTAAAAAATTACTCAAAACTTTTTTTAAATTTAAACAAGTGATTACTCAAATTGTTTTTCCCCATATTTTTTTCTGTGTATTATTAATTTAGTTGTTATATCCAAATTAAAATTTAAACAGCTTCACCACAAGTCCTCAAAAAATCGATAAAATCGACTTTTAAAATATAATTTTAAAAATCGACTTTATTAAAAAAGTTATAAATAAATCAAAATAAATCCAACTTAATTTTAGGATTTAATAAATCCATTTTGGAATAATTTTGTTTTATTTATAACTTTTTTTATTTTCCAAATTTTTTCATTATTTTTTCGGATTATAATTGCAAGTTTATTGTAGATTATGAAAAAAAAATATTGCAAATTTGTTTTGGCATGTTAATTTATTTATTTTAAACTAAATAAGAGTAATACGAAAATAAATCCACTTATTGAAAAACACAGCAAATATTTTGCATATTGTGCTTAATACTGCGTCGTCTGTAGGTACCTTTAAGACTGACAATGCGCCATTGTGGAAAAAAGAAGAAGGAGAAAAAGTGCAAAATCATAATAAATATATTTGACAGCATTCATCGCGCGAAGAAAAAATTAAAAAAAATCCCTGACATTTTTTTATATATTTATATTTTGGAGGGTATAAAAAATAAAAATTTCCTTGATTTTCGATATTCTCAAATGCGTAACAAATTGCCTAATTTTGATTGGTCAGTTTTTACCCCATTTATGTCCACTGTACGTACTAATGCGAGAATAACTTATTTTTCGTTTTTTTTTTAAATAATAATGATAAAATTAAAGTTAAAGCCAACTAAATCAAAAGTGGTTCACACCAATTGACACCAATTTATATTTTAAGGCGTTTTAATTTTATTTCTTTTGAGAAAAATTAAAAAAAGGAAATTTTCTAAAACTAAGATTCAATTTTATTTTTTTCTTTTTTGTGAAAATAGCACGGCAGATCTCAAAAATCTTGTCAAAAAATAATGTTTAATGTTCCGTTATTCCAGAAAAGCCTGTATTTCAACTTTTTATGCTTGATACAATTTCTGTACTGATGCACATTGTATTTAATGCACATATAAATTGCGGTGGTCAAGGGGAGATATTTTTTAATTGCAGAAAGATGAGACTTAACATTTGTAACAAATTATACCTGAAATCCCTCCTTTTCATAAATATTTTTTTGAAAAAGGTGATAGAAATGGATTATCGTGCAGGGGCCTCTTTTTTGATTTTAGATATTTTTGCAATTACACGAGTAATTTTTTTTTTTTCTTATATGGGGTTCACACTTACGACCTAAAACAAGTTGTTTAACAAAACATCAGTAACAGACTAAAAACGTAATGGATACAGAATAAAGAATTTTGTTTAAACACGTAGCCCTTAAACTCTCCAAAATAGCAAGTGTGAACCGCACATTACGCGTTCTTAAATGATTTTATAATATGACTGTACCTCTAATAAAACAAAAAGCTTTTTCTGGATTCTGGTGTAGTGTTGTAAATTGTCGATACTTTTGACTACTCAATACTACTCGATACTTTTGAATTGAGTACTCGATACTACTCAATACTTTTTCAGTTTTGTTTAGAATTAACTTTTTTATCAGAAAAAACATTTAATTTCGTTATATTTACGTTACAGAGCGAATAAAAAAACAAAAAATAAATTTTTAGATTTAAATAAAAAAAATGCATGTATTTTCTAGCAAAATTCGTGTTTTTAACCAAATTGTAGCGTTTTGCTAAGAAAAATACAACCCTGAAAGTATTGAGTAACTACTTTTGAGTATTGAGTACCGGTAAATCTGGTCGGTATTGAGTACTCAATACCCAAATACTCGATCATTTTCAATATTATTCTGGTGTTGTGACATATAATTTTGTAACGACTGCTTGATTAAAATTTTGGGATTTCCAAAAAAAGGACATTAGTATTTTTTTACAACGCAGAGAACAGTGCAGTGACATTCAATATATGTGTATCACATATTAACAATGTTTGCAAAAGAAAAAAAATTCATCACAGAAAGGTCTAAATTTTTTTAAGATCTACTTTTATTAGGGGTCATAAAAATTACATAACGTGACAAAAAATATTTGCAAATAGCTAACTCCTTTTTGCTATATGACATTGCATGCAAACGATTGCTGATCGATATACATATGTAACATCCCAGCAAAACTTAGATTACCAAATAAGGTATAAAATAAGGTATATGATCTCTTATTTTATACATTGCAGCATTGATGATTTTAACAGGCGATGAGACTCAAAGTAATGCATCCACATTATCACATAGAATACCAGTAAGGTATAAAATAAGTCATAAATTTATAACAAAGAATACCAGTAAGGTGTAAAATATATGATATTTTATAGGTTACGAGTAAGGTATATAATATAGCATACCAGAACGTAATATATAAGGTGTTACGAGTAGTGAAAAAGTAATTTTGTATTAAATTTACTCACGTGATTGTAAGTGAGTGTAAGTAGATATAATATGCTAGTGAGTGTGTGTCGTTAGAAATTTCTTGTCGTGAGCCCATCTCTAGTTTAAACTTATGCATTTTTTTTATAAAATAATTATTTTTTATGTTGTTGTAATGCATTATGCATTTAATTCTAAATAATGCATTATTTCAAACTTTTAAATAATACATAATGTAACCAAATATAAATCATCCATGATATAATGTTTAGAAATAATAAATATGAAATACATTTTTCCAATAATCATGCATTACGTAGCAAATTATTAGTAATGCATTATTTTTCACTTTAAAATAATACGTTGTGGAACAAGTGTTTGGTAAGACATCCTAAAATAATGCTACAAATAAGGTATATACATTACCTGGTAATGTGTTATATAATCACTACCCATTACCAAAGTTTTGCTGGGATCTTTTGTGAACCGCACATTATGCGTTATTAAATTCTTTTGTAATATGACTGTGACTCTAATAAAACAAACAAAAAGTTTTTTTCTGGATTCTGTATTGTGACATATAATTTGTAACGACTGCTTGATTAAAATTTTGGGATTTCCAAAAAAAGGACATTAGTATTTTTTTACAACGCAAAGAACAGTGCAGTGACATTCAATATGTGTATATCAAATATTAACAATGTTTGCAAAAGAAAAAAATTCTTCACAGAAAAAGTCTACATTTTTAAGATCTACTTTTATTAGGGGTCATAAAAATCACGTAACGTGACAAAAAATATTTGTTTTATGTTTTTATGGCTTTTAAAATTTAAGTAGCTAACTCCTTTTTGTTATATGACAAAGGATTACTGATCGATGTAACATTTTTTGTGAACATCTTTAGCAATTCGTTAGTCAGGTAAAATCTAATAATGTGATGGAAAGAAAATGTTTGACGTCACAATTAAAACAAACGAAAATAAGAATTCAAAAAACCGAAACAAAACCGATACGAAAGTAAAAAAAATGAATTGGTATTGGTTTTTTATTGGTATTGGTTTTGAAGAATAAAAGTATTGGTTTTTAATCGGTATTGGTAGTGGGGAATCAGTATTGGTTTTTTATCGGTATTGGTATCGCACAAATAAAGGTATTGGTTTTTAATTGGTATTGGTTTTCAATTTGAATTGGTATTAACGGGTATTGGTATCGAAAAGGTATTGGTACCCATCATTGCTAGAAATTGAATTTATTTACACAAATTACAATAACAATTCTTCTGTTAGAAAAAACAACAGCAACAACAAAACACGAATTGAAAATCTTGATTTAGTTGATACTTGCTTAACAGCCTACTTGGCGTATCGGTCTAGAGTGATAGTAAGTTACAAATAGTTAATAGCAAAAGTATTACAGATGATGGGTTCAATCATTGTCGGCTGCGATCTGTTAATAATTTTCACATGTAGAGTTCTATTGACTATTAACTGAATAAATTTGACATTAAAAGTTTTTCTGAAGATTATTATAACTGGATATGAGATTTATTGAAAAAAGTCAAATTTAACTGTTCAAAAATATTTTTTCAAATAAAAATTAAAAATAACAGTTTGAAATGATTTATATAAATATCTGTTCAAAATAACAGAAATAAAAAACTTTTATTTTTTATAACTGTTATTAAAAACTCTTTGAGCCTAAAAATTCGAGTTATTAAAATAAAACAACAATAAACGCATGCAGAAGAATCCAATTGATATATAAAACTTCGATCATTGATTTAAAGATATAAACTTTGATCGATTTTTTTTTTAAATAACTGTTATAACAGTTATTTACTCAAATAAATATAAAATAAAAGTTATTTTAGATTGTTTGAACAAAATGTTTTTAATAACTGTTATTTTTACTGTTATTGAAAAAATCAAAAAAATAAATGTTATTGCAAATTTTAACACGGGACATCTCTAGAAGTCTTTTTATATATAAAATACCAAGTTTGGACAACATTCGTTTCATGATTTTTTTAAAACAAAAAGACACATATAACTGTTATATTTGGTCTCTGGAAACTAGTTAGAAACAAACCAGGATGTCTTAAAATTTTTAGAAAAATTCAAATTTTTCTTTCACACTTTTCTCAATTCAAAACCATATAAAAATTGAAATTAGTTTTACAAGATTTTTTGACACACTTTTTCTTTTGAGTTCAGTTTTTTTTTAATTTTTTTTTTTAATTTTTTTTAATTTCAAATAAATATTATGTGCAATAATCTTTTTTAATTGTGGGGCTTATCAAACTATTCTGCAAGTTAATTTTTTTTTGTTTTAACTAAATTATTATGTTGAGTGTACCTGATAATAAAATGACAATATTAATAAACATAGAAACTGTTAGAGAAACTACTAGAAGCATAGTTTAAAAAGGAAGTTTAACATAGAAAATAACCATTTTAGTACAAAAACAAGTTTTGTACACAAAAAATAATAAAAACTACTAATACTATAACCAACATGGAGTACTGACTGGAACGACCACAATAATAATAACAATACAAACTTTAAGGGAGACACACACGATACTTCAGGTTTAATCATTCTTTCGAAGGAAAGTGTTATGAATTTACACGTAAATATATAAAATATCAAAACTAAAATATTTTTTATTATATTACTGACAAAATATCTCGACAATAGGTACGTCTCCGAAACAAAAACTGCAAATTCTTTCATTTGTGTCTACAATAACAGATCATGTTGGCAACCCTTGCGAAATAATGTAAGAGACAAAAAAGTTGAAAGAGAGTATGAAGTAAAGTTGGGATTACTAGAAATAGTGTTAGTAGTGTTGGAAACTGTGAAAATTTTTTCTGAAATACACTACATTAACAGAACAAGAAATGACTTTTTGTCAAAGCGAATCATATCGATGTGGTGGTTGTATCGTCTAAGGTGCCGGTCGGCCTGTGGTGTTATTGGTATAAATGTTTATAAAAATTTAAATGTATAAAAACAATTTTCTGTTAACAAGAAAAACTGACATTTAAAATCCTACTGATGATAACACCAACTGGAGTGTTTGAAACCGGTATGGGAATACCAGAAATGTCTATAATTTTTAAAAATTATTTGTTTTATGACTAATATTATTAGATCACGAGCTCGATCTCTACTAACAGAAAAACAATATATAAAATTATAAATTATAATTTTTCAGTTCAAAAGACAAATCTTACAACTTTTTGTATCATGTAAGGATCCCTTTAAGAGATAGAATATTTCAAAACTACGTAAAGTTTGTAGTTGTTAGCAGTAGGATTATAATAACTTGTGACAATAAACCTATGTGTGTATTTGTAAATGTATGTGTAATAGTATTGACAGTGGTGAGAGGAAATGGTAGTATCACAAAGTTCATGTAGAAACTTGTTCTGTAACTGTAAGTATGTGAAAACATTCAGATGTAGTAT
Source organism: Pegoplata infirma (assembly GCA_963921195.1). Lineage (NCBI taxonomy): Eukaryota > Metazoa > Arthropoda > Insecta > Diptera > Anthomyiidae > Pegoplata > Pegoplata infirma. Next base: position 204,309,467 of record OY992537.1, on the reverse strand, counting down.
TTGTTTAACGTATGCTTGGGGAGTTTTTGGAATTTCCTAGAGCATTCAGGTAGATTTATTAAAATAACCATAAACAATGACCTTTGACTCATTGCAGCTACACCAACCAAGAAATATGTTGGGAATCGAACCCACGATAACTACGTTGGCGAGTTATCAACTATTTTTAAACAGCTATAAAAAATAAATACGCAATATTTTTTAATTCATATTTTTTTTTTTTAATTGAAATATAAACTATTGTAATATTTTTAAAAATTTATAACACAAAATTTGGTCAATGAGAATTTCCAGGGTTGCCACTCAATTGCAGAAAAATCGGCTGCAGTTGTAAAGCAAAAACTACTAAACCGATTTTGATGAAATTTTTTTGGTTTGTAGATTATCAAATTCTATAGTACTTACCGTGGTCATTTTTTTTAAGTCTGATTTTTGTTGATATTGCTAATGTAAACTTTAAAAATGGAAAAATTTACTTTTCTTCCTTCATTAAAAATATAATTAGGTCAAAATTTAAAAAATGGCCACGGTAAGTTCTAGAGAATTTAATATCTACCAATCCAAAAATAAATCATCAAAATCGGTTCAGTAGTTTTTGCTCTACAACTGCAGCCGATATTAGTCTTTAAGAAATTACATCTAAGTACAATTGAGTGCCAATTTGAGTTGACAAAATTTTGTGTTAAAATTTTTAAAAATATTAAAATAATTTATCTTTCAAAAAAAAAAAAAAAACAGAATAAAAAATATTGCGTATTTATTTTTTTATAGCAGTTTAAAAATTGCTGAAGGCTGTTTTTCTTTTTTCTTTAAACCCCCCTTAAGTAAATATATTTTTGAATATGCAAAACTGCATTTTTTGAAATTTCCAGGAATTTTTTATTAAATTTTTTTGTTTAAAAGATTGATTTAAAATTTCCAGGTATATTTTTAACCATAGTGTTTATTTTATACGCATGTTATTTGTATTGAATGTTAAGAAGTCAAAAACTTTATGTAGGTCATTTTAAATAAATATATAAAATATAAAAAAATAAAACTAACAACAACCAATAAAATAGTTATTGAAATTTGTTCAATATGAAATCAATTGGAAATTAAGTTTTGATTAGTACAATGACATGAAAATATATTTTATGTAAAGTAAAATTTAAAACATTTTTTATTCATGACACGCATAAAAATTATATTATTTACATAAATTTAGGGAAATTTCCTCAAACCAAATCGAAAATAAAGGAAAACAAGAAATGATGATGAAAATACAATAGACTAAAAAACTGTATAATATTTTGTATGAAAATGAATTTGATCATATAAGCACTACACTCTGATGCATAACGGTGATCATTCATGTGCTGCACATACAATTTGTTCACCCTTCATTTAAATTTTTTATTCCGTTGAATTCCTCGCAAAATCGGTGGTCCTCGTCTTATTTTAAGTCGATCTAGCTATTCCAGCAAATTTTTGGTAATGGGTGTTGATTATATAACATATTACCAGGTAATGTATTTTCATTATTTATAGCAATATTTTGGGATGTCTTACCAAAAACTGGTTTAATAACTTATTATTTTAAAATGAATAAAAATGACATACTTACGATGAGTTACGTAATGCATTATAATTACACAAAATTCCATTAACATTGATGACAAAATAATATTAAAATAGCAAAAAAATTTTAAATAGACGAAATAAAATAAAAATAATTTAAAAAAAATAAAAAAAAAACCTCAGCTGGTGCTGCATTCGAACCTTTAGCCTCTTGCTTGTTTCACCAACGCCTCATCCACCAACCAAAGCAAATTTCTAAAACTAACACTTAACAATGAAAAAAAATGCATGCTAACAGTATTACCTAATTTTCTACAGAATTCTGATGATGGGGGAATTGGAACCCCCCCCCCCCCCCGAAACGATCGTCAATTCATTCCTGAAAATTACCAAAATTTTTGAAAGCAAGAAGCTCTATGAGTATTTAATGGGAGAATATCCCAATAAAGAAAGTTGAGTTATCATTAGTACTTGTTATGTTAATTCATAATGGGGAACATGAAAAGGCCTCGAATCAGAATAAACTCTTTTTTATTGCACAATTAAAAGGTCGAATAAATAACTAATTTTTATTATTTAATAAAAATTAAAACACACTTACTAACACTTAACTTCATAATGTTTGTAAATATCTATGTATGTGTGAGACTCAAAAATTTGTAGTATAATACATACTAGTCAGTGTTGGCAGATAAGTGGATTTTTCCCCAAAATGGGGATTTCAAGTTTGGTTTTGGGACAAGATTTCCAGGGAAGCGATTTTTTAAAGTTGTTAAGACTTTTTCTAATTAATGAGATTTACATTAGCTCAGAATGCAGTCAAAATCTACAACTGAATACATTTGTTAATGACGAAATAGTGAAATTTAAAAAACAATGACGATATTTTCAGGAATATATAAAAATATTTTTAAGTTGATTTTTTTTCAAACCTTACCATAGAAAAAAAAAAAATTAAATTAAAATCGACTTTATTTCTATACAAATTGGTTTTGTTTTTAAAATCGACTTTCAAAAAGTGTATGGAAAATTTGAAATTAAAAATAAAACTTTTGTTAAAATAGACTTTTAATATTTAATAATAATCCAATAGTTTATATTCAGTTGTCAAATAATTTTTCCAGCGACCCACTAATATACTAAAAATCAATCAATACAGTTTAAGACACCAATATTTTTCGACTTCGAATACTTTTGACCACCAATTTATTTGAGAACAATAAAAAATATTTTTTTGTTTATTTACATTTAGTGCATCTAAATGTAAAGTTGTGAGATATGAAAATAAAAAATATTTCTTTGTTTACAAAAAAATTGGTGATCAAAAGTATTGGAAGTCAAAAAATAGGTACTGGTTTCTCCAACTGTATTGATTGACTTTTAGTATTTTTGTGGGTCGTGTAAATCCAGTGTACACTGTACATAGACTTGCCAGATCGAAAATGGTAAAAAGCTTGACATTTAGAAAAAAAGCTTGATTTTCTTGACATCTAGAAAAAAGCGAAAATTTAGAATTTTTAAAAAAAAAGTTGCAATACTAAATAATACTAAAAAAAGTCCGGACTTGGAAAATTTTATTTTTTTTAAGAAGGATTCCAAAATTTTTGAAAACAAAAAAAACACTTTTTCGACCTTACCTATTTTAATTTGCATAAAAATTGGCATATCAATTCTCGAGATCTGTGTCGAATTTCGGTTTTTGTTATTTAGTCAAAATTGTGAATGGTTCGCGTTTTATCGCTGTTCAAAGTTGGTATTTTGCAACAATTTAATGAAAAATACATGATGTTTAAATGATCGTATCTTTGGAACGCATCATCCGATTGTCACGAAATAAAGCGCAAAATAATGGTTATGTCCTGGTCTTAAAATAGAATTTTGAAAAAGGATAGGATGCTTTGCAAAAAGGATATTGAAATTAAAAAAATGTCCTTAATTTGCAAATATCTCAAAATGCGTATCTTTAATTTTCCTATATTTTTTTGCACATATAGCCCTAAATATACTTAACAACATATGCAAATCCCAAATTGGGATGGTAAGCGGTTTAATTGTAAACGCGGTTTCATGAAACGCCTTATTGATTTTTGTTAATAACTCTCGTTTACAAATGAAAAACAATTTCTGCGCACTAACCGCGAATAATTTTTTTATATGTATTTTTGATCGCTAAACTCAAAAATTTCATCAAAAGAACATTTCGCGAATAACTTTTTGTTTAATGAATTTTTTAGCGTTTTTTGGAGGTATTTTGACTATTTTTCTTATATCTTAAGTTCTGTTTATCTGATTCTCTCGCAATAAAAACCAAATTAAAGACAATCAAATTTCCAACAAATCCTACATTCATCATTTTTTCATAAGTTCATAGCTTTACGCGCAAATAATTTTTTTAGCGTTATTTGGAGGTATTTTGACTATTTTTCTTATATCTTGAGTTCCGTTCATCTGATCTTTTCGCAATAAGAACCAAATTAAAGACAATCAAATTTCCAACAAATCCTTCATTCGTTATTTTTATATCAGTTCATAACTTTACGCGCAATAGGCAAACAAGGAAAAACTATTTTTTATTAACAAAGCTCATTTTTTAAAAATTTTAAAAACAGAAATTGTAAAAAAATATCATTTTTTTTTGTATTTTATCATGTATATTCATAAAATTTGTGATAACTTCGGAGTAAACCTATAGATTTTCATCAAATCAACTTTATTATATTTCTCAATGTTCAGGCTTTGCAGATAAATAAAAAGATGCAATTAATTGCAAAGATTTCTATTTCTTAAACTTTTTTTAAATGATTTGTTAATCAAAAAACTTATTTTAGTCATATGTTTGCCTATTGCGCGTAAAGTTATGAACTGATATAAAAATAATGGATGAAGAATTTGTTGGAAATTTGATTGTCTTTAATTTGGTTCTTATTGCGAAAAGATCAGATGAACGGAACTCAAGATATAAGAAAAATAGTCAAAATACCTCCAAATAACGCTAAAAAAATTATTTGCGCGTAAAGCTATGAACTTATGAAAAAATGATGAATGTAGGATTTGTTGGAAATTTGATTATCTTTAGTTTGGTTTTTATTGCGAGAAGATCAGATAAACAGAACTTAAGATATAAGAAAAATAGTCAAAATACCTCCAAAAAACGCTAAAAAATTCATTAAACAAAAAGTTATTCGCGAAATGTTCTTTTGATGAAATTTTTGAGTTTAGCGATCAAAAATACATATAAAAAAATTATTCGCGGTTAGTGCGCAGAAATTGTTTTTCATTTGTAAACGAGAGTTATTAACAAAAATCAATAAGGCGTTTCATGAAACCGCGTTTACAATTAAACCGCTTACCATCCCAATTTGGGATTTGCATATGTTGTTAAGTATATTTAGGGCTATATGTGCAAAAAAATATAGGAAAATTAAAGATACGCATTTTGAGATATTTGCAAATTAAGGACATTTTTTTAATTTCAATATCCTTTTTGCAAAGCATCCTATCCTTTTTCAAAATTCTATTTTAAGACCAGGACATAACCATTATTTTGCGCTTTATTTCGTGACAATCGGATGATGCGTTCCAAAGATACGATCATTTAAACATTATGTATTTTGCATAAAATTGTTGCAAAATACCAACTTTGAACAGCGATAAAACGCGAACCATTCACAATTTCGACTAAATAACAAAAACCGAAATTCAATAAAAATCAGAAGAATGGATATGTTAATTTTTGGATAAATTGAACCACCATCGGCTGATTGCCTATGCTATTTTAATGGAACCAGTCTTAAGCATTTTTGATCTGTGCAACAAAACCTTCGGGGAAACAAAAATCGGCAATTTTCAAATAAAAAAAGATCTTAAAATTTACATAATATTAATAAGCTTTTTATAACCCAAAACGCAAATAAAAAGGTTAAAAAACTTATTGTTTAGCACTTAGATAATAAAAAAATCGGGACTTGAAAATAATATAAATCGCTGTTCTTCGAAAAATTAGCACAATTTCAAATATATCAATTTCAGCTAATATCGTTCTGCAAAAGTTTTCTAAATTTTTATTAAGACTTAAATTTTTATTACTGATTTCAGTTAACTAACTTTAGAAAATTTTTTTAGTAATCATAAAAAAAATGGTAATCAGTTAATTTTCGAGTAAATTTTAGTGGCGTTTCAGAAACATACGTTTGACTGAATGTTTTTTAAGAAACAGTCATTTGTTAAAAACAGTCATTTTATCGCACAACTTCAATTATGTAGGAAAAGTCAGTTCCATTAATTACACTTCTCACATTATTATTTTTGAAATAAAAATGACGTTGGAACAACTAGTGGTAAAAACATAAGAATTTTTTCAATTAATATTTAATTTTCATTAATTTACATTTAAAGATTATTAAAATAAATCTCTCTTGATTTTTCTTAACAATTGAGTGGGAAATTGTGTAAAATTTGATTTTAGCTTGACAAATGACATTTTAGCTTGATTCTTGACACGTACTAAAAAAGCTTGACAATCAAGCCAAATCAAGCCCGTCTGGCAACCCTAAGTGTACATTATACACTATGGTGGCTTGTTTTTGGGATTTTCTCTCTGATCAAATTCAAATACCCGCCAAAAGTGTCGGTCCCCTATAGGTAACTGTTGTAATTCCGAAATAAGAATACACGCTATTCAATTATTAGGGCATGACACTGACTCAATTCCGTTCGGATTTGAAAAAAGTGGTTTACTCGTAAAACTCATAACTAGAGATGGGCGCGTGAGTGATTTTTGACTCACACTCACTCACGCTGACGACAGGAATTTTGGAATCACGCACTCACTCACAAGCATATTTTTTCTACTCACACTCACTCACAATCACGTGAGTAAATTTAATACAACTCACAATCACGTGCACTCACGCAAGCTTCACTCACACTCACGTTGACTCACACTCACGAAACTCTTTTTTATACAAAAAAAAAATTCAACGACGAAAATTTCAAAAACCTTTCAAAATTTTCAGCAAAATTTAAAGTTCTGCGAAATTTTACATTTTATTTTGTTTTTTTCGGGACGAAATCTTAAGTTAAGCCAAATTTTACAATTTTTTTTGTTGATTTTTTTGGTTCGAAAGAAAATATAAAGAGAAAATAAATCACGCAAGCTCACGCAAACTCACGCAAAAAAATCAACTCACGCACACTCACTCACTCAAAAATCTTACCCACGCACACTCACTCACGCAATTTTTTTCTCCACTCACACTCACTCACAATCACTTGAGTAAAATTGAATTCAGTCACAATCAAGCGTGATCACGCGTGATTCACGTAAATCACGCTCTAATCTGCTCATGAGCCCATCTCTACTCATAACGATTATTATTTTTTTCGGAATGAAATCACTTTCAAAAATCAAAGTAAAATCGAATTGCATTAAAGTGGTTTCAATCCGAAAAAAATATTCGCTTTGCGCTCCACGAGTAAACCACTTGTTTTACTTCTGAACGGAATTGAGTCTGTAACATGCCCCTTAATATGAATGTTTATTATATTTATACACTCAAAAAAACAACTGTAATGTTAGCAAAAAAAGCATGTAAACCAAAAATGTTTTGCAAAATTTAGTTAATTGAAAATTTTTTTATTTCAACTTAGTTCACCCCATTTGGTCAACTCAATTTAAAATTTAGCAAAAAAAAATTAGTTCAAATTTTGTTTAAAATTGCTAATGCGCTAAATGAAGTTTACAAGATATTTTTGCTAACATGCGAATCTCTACTAAAAATTTGCTAAATGTTAGCTAACCAGCATTAGCAAAAAAAAATAGTAAATCTACTAATGTATTATTTTAAGAGTAAAATTAATTAAAACTATCAAGAAACCACGTTGATTTAAAGTAGAAAGATAACACCGCTCAACAGTCATTTTCCGGTTTGAATTCTGGTGATCAATTTTAGTAGACTTTGATCTCCTGATTCCAAATCTGTACTCCAAATTTTTCCATCACGTCCAGATTTTTAGTTATTCACGGTTAAAAATGCGAAAAATTAAGATTTTTGCATTATTTGAAAGCCTGCACAGCAGCCATTGAGTGGAATACAAATCTGGTATAAAGCGCAAAAGTTTAATTTGTCTATGGTCTCCAACATAGAAAACAATTTTTTTCTAATTATTGCGTTTTGTTGGGTTACAATTGCGTTTTAAAATGACTCTGTTAAAATTATCATTTTTGTAAAAAAGATAAGGTAGGTAGGTACCTTAGTTTTTTTTGATATTTTTCAAAGAAAAACAAAAAAAATAAATATTTAACAAATTTAAGTTTTCTGTGTTATTTTTCGTATAAAGCGGAAGATATCTTTAATAGGTTTAAAAGACTATAAGAAAGAATGGGATTTTGTCTAAATTTTGAGCTCATCACACTAAAGATTGATCATCTGGTTTTTGATTTTGAGCCTTTTAAAAATGGTGCTTTTTCTAATTTTTTTCACAGTGTTTCTTTAAAGTACGTGTTTGGCCAATAATAGTGCAACAACTTAAAATTTTGTTGATCATATATTTGAGATCATAGTTCAATTCAACTCTAACGCTTTATACCAGGCTGCTGTGCAGGCTTTCAAAAATGGCAAAAATCGAGTTTTTTCGCATTTTCAACCGCGAATAATTAAAATTCTAGACGTGATGGAAAAATTTGGAGCACAGATTTGGAATCAGCGAGTCAAAATCTTTAAAAATTTTGTATCAAACTTCAAACCGGAGTCAAAAACCTTCGATTTGTTGAGCGGTGTAATCGAATGTTTTAAAAGAATGATGGATGCAAACATATATGGGGAATTCCATGCCAAATCGCACACTTTTGGACCCGGCCCTTTCGATTTATTTTATTTTTGGATATGTTGTAGTAAGTATTAAATGAAGCCTTTTATAATAAGTTGGTGTTGAGTAATCAATTTTTCAAAATGGCGATTTTTTCAAAAAAATTAGGAAAATGAAATATTTTCTTAATTTTGACCAGTAAAAATATCGATATCTTAAAAAAATGTGGACAAAGTTTTGTTGGTATTTAAATGTAGTTTTAGAAAAAAAATATGAAAAACTTATTCGAAGTAATTATCACTTAATATTTTAAACAAAACAAAAAAAGTTATTTTTTCACTTTGTTTGTAACTTTCCGATTTAAAGTCAAACAAGTGAGAGTGTTAAATTCGGCTGTGCCGAATCTTTTATACCCTCCAAAATGTAAACAAATTGTCAGGGGCGTTTTTTTTTTGGGGGGGGGGGGGGTTATGAGGTCAGTGGGGGACGTTGAGAGCACCTTTCTATTGCGATAAATGTTTCATTAATTTAACAAAAATACAAAAAAAAACATGTAAAAAAGTGTATTTTTCAGAGGTTGGTTCAGTTCTTCAAGGGGGAAGTTTTTCCCCCCGGCCCGATTTTGTCCATTCGCGAACTTAACCTGCCTATGAACATGAGATATATTTGTGCTAAACTTCAGGAGTCTACACTTAAAAAATTATGTCATTAACTGTTTGTAGTTTATTTAAAAAATTTTATGTTTAGTCGTTTTTAAAAGAAAAAACATTTGTTTGATGTTCAGTTTTTATTAATGACTACTTATGGCATTTTTTTCAAAAATAACACACTAATAAAGAATTTCATTAACATTTAATTTTTAAAGTCATTTATTTTTGTTCTGTAAGTAAAAACTACTGATTATTCTTTAAATTTTTAATGATTTGTGTAAGTAATTTTTTTTTAAATTGTTGGTATTTTTGCATGAAATATCATTAGTTTTTACCTACACAAGTAGGTTATTTTTTTGTAGAAAAAAATTCAAAAAATTATTTATAGAAATATAAAAACATGTTTGTGTCAAGTGACTTTGTCACGATGGGTAGAGTGTCTGGCCAGAATGTAGTTGATTGCGGGATCGATTCCCCAAAATTTTATTAAAAATTTTTAAAAAAATATATCAATAGAAAACTGTAAAAAATAACCTACGAAATCACTAATTTTTAATGTTTTCGTAGGTTATTTTTTTTTTGGAATTTGTTGGTAAAAATAACAGAACTATCATTAATTTTTAATGTTTTCGTAGGTTATTTTTTTCGAATTTGTTGGTAAAAATTACTGAAAAAAACCCAATTTTTTAATGTTTAATGATATTTATTTTAGAAAATTTTGTCAACAGTAAAAAATAAATGTTGGTGTTTGTTAAAATAAATGAATAATTTCTGGGATGGTTTTCAATTGTTTATTCACTTGTTTTAAGTATGTTTTTCATTTGTTTTAGCCTACAAAATATTTTGAGTGTAGCTGTGTTATTTTGGAGTGCATTGTGTTATCTACAGACAGACGGACGGACATTCATAGAATGTCTTAGAATCGATCATGGATCAATAAAATATATACTTTATGGGTTCCCTGACCGATATTTCGATGCGTTACAAACGGAATGACAAAGTGAGTATACCCCCATTCTGTGGTTGGAGGGTATAAAAAGGAACCCAAAGCCGTTATCGTAGATGTCCAATATATTTGTGTTATTTTCGAAATTCGAAAAAAGCAAATTTTTCCCACCCTAGTATCCATGTTTGAATTGAGAAAACATTTTCTTGCAAACACTAGTGTAGAACATTTTAACTCTTTTAACGCACGTTTTATAGGTTTTAAATAAGATTATTTGAATAAAGCACATAAATTTTACACAAAAATGAGAGACATATGGTTTTTTACTATAGATTTTTTATTTTTTTTGCATTTTTCTAATTGGTAGACTCGGGTATTTTATTTTTGGTCCTATTCTCGGAATTTTTTGTACAAAATTTTAAATTTATCGGACGCTGTTATATAAAAGAAACTCCCAGTTAGACCTCATTAGCCTGTGTTCCCCGTTATGTAAATTATAATGAACTTTAAACTTCGTCGATTTAAAATATTAAGCGTGTACCCAATATTGTACATTTCTTAAATTTATTTATATAAATAGACAATCGATTTTCATAAATACAATTTTTAAATATATAGTTTAAAATAAACCTTTTAGTTATATCTATTGAAATGTGAAACACTGCAGCTGTTTGGATACTGATTGTTACTTAAACTATAAATTGCATATAAAATTAGAATTATTTTATTTTATAAACAACAAAGTAATATGCTAAAGAAATACAGTGAAATTTTATGAGAAATAAATTTGTAAAAAACCGATGATTTCTTTAAAATTTAAAAAAAATTTTACAATTGTCAAAATATAATATGCAGTTTGATATTTTTTTTGAAAATTGCATTTTTTAAATCCCATAGATCGTTTTGAAGTGATAACCGTCAAATCTATGGATATGCCACTGTACATATTTTCAAAAGTATAATATTGCATGTTACTTTTTAATGTATTGTTTTTTCAACTACTTTGTTCTTGTTTGTTTTTTAATAAAATCGTAATGTAGTAAATTGCATTTTTTTGTTAGTTTTTTATACATATTCTCTTCATTTGTGTGTATTGTTTACTTGTATGCTATTAATGATCATTTGATATGATATGAGTAGTAAATACATATACATATCTAAACAAATGATTTAAACAATAAATGACTTTTGTGTTGATTTTTCTAATATATTTTGTTTAATTTATTTACAAAGGGGCATAGAAAACTTTTAAATACAAGGGAAAGCAAGTTCTAGTGATAAATGATATGAACTAGTTCATATATATTAGTAAATTGCTCAAGTGAACTAGTTCCTTTATAAACTACACAATTATAACATTTCGAAATTTTAATGTGTCTTATAGTGCACTTCATGTCAATTGGGCAACCACTCCATTACAGTGGCATTTCTTTAAACCTTCTAACCATATGTTGACCTAGCCCCAATACAATCGTTCCCTTTAAATTTGGCTCTACCAACCGGATTTTTACATAATCTTTTGGAAACTTCAAATTAAAAAGGAATCGGACCAGTCGTTCTTGTAGTCCCCACACAAGCCAATCTCCCAAATATAAACTAAAATCTCTCTAAATTCACGAAAACAGGAAATATTTAGTTAAGTTTAAATTTTGTTTGTAGCTGATAAACGTGTACTTTGGTAACCAAATCAAATCTGATTGTAATTGAAGCATTTATGGACTAACAATAAGTCCACATATAAAAATTTTACCCGATATTTAATAAAATCGGTTTATTGGCAACAAAAAGGAACCTATGATACTTAAATTTCGTTTGAATATATTTTACACCAATTAACGTTCAAACAAGAAATAGATCCAATCGGAACCATGTTTTGACTTGTGAGCAATTTTCCGGAAAACACTGTTTTAGGGTTTTATAAGGTCGGTCATGATCGACTATAATTTTCTTATTCGTTTTACATGTTTATGTTTTTTTTGTAGGTTATGTTAGGGTGGCGATGCCAGATGACACTCCGCATAGACCAATTGGTCCATAGCGATACCACAAAAATTTTCCGCTTATCGATGTAAACTAAATACATTGACCTTCATTGCGTATTGTTTTAAACTTTTTTTTTGTATTTTATGAAACAATTTTATATCAGAAGAAGTTCAAAGCCCTGCACTTGGACCCAGGGGACTAGAAAATGTCGTTTTTATTTTTCCCGCCCACATTTGTGTTCGTAGAAATTAAAAATTTATATAAAATTTATAAAATTGTATAACTTAAGTGCCAAAAAACAGCAAATGCATTTTTTAACATTTAGCGTGAGTGGAAATGTTTCCACAACGACCCCAACCAAAAACAAACCGATCTCTATCAAAAACACAAAAAACACATGGACATTTATTTTTTAAGATTATATTTTTTATATTTTTAAGTGATAAGATAATACAGTTTTCATATTTTTAAATTTTCAGTAAAATTTTTATTTCACAAAGTCTTAAAATTTAAAATCGGTCGAGCGGTTTTCGAGATATCGCTATTTGAAATTTGCAAAAAATTAATTGAAATCTTAAAAAAAAAAAAAAAAAATCCTAGACCCTTTGATAGATCTTGAGACAGACTTTGATTAAACATCTATCTACGCAGTGCCACCTTTCGATCAAAATTTTCTGGTTTTTAGAAAATTTTCACCAAAAACTCTTAACTTTGATTTAAGGGCGACATGGGTTAAAATGGTGTGCTTTGGCACAATCTCTAATCAATCTCTAATAAAAAGGGATGTCGCGAACAGTAAATATTCGTTAAAATGACGATTACACTATTCGCGACATACCACTAATAATTGGAAAAAAATGGTTAAATTTTTTTTTCTTGAAATAGGAAAAAACACCATTTTCAGAAATTTTTTAACAAATTTCAAATGGCAATATCTCGAAAACCGCTCGACCGATTTCAGAAATTTTTTAACACTCGTAGTCAGGATACCAAAATCAATCAAAGTAATGTATCGGAAGATTTTATTTTTATTTTTAAATTTTTCAAAAATTCAAAAATTCAAAATTGTTTTTAAAAAATTGTTATATATAGAAAAAAAACCGCCCATTTTAGAAAATTTTAAATAAAAATATCTTGAAATTTGCTTGACCGATTTTAAAAACCTTTTGGTAGTTGCGTTCAGTGCATCAAAATTAATAAATGTAATGTATTGCGATATGTTTTTTTTATTTTTTAATTTTGAAAAATCCAAAACAGTTAAATTGTTCCGATTGGCCTTAAATTTGTACCACGTAAGTTTAAGGCTTAGTAGAATGAAAATTTGCTCGGACATTTGGAAAAACCAAAAGTTGCAGAAAAAATGGGTCTCTTTTGGGCCAAACTTCAGGGGTTCAGCTCTTTTACCTCTCGTGAACTTCTGAAATTATAGCCCTGTATTCGCATAACCGAATAGATGTTAACATTAACCGTTTAACCGAAAACGCATCCACGTTTAAAAAAAAATGTACTTGACATCACTGTGGTTGGTGTAAAAATTTATTAAGGCAAACAAGAAAAAATAGATGTATGTCTTTGCTATAACAAGAAAAAAAAAGGTTGTGTCTATGCTATTTCATTAAAAATGTGAACTTGGCTTCAATTTTTATCGACGCTTTAAATTAACGCCGATAATTATGCACGCTAAAAATAAGCGTGGATAATTTAAATTTGCATGGGTAAGCGTATATACGGTTATGCGAAACCTGGGCTTATATATGAAACAAAATACATCAATTGGATGTATTTGAAGTATTTCTTGTTCCGAAAAGCTTTGTGGCAGCTTTCAAATTCAGTTCATACTTGCAAAGATCAAAATTTTCGACTCCAAAATACATTTTAATATCCTGAAATCGAATCTACTTAAAGTTCCAGAACTGGGGATTTTTGTTTGAAATTGTCACGAAAGCAATGGTCTGTTAAAGCAAGTAGTTTTTTTGAAAAAATATTTTACATTGAAATGTTTTTTGTGATTACCGCTGAATATATTCCAGAATATATTGCAATTGAAATCTGTTTCAAAAAAAATTTGTTCACCCATCACATTGTAAGTTTCTTAACCCTGTCATTTCCTTAAAAGGTCATTTGCAATTGCAAATTTATTATTAAAACTAAAAAAGCAATTAATCTATTTTTTTAATTTTACTTTCTGTTAATTGTTTTATAATCTTTTCCGTTCTGCAAAACAAAAAACTGTGTCTCATACTATAAGTTTTGCTAGTAAATCCTTTAATTATTCATGGTCATATAGAATTTCATGTAGTTTTTTGTGGTAATAGCCTCAATAGACGGCGGTTGTTGATTTTTGATGATGTTTTAATAATAAAAAAAATGTCGAAAGGAAAAAAAAAACAAACTAACATAAAAAGTAATTAAATAAACATTATTTTTTTATAGTTCACAACTTTTAGGAAGGAGTCATGGCTATAATATGTATTGCATTTGATGATGTTATAGACGATGATGATAATGATGATTGGTTGGTTTTGGTCATTATTAATATTTTATTACTTTTTTTTAGAAATAGTTATAAGGAAAACAAACTAAGTAGACTGATTTTTAGTTTGATTTTTGATATTAAAAAAATGTAAAAATAAAGAGTGTATGTAAAATACAGTGAAAACTTACGTGCACAGGAAAAAAAATAGAAATCAAAAGTAACAATAGTAATTGTTAACAATTGAATTCTAGTTCAACAACATTTTTAATTGAATTAAAAATGTATATTGTTAATGTGGCAAAATTAAAATTTTATGTTTAACTAGCATAGCCGATAGACGTTATATCCAAATAGATTTCTCTACATTTGCTTGTGATCGTGATATAAATTTGTTAATCGTACGAAATACGACCATAATTTGATTAATACATATTATGATCGCTTTGATCCAGAGAAATAGTGCATATTTATAATAAAACCCTGCATCTAAAATAATTGTACCTTAAACAGTTATGAAGTAATCATTCGGAACACCTTTTCAGTAATAATCTTAATTTTTATGCACTGCCAATTTTCTGACGATTTATATAAAGGAAATATAAATGCCGGTCTAACCAACAACTGCATGCTAGGCGTGTTCATAATCGAGAAATTACGAATTCTGATTTTTGCAAACAATACGAATATTAACATAAGAAGATAACTTAAGTTTAGTTTTTTGTTGAAAAAAAATTAAGATTCTTTACTTTTGTCAGATCAACAAATTGTGCTTGTGTTTCTTGAATTTCTTTGTTGAAAAATTCCTGCGAATTTTGTACTCTTGCCCAAAACATTAAATCATGATAATGTTTTGCGGAAGATTTGGATGTACTTGCCAAAGCAAAGTTTTTTTAGAAAAAATAATGTTATAGTACTTTGCTATTCCATGCAAAACGAATTGAAATATCAGTCGCGGGAGGACGTCATTAAAAAACCAAAAGAGCTGTACATTTCGTAAGTGAGTGCAAAAATAAGTGCAAACAAGTAAAAAAGTTAAATTCGGCCTTGCCGAATGTAGTGATACCCTCCACAATTTCTAAAAGATTATATGCAAAAACTTTATTGAAAAGAAAATTACTTTTGAAAAAAAAATTTCCGCGAAAAAAAAATTGGTAAAAAAATTCGTGATTTTTTTCTTTTTTTTAATATGTTTGTACTTGTTTAAATACCATTTGGTGTTCAATTATGTTCATATAAGTCAACCAGCAGCCGATTTAAGGCATTTTGTATTTTTAGGTTATGTTGAATGTACTAAAATTTTCGAGGTGTCCTTACATTTTCGTTCATAACTTTTGAACCGCTCAAACCGATATCGCTCAAATGCAATACCAAACTTCTCGGGAGAACTTCCAATAAATATGTTAAGTTTTAGTCATCTCCGTGTAATATTTTGGCCGTGATCACCATTTCCACAGACAGACGGACAAACGGACATCGCCAGAATGTATTAAAAGCGATCGGGGATCATGAATATATATACTTTATGGGGTCCCAGACCAATATTTCGATGAGTTACAAACGGAATGACAAACTCTATCACTAGAGTGGAGGGTACACTGAAAAAAAAAGACATAACTAAAATTAAGGAAAAACTGTCTTTGAAATTTTATCATGAATTTTCCTAAAATTTTGTTAAATTTAACTAAAAACTTAGACATTTTCTTTACTATGAGAAAAAAGATTAGTTCATTAACTTATAATTAGTTCATAGTTTTCTTTAAATGGAATTTCTTAATATTAGGAAAAAAATTCTTACTGCCAAAGCAATTTTCCACAAATATATTTCTTAAAAAACAATTTAGTTCAAGTTTAGTTAAAATTTACTAAAAAAAACATCATCGTTTTTCTCTTCTTTGAATTGAGAAAATGTACTTCTTAGAATTTAGTTAACCCTGCTGTTAGGTTCAGCCCATTTGGTCCAATTTTTGAATTGTTTCCTTTGTAACTTTTGAACGGTGATATATACTGGCTTAATTTTTTTGCTCATGGGGTCTTTTTATAAAATAATGTTATTTACAAAAAATCGAGGTTCTGACTTAAACCACGACTGAGAAAAATAAAAAATTACGTATCTTAAGTTAAGGGACCATTTGGTCCATAGTATATTTTCTCCTGCGATTTCGATAGCTGGAGCCCATGAAACGTCGATTTCAGAAAATAGGACGCATTCAAAGCAGGTATTTCGGCAAAACTTTTAAAATGGTAACGGCAATGTAATGCATTACCATTTTTTCCCTATCGCTTACCATAGGCATAACTTTTTTGTATTTGTCACGCATTATGTATACCTCATGCACTACTTTGAGTCTTATGCCAAACAAAAATCATTAATCCAGTATAGAATAAGCAACCTTACAATACCCTATACTGACTTGATGCTTTTTGTTTGGGATGTCACTCAAAGTAATGCATGAGTTTTACATAATGCATGAAAAATAAATAAAGTGAATGCCTATGGTAAGCGGTAGGCGAAAATTAATGCACATTTTTTCATATTTTTTGACTATGCATTGCATGGTAATGCATTACATAACCGTTACCATTTTAAGGTTTTGCTGGGATATCAAGTATTTTTGCAAATACAACGTTAGGCCATTGATTTGTTGTGCGTTTTGTGCTGAAGGAACCAACCATTTGATCAGCAATATATATGCCCCCTAAATGAGATGAATTATTAGAAATTATAGGAGAACACAAAACCAACACACTTTTCGCTGAATTGTAATACAAAACAATCTCTAAAGTAAAGAAAATTAAAAAAAAGGAATCCCTCAACAAATTTTTACATTAGCTGTGTTGAGTAGAGGAAGGTGCTGGTCACGTGATTTGCGTGGTTCACGTGAATCACGCGTGACTCAAGCTCGAGCGAAAGTCCATTTAATTACGAGAATCATGCTTGCGTGAGTGTGATTCCAAAACTTTTATGTGTGAGTGAGTAAAAAGCGAGCCAAATTTTTGCGTGAGTGCCATTTTTCTTGCGTGATTTAATATAATTCTTTTGCCGTTGCAACGCTAGATTCATAACGGGTGTTTCAAAACCATTGCCCGGTGGCCACCTGCCTATAAGGGTAGGAGGTAGTGAGTCTTCTAAGTTTGTTACAAAACAAGGATTGGTTCTGGACTCTACCAAGTTAAAGATTACCAGTTCCATTACCTTGAATGCCCAAATCTGTTGTAGAGATTATTATATGTAAGTGTAGAGATTATTATATGTAATTTTGGCGGTCGTACGGGTATACCTCTTCATATAAACTACCCCAAAGTTTTTACATTTTTGAAAGTATGAACATAATGAAGCGGAATTTGGACACGGCAAATACACCATTATATAGGCCTTCAAAAACCCTTTCGATCTGTATAAAATGTTCACATAATTTCTTCTGAAGAAATGTAACAAAATGGCAAAAAACGAAAAATACCGTTTTCCCCCTCCCCTTTGACCAGCTAAATGTGAGATTAGGTAGGTAAGAAAAAACAGGTTACTCTTATTTTCTTCCCCTCTTTTCCATATGGAAGTTTCAGAACAATCGGTGAATGCCCTGTGAAAGACCTTCCTTGTAAGTCATATCAAAAGACTTTTTCCACTTTAGCACAGTGTAAATTTTTCAAAAGTTTCAAAAGTGGGTGTTGTGTTGACAAACTTCAACGTATGCTCAGATTTAATTAAATGTTTCATTATATTAACAATAAGATTATTTGTATTTGCAATTTTTTTTCGTGTTGATTAGGGGAAGAGTTTTTAAGATATTAAACTTAAGCCCTGTAATGACATTATGAAAATTTTATCAAATTCCCAGATATGTTTAGTATATAATAGACCAGCTTTAAGAACAACTTCCGTTATTGCTAAATTTTACTGTTTAAGTCATAGTTAACTTCCCTCTTCTTGTTCTCCGCTCTAAACTCCTCAATATTTTCGTTAATAACAGTTCATTTAATTTTTTTTTGTTCTCTGAAGTACTTTCGAACAAGTTGTTTGGTTTTTTATAGTATTATTTTCATTATTTTTTTTTTCTTGTTTGCATTTCTTTTTTTATAACAACATTTTTAAAAACATTGGCGTAAATTAAAATTAAACTAGCGAAATTTTTCGCTCAATGGAAAATAAGCTTAATTAAAGTTTTTTTTTTTTTATTTTAAGTGCTTTACTGCACGCGAATATCATCACTTCATTGTTTTTGTTGTTGTGTTAGACGGTTTTGTATGTCCTAGAAGTGGCGGTTTGTGTATTACAATGGTTTTATTTTGTTGTTTTACTTACCTGAAGTACTAGCGCAATTTATGGCAGACAGTTGGACTCACGTGTGGCGGCGCATTGTGTTGAATTAATATTATTTTTTTGTTGTTGTTGCAAAATAATAGTAAAATAGTGAAAAACAGGTATGTGCTATATAAGTTACTTTTTGAGGGCGAAAAATCTTAAAAAATCATCAGAAAGTTTATTATCGGCTTCAGTAACACGAATGAAATTAAATCAAATGAAAGAGGGTTGACTGTAAACTCAACCTAAAATTTCAAACTTGTACATTCCTGAAATTTCAAATTTGAGCATTTCAAGTTTTGAAAGAAAGGTCTATGAATTATTTCAGTTCCCAGTTCAACCCTCGTAGCACATTTATTATTAACTCAATATAGACACTATAAAAATTAAATTAAAGCTTTTTAAATTACCTACGGAACACTGTTTAAAAAAAAATTGTTTGATAAAAAAAGTTTGGTATTCTTAAACATTTCTTTAACAAATTGCATCTAATGTAGCTCTTTTGTCCGGAACTGTATATATTATAGTCCAAGTCTGGTTCAATTTGTTTGTTGCTTAGTCAATTGGTAGCGTGCTAATCTCTGAAACATGGGGGTCGTGGGTTCGATTCTCACCAAAACTCTTGCTCGATTTCTCTACAACGAGACTATGGTCATTGTTACCAGTTCTTGGTTAGGTTGAAATTATTAAAAATGATTTGTAATTATAATTCGTTTGGCCATCTCTGTTAAAATTGTTAAAACTTCAAACAAAACTCCTCAAGCTTACATTCCTGAAAATAATAAAATTCGAAATTATAAACTTCTATGAAAAAAAACTAGTTAAATTTTGAAGTCACGAATGTGATTTTGTATTTCTTTTCTATTTGGAGCAGATTTCCCTTACAAAGAAATGCTTTGTTTGATTTTCCACATATAAGGGTACTTTAAAAAATGCATGTCTATTTGAAAAGGTCGTTGATGTTTTAGACATTAGTCACAACATTGATAGACAGGAAATGATGTTATATTATATACTATATATGAGACATTTCACACAAAATTCTCGATACAGAATAACATATGAACGCTTTTCTAAACTAATTTGAGCGAAAGTGAAATCTTCGTGAATCACCAGTGAACAGGATTGAAAATTGAGTGACTAAAATAAGAAAAATTTACGTGATTTAGAAGCGAAGTTACTAAACTTAAAATTTTATAGTCGTGCATTGCTCGAATTTTTCTTGCGTGAGTCTTTAATCCCTATATATGGGTGGAATCAAAAAATTTCAGTGTTTTTTTTACTTAAAATGGACTGATTTATTCAAATCGTTCAGTTATTTTATTAATATCATACAGGCCCATCATTTCAATATTAAATAAAAAGTACTCTGGCCAAAAATATTAAATAGTGATAATGTTTTGCTAAATATATGGGTGTACTTGAATTACATGCAAAACTAATTGAAATATCGGCCGAGGACCCCATTTAGTTTTTTTATCCATGATGGGTTTTAAGACATTTTAGCGATTTACATCCGTCCGTCTGTCTGTATGTCTGGGGAAAGCAAAATGCAGTCTAAATCAAAAGAGCTGTAAATTTTGTAAATGAGAAAAATCGGAACCGTCTTTCTATGGAAAGTAAGATGTAGTCCAAACTAAAAGAGTTGTAAATTCTAGTGATGTTCCACTGTCGGTCTGTCTGTGGAAAGCACATTTAAGTCCAAACCAAAAGAGCAAGGCTTCCAAACTTAGTCACAAATATTTCTTGTGTAAGGTTTAAAAATCGAAATCGGACCAGATGAGGCAGCTATCCCTTGAAAAGCTAAACCATTCTTTTAAAAATGCTAACTTGGACCCAGAGGACTTCCAAATTGAACTTTTTCGGTCCTCCCCATTTGTGGGTGTGGGTATTTAGAAATGATAAAATTGCATGAGTTTAGTTCAAAAGTTTTTTTTTTTTTAATTCTGATTAATTTTTATTAAAAAATAAAAATTATTTTATTCGACCTTTAAAATATTATATTTTGAGTAGGTTTATTCCAGCTCGAGGTCATTATTTCCTTTACTAATTAATACTATGATATTCTCATAGAATAATTTTCTGGAAAATTATTATTCTGCTTTAAATTTATTTATGTTATTTATTTATGTATGTCTTATTTTGCAAGACTTAATCGACACGTGTTTCGGGATTTGTGATCTTACTACAATTGAACAATTTTCGCCTTCTAATTCCCAATGAGAGTTGAGTCAATTATGTACTAATATTTTAGTTTGATCATTAACGATTGTCATTAAAAACCCTTTGCTATAGTAATATAGGGTTTTTATTTTTGCTAAATAGTCTTGACAATGGGATCTGACAAATCCCGAAACACGTGTCGATTAAGTCTGCCAAAAAATGACTAACATAAATAAATTTAAAACAGAAAAATAATTTTCTTGAAAATTATTCTATGAGAATACCATAGTTTTACTTAGTAAAGGAAATAAAGTCCTCGAGCCAGAATTTTATTTTTTTTTTTTTTAATTTTGGACGTGGTCAGAAAAAAATCAAATTCAAAAAATAAAAAAATGTTTTGGTGAAAAACACTATTTTATGAACCAAAAGTCTTAGCGCATTTTCGATCTGATAACGGGAAAAATAAAAAAAAACCAAGGGTTTTGGAAAAAAAAAAAAATTTTTAAACACATATTTGATAAATTTTTTGGTCAGGAAAATCAATTTTTCCAGAGGAAAAACTATACGATAAGCGAAATTTTTTTACGAAAAAAAATTTTGTGGTGAAAAAACTTTTTGATAAAAAAAAAAAAAATGTTCCCGAATGAAAATGACCATGCATGTTCATTAGGGTGGCTACATGATATGCATATTTGCTAATCTTGTTAACTTATAGCAAAAAGTCGGGGCGGATTTTCGTGCAGATAACGGGAAAAATTATAAAAAAGTTTTAGGTGGGTACTTTTAGTCCTCCACAAGCGGTTCAATTTCGAGGTTTTTGGAAAAAAG
Source organism: Pegoplata infirma (assembly GCA_963921195.1). Taxonomy (NCBI): domain Eukaryota; kingdom Metazoa; phylum Arthropoda; class Insecta; order Diptera; family Anthomyiidae; genus Pegoplata; species Pegoplata infirma. The sequence continues at coordinate 204,287,754 of OY992537.1, read as the reverse complement.
TTTTATATTTATACCCTCCAACCACAGTATGGGGGTATACTCACTTTGTCATTCCGTTTGTAACGCATCGAAATATCGGTCGGGGACCCCATAAAGTATATATGGAGCACTCCATGTGAAATCGGACACTTTGAAATTTTTTTTTTTAGATTTTCCCAATTTATTTGCAGTTTTTAGTACCCTTCGAAAACTTATTCGTGGTAAATTTTCAGATTTTTTTGATGACCCGTTCAAAAGATATCGAATTTTTAAAAATTGGTAGTTTGCTCCTTTACTCAAACTTCTTTTACTCATAACTTCTTCAATAATGGTCCAAATTTCAAATTTTTTTTCAAAAATTTTGTTTTTTTTGCGTACTTTAATTCTTAAAAGCGCTCTAGTGTGCGATTTTTAAGTTTTTAAATTTAAATCTCATTTTTGAAATGAATTTAAATCTCATTTTTGAAATTTTTTTTTGTGTAAAACTTCTATCGATTCTACAAATTTTTTGCCCAGGAGTATCGTGGGATAACGATTATTACTATTTTTTTAAATTTTTTGAAAAAAAATTATTGTAATTTTTCAATCTTAAAATTAATTTCTACAGCTCCAATGGTGCGTCATAGAGGGGTCCTTTATAAGACCGACTCCCATTAGTTTTACGTCTTAACATTTCTTTGGAACAAACTAATACCCTATCTCCAATTTCTAAGGTGGCTTCCACACAAAACGACATTTTTTAAAATTTGCTCCAACTGCTCTAACTGCCCTAATAGTGCCCTTAGAGCAACAAAATGTATAACCGAACCACAATATTTTTTTAGTTCAAACATTTTCTCTGAACAAACCTACCCTCTATTTCTAATTGTTAAGGCGGTCCCCATACATTTTTTTTATTTTTTGTAAATTTGTTTTATTTAATCAGCTTCTACCGGTCCAATGGTGCGTCCGAGAGGGGTCATTATTGAGACCGACCCCCAATTATTTTTACCCTCAAACATTTTTGTAAAACATACCACAGCCCTATCTCCACTCGCTAAGTAGGCTTCCATTCAAAATTACATTTTATAAAATTTGCTCCAACTGTTATTTGTATTGGAGCCTACTTAGGGAGTGGAGATAGGGCGTAGGTATGTTTGACAGAAATGTTGGAGGGTAAAAATAAATGGAGGTCGGTCTCACTAATGACCCCTCTCGGACGCACCATTGGACCGGTAGAAGCTGATTAAATAAAACAAATTTACAAAAAATAAAAAAAAATTGTATGGGGACCGTCTTTACAATTGGAGATAGAGGGTAGGTGTGTTTAGAGAAAATGTTTGGACTTAAAAAATATTGTGGTTCGGTCATACATTTTGTTGCTCCAAGGGCACTATTAGGACAGTTAGAGCGGTTGGAGCAAATTTTAAAAAATGTCGTTTTGTGTGGGAGCCCACTTAGAAATTGGAGATAGGGTATTAGTTTGTTCCAAACAAAGTTAAGACGTAAAAATTAATGGGGGTCGGTCATATAAATGACCCCTCTATAACGCACCATTGGAGCAGTAGAAATGATTTTAAGATTGAAAAATTACAATAATTTTTTTCAAAAAATTTTAAAAAATAATAATAATCGTTATCCATGATCCTCCTGGACAAAAAATTTGTAGAATCTATAGAAGTTTTACACAAAAAAAGTTCAAAAAAATGGAAGAGAACAAACATTTTCAAAAATGAGATTTAAATTTAAAAACTTAAAAATCGCATACTAGAACGTTTTTAAGAAATTTTGGGATTTTTTTTAGAAAGTACGTAAAAAAACAAAAATTTTGAAAAACAAATTGAAATTTGGACCATTATTGAAGAAGTTATGAGTAAAAGAGTTTTTAGTAAAGGAGCAAACTACCAATTTTTAAACATTCGATATCTTTTGAACGGGTCATCAAAAAAATATGAAAATTTACCACGAAGGAGTTTTTGAAGGGTACTAAAAACTGTAAACAAATTGGGAAAATCTAAAAAAAAAAATTTTCAAAGTGTCCGATTTGACATGGAATGCCCCATATATACTTTATGGGGAATGACAAAGTTAGTATACCCCCATACTGTAGTTAGAGGGTATATAAAATCAAAATGGGTATCAAAAATTTTTCATACTTAGCAAAATCGGTTGAATCTAATTCTTTTTTAGTCGTAAAAGTCCGAAGAACTCTTTTCGAAGATATGGCTCGTCAAAATAAGGTACTTTTTTGATAAAATTTCAAAATAAACAAAACATTTATTTTTTGTATGGAAAATTCACATATTTTTTTTTTATATCACAAAAATAAAAAGAAACGCCGTTTGCAAAAAAACGGTACTCAATATTATGTAAGTAAAAATAACAAATTTTCGATTTATGTAGGTTTCAAGAAAATTTAAAGAGGACAAAGTTTTTTGTAAAGCAAAATTCTGTAAAAACTGAAAATGACTTGTTTACAAAAAACAAGATTAATTTGAAGACCCTCGGTTAGATTTTACAAAATCTCTGATATATCTAATGAGACTTACTCCTAAGCAATATATTCAATAGAGGTGTCCTTAAAATCGAAAATAATCTTTTTACACCTGGTAGGGTCCTAAATTGTTCTTTAGTATCTAAAAATGAGTGAGCCAAAATTTGGGGACAATCGGCTAAAAATAACTCGTGCCGAAAATGGATTGAAGTTTTGGGGCATTCTTATATGAAAGAAAAACCCTTTTTTTTGTCGTTTTTGGTAAAATGTTGGTATTTGTTATTTTTTGTTAATTTTTTTGTGAAACAATACGAAAATGGTACTAAATTACCTTTCCAAAAAGACTAATAAAATTAAATTCGGATAAAAAACAAACATTTTACGGATACATGCCCCAGACCATTGTGTGGGTTTTAAAGCCAGAATTTCAAAATTTTCAAAATTTTTAGGCAAAAAAATAAAAAAAAATAATTTTACTTTATGATCATATTGAAAACATGTTTACGATTAAAAATAGCAGATATGGTAGTCAAGATTTTTTTTTATTTTTCGCCGGTAGTGATAAAATTTCCGCGGATTCCAAATAAAATGCATTTTTTTAAAATAATTTAGCAAATATGGGGAATTTTTTTCTTTATTGTACGGAACGAAGCGAAAAATGTAAATTCTATAACTTTTGAGAAACCGGATATATACAGATATCTTGCTTTATATAAATATGTAATGTCCCAAATTTGTCATTTCACCTCAATGAAAAGGGGTTAAAGATGCCCTATTTCTCTAAAAATTTACAGAATTTATGGTTTACACTTGGTATAGTACAATACAAAACATTTTTTTTCCATATTTGCTAAATTACCACAGAAAAACACATTTTCTTTGAAATCCGCGGAAGTTATATCACTACCCACGCCAAATTAAAAATAAGCTAGACTACTATATTTGTTAGTTTTTATTAATAACATGTATTTAATAACAATATAAAGTAAAATTTAATTTTTTGTATTTTTTTGCCTAGAAATTTTGAACATTTTCAAATTTTGGCTTTAAAAACCATGCAATGGTCTGGGGCATGTATGCATAAAATGCTTATTTTTTATCCGATTTGAATTTTTTTAACCTTTTTGGGAAGGTAATTTAGTACCATTTTCATATTATTTAACAAAAAAATTAACAAAAAATAACATATACCAATAATTTAAAAAAAACTAGAAAAAAGTGTTTTTTTATCACATAAGAGTGTCCCAAAACTTCAATCCATTTTCGGCACGAGTTATTTTTATCCGATTGTCCCCAAATTTTGGCTCACTCATTTTTAGATACTAAACTACAATTTAGGACCCTACCACGTATTCAAAAGTGATTTTGAAAAATTACCTTAGTCGTAAGGACACCTTTAATATTCAAGTTACAGAAAAATTCATTAAAAGACCTCTCTTGTAAGAGAGGGGCATCTTTTTGCTTCGACAAAGCCGAACATATAAATGCCTATTAATTAAACAAAATAAATTTAAAAATTTTTTTAGTTTTTTATATAGATTTTTATTATATATTGTTTTATATTTTTTATATTCTTAATTAAATATATTTTCCATTGTATGTTTGTTCTGTTTAGATTATAAATTTACAATTTTTTTAATTAATACTTTTTTAATATTATTCAACCAGTTTTACTATATAAATATTTTAATATATATAAACTGCTGCTAATTCCAAAAACAGATAACTCCATAAAACAAAAAATTAAAAAGTTTTACAAAGAAACCCATTATTTAAAATTGTTTAAAGTTAAATAAACTTTTAATAATTAATATCAAATATTTTCTTGTTTAATGGAGTTAATCGAATTTGCCTTCTAGCGGTTATTTTTTTTTATAATATTGATTTTTCTTTTAATCTACAATTTTTTTTCTCTCAGCTAAGCTTTTATTATGTTTTTTTATTAAAACTATATTAATTTTAACTTTCTATGCATGTTTTTGTAATTTTTTATAATATAATTAACAAGCTTTGTTTTATATTTTTAATTTTGTATAAATAATTTTCCTTTATTGTTTATAATTGCTATCAATTAAACATTTAACTTTTTTAATATTTTTAATGTTTTGTTTTCAAATGATATGTTTTTGTATGTAAAATATGAAACATTTTTTTTTTTGGTTGGTTTAATCTATTTTAAACTTAATTTAAGTTTTTTTTTTTAATATTTTATTTAATTTATATATTTTACAGTTTTTTAACAGCCTTTTATATACAAAATTTTGAAATTTATTTTATTTTTGTTATAATTACATTTTTACAGTGGAAATTTGTGGTTAATGTGCAAAAGGTGCTAAGTCCAGCAAATGAAATCTTACAGGAGAGACAAAAAAATTGCTTAGAACTTGAGATTTTAGTCTACTTAGTCAATTCAATTCTCTAGCCAAAGCAATTTTCTTCTATCTTTGACTAAAATATAAAAGAAACTGCATTTACGCATTTGAAAATTATTAAAAGCAAACGATTTTAGCAGGTTTTTGCTGTCACTTCTGTAAAATTTCTTAAATTGGACTTAGCTAATTTTTTTTAAATTAAAACAAAATATCGATTCGATAACAAATTTTCATAAACAATTTTGTCGCAGTTTCAAAAACATTTCAATATCAGTTTAAGATTGAAAAATTTTAAATCAATTACTGTCTGGCATCAAAGTATTAACAAAATTTCTTGTATAAACTGCCTAAAATGTTTGAACAAAATTCAAAGGCATGTGTCTTAATTGTAAGATTATTTTTAATGAAATTTAAACACGAAGTTTTTTCTGATTAGTGTTAACTAAAATATTCATTTAAAATTTTAATCAACATAAACAATCTCTAGTTTCAAAATAAGATTTGCTAATATTACAAAAAATAATATATTTTCAATAATATGTTGCTTATCAATCTTACAGTAGAATTCTTAAAATCAGCAAATAGCAATAGAAAAATCTTTACATCGATAACTATTGAATTTAATAGGGGCATTATATTGTTATCGATAACTATATAATTTTCGATGACTACAGAATTATCTATAAAAAATATTTTGTTATCGATAGAATTTCCTATAGAAAATTTTTTGTTATCGATATCGATAAAATTTTTTGTTATCGATAGAATTTTCTATAAAACATTTTTTGTTATCGATAGAATTTTCTAAAGAAAATTATTTGTTACCGATATCGAAAGAATTTTCTATAGAAAATTTTTTGTTATCGATATCGATAGTATTTTCTATAGAAAATTTTTTGCTATCGATATCGATAGAATTTTCTATAGAAAACTTTTTGTTATCGATATCAATAGAATTTTCTAAAGAACATTTTTTGTTATAGATATCATAGAATTTTCTATAAAAATTTTTTTGTTATCGGTAACGATAGAATTTTCTACAGAAAATTTTTTGTTATCAGTATCGATAGAATTTTCTATAGAAATTTTTTTGTTATCGATATCGATAGAATTTTCTATAGAAATTTGTTTGTTATCGATAACTGTAGAATTTTCTATAAAAAAATTTTTGTTATCGATATCGATAATATTTTCTATAGAGAAATTTTTGTTATCGATATCGACAGAATTTTCTAAGGAAAATTTTTTGTCATCGATATCGATAGAATTTTCTATAGAAAATTTTTTGGTATCGATACCGATAGAATTTTCTATAGAAAATTTGTTGTTATCGATATCGAAAGAATTTTCTATAGACAATTTGTTGTTACCGATATTGATAGAATTTTCAATAGAAAATTTTTTGTTATAGAAATCGGTAGAATTTTCTGTAGAAAATTTTTTGTTATCGAAATCGATAGAATTTTCTATAGAAAATTTTTTGTTATCGATATCGATAGAATTTTTAATAGAAAATGTTTTGTTATCGATATCGATAGAATTTTCCCTATAAAATTTTTTGTTATCGATATCAATAGAATTTTCAATATAAAATTTTTTGTAACCGATATCGATAGAATTTTCTATAGAAAATTTTTTGTTATCGATATCGATAGAATTTTCTATAGAAAATTTTTTGTTATCGATATCGATAGAATTTTCTAAAGAAAATTTTTTTTATCGATAGAATTTTCTATAGAAAATTTTTTGATATCAATAGAATTTTCTATAGAATTTTTTTTTAACGATATCGATAGAATTTTTTATAAACAATTTTTTGTTATCGATAGAATTTTTTATTGAAATTTTTTTGTTATCGATTACTGTTGAATATTCTATAGAAAAATGTTTGTTATTAATATCGAAAGAACTTTCTATAGAAAATTTGTATTATCGATATCGATAGAATTTTCCATAGAAAATTTTTTGTTATCGTTAGAATTTTCTATAGAAATTTTTTTGTTATCGATAACTATAGAATTTTCCAACAAAAAATTTTTGTTATCGTCACTACAGAATTTTCTATAGAAAATTTTTTGTTATCGATAGAATTTTTAAAGAATTATTTTTGATATCAATAGAATTTTCTATAGAATTTTTTTTAACGATATCGATAGAATTTTTTATAAACAATTTTTTGTTATCTATAGAATTTTTTATTGAAATTTTTTTGTTATCAATTACTGTTGAATATTCTGTAGAAAAATTTTTGTTATTAATATCGATAGAACTTTTTATAGAAAATTTGTATTATCGATATCGATAGAATTTTCCATAGAAAATTTTTTGTTATCGTTAGAATTTTCTATAGAAATTTTTTTGTTATCGATAACTATAGAATTTTCCAACAAAAAATTTTTGTTATCGTCACTACAGAATTTTCTATAGAAAATTTTTTGTTATCGATAGAATTTTTAAAGAATTATTTTTGATATCAATAGAATTTTTTTAACGATATCGATAGAATTTTTTATAAACAATTTTTTGTTATCGATAGAATTTTTTATTGAAATTTTTTTGTTATCAATTACTGTTGAATATTCTGTAGAAAAATTTTTGTTATTAATATCGATAGAACTTTTTATAGAAAATTTGTATTATCGATATCGATAGAATTTTCTATAGAAAATTTTTTGTTAGCGATTTCGATAGAATTTTCTATAGAAAATTTTTTTTATCGATTTCGATAGAATTTTCTATAGAAAACTTTTTGTTATCGATTTCGATAGAATTTTCTATAGAAAATTTTTTGTTATCGATATCAATAGAATTTTCTATTGAAATTTTTTGTTATCGATATCGATAGAATTTTCGATAAAAATTTTTTTGGTATCGATATCGATAGAATTTTCTATAGAAAATTTTTTGTTATCGATATCGATAGAATTTTCTATAGAAAATATTTTGTTATCGATATAGATAGAATTTTCTATAGAAATTTTTTTTTGTTATCGATAATTAAGAATTGTCTTAAAAAATACTTTGTTATCGATAACTATAGCATTTTCTATAGAAAATTTTTTTAATATCGATAACCACAGAATTTTCTTTGTTATCGTTAACTACACAGAAAAAAATAAAAAAATATTTGAGTAAATTTTTAATACTATTGAGTAAAAAATTACTCAATTTTGCACCAGTAAACGATTTAATAGTATTGAGTAAATTTTTAATAAAAATTATTTAATGCTTACTAAAAAATTTTTAATGTATACTATTAAAAATTTAATTAAAAAATTTTCATTTCTTTAAGAAACTTTTTAATTGTGTCAAGTAAAAATTTACTCAAAATTTATCAATTTATTTTTTTAAAATGTTTAAAAAAGTTTCAAACTTTACCAAATATATTTATGTCTTGAAGACATTGGAAAATTTCATAAAGATGATTTCAAACTTTCATATACATACACAAAAAACTATAAACTAAACGAGAATTCAAAACACGAAGAGAATAAAAAAAAAATAAAAAAAAATATTAAATTTTGTATTAAATTATTTACTCAATTTTTTTTTTTTAGTTTTTGAGTAAATTTTTAATTGCGTCAATTAAAAAATTACTCAAATCTTATTTAAAAATTTAAACAAGTGATTACTCAAATTGTTTTTCTCAATATTATTTTCTGTGTATAGCATTTTCTATAAAATAGGTTAATTTGATAAAAAAAAAATCTTTTCTTTAACATAATTAAACTTTTCGAGTGTCCCATTATGTTATGAATGATAAAGATGCATGTGATTTCCTATCACTCGGCATAATAATGTTATTGTTATCATTTTTTTCCTATTAGGGGTTCCCTCAGTTTACTAATAAACAGTAATTCGTTTTAATTTTTGTTTGTATTAATAACCAGAGATGCCATATATTTTTATGGATGATATTCCCAATTTCTTATCCCAAAATATCCTTGCAGTGATTTCATTAATAAATACACCTTGTCAAAATTGGCAATATGTGATCTGCAATAAAATTTATTGGATTGGACAAGATTGGCAAAAAATTTACATCTAACTAGATCTGATCGAATACACTAATATACAATCAGATGCAATTATATTTTAATAGGTGACAGCAGATCAGATTCAATTTTTTTCTTAGCCCGTAAACAAAAAAAAACTTGGTATAACGAAAAATTTACTTAGGAATAGTTAAAAATTTTTATGAAGCTTCAAAAGCAATTTCAGAAGGCATAAGTCGACTACTCATTTACAATTTAATTTAAAAGATTGTATAAAGTAAAGTAGAGATTTCTTAAAATAGAATTGTTGTGTTAGAAAATATGAAAATTTATTTTGAAGAAACTATAAATATGTAAGCACATCAATAATAGAACCAGAAACAACTATTTGTTAAAGCATATCACATAATTTATGTGGTTGTATTGTCTAAGGTGCCGGTCAGTATATTTTGCTGATAGTACGAATATAAAAAATATCCTTTGTTGAATTCTCGACTGGAGCACATCCCAGTCAGAAAAATACAAAAGGGCCAAGGTTGGCAAAGCGTTGGTGCCAGTATTACCAACGTTGGCCGATAACACGGTTTGCAACTAATACTGTACAGTGGCATTGTTGGATTGATAACGCCAGATGGGGCTCGGGCCAATGGTTTTTTCTGGTGTTGGCAGACTGTTGGCAAAACAAAAAACACTGTACATCACCAGTGTCATATTTTTAAATAATACTACGCTGTGCCAAAGTCGGATTTACAAAAATACTGTACAGTGCTATTGTTGGATTGATAACGCCAGATGGGGCTCGGGCCAATTGTTTTTTCTGGTGTTGGCAGACTGTTGGCAAAACAAAAAATGCTGTACATTTTTGTCTGAATTTGTATCCGAAGTTAATACTTTAAGTAATGAAGGTACACACAAAAATTAGAAAAAAAAAAAATTTAAATATTTTTTTTACTTATATTATTAAAGGTGTCGAGGTGCACGGAAAACAATTTACATTCAAAATATTAGCTTTTTGCTGTGATATGCCTGCCCGAGCGTTTATCAAGTGTACCAAGGGTCACACAGGTTTTTTTTCTTGTGAAAGATGCACCGTAAAAGGAGAAACAGTAAATAAAACACGCATTTTTAAAGAAATAAATTGTGAACAACGTACGCTCCAGTCGTTTAGAGAAAAGGCTAACGCTGAGCACCATTTAGCTAAAGAAACCAGTCCACTTCTTCTTATATTTCCGAAGAAAACGTAGCAATTATGCAACAACATTTTTTTAAAATATCTAAAGATATTACAGCTGAGTTCCAAAGAAAACCGTTTGATTTAATGGATACAGGAAATTGGAAAGCTACACAATATCGTTTTTTCTTATTATATGGCGGAAGGATAGTTTTGAAAAATGTATTAAAATCTAATCAGTACAGACATTTTTTACTTCTTTTTACAGCTTGTCGAATTTTGTCATCTAGCAAATTAGCTACATTTAAAGCTGATTATGCTAAGCAACCAACCCAACCAACCAAATTGTTCGCAGTCAAAGGGTAAAGGAGTATGTAAAATCAATGTTGGTTCGATGTCATTCAGTGTTAGTGACGTTTACTATGTTCCTGATTTTAATTCAAACTTATTATCTGTAAAAAAGGTCACTGAAAAGGGTTACACAGTAAGTTTTAACAATAAGGAATGTATAATACAGAAAAATGCTAGGGTAGTTTGTAAGGCTTATCTTAACAATGGTTTATATACTTTAAATGCAACTTCTGAGAATGTAATGTCGGCTAATAATTGTAATAAAGGTTGTATACACTATTGGCATCGCGTTCTTGGCCATCATAATGAAGAAGGGATTAGAAAACTATTAAAAGATAATTTAGTATCAGACATTAATATAGTTGAATGTAAAAATCATAAAGAAACATGTGAAGTTTGTTTGCAAGGAAAATTTACTAGAAATTCATTTCCAAAAGAGAGTTTATCTAAAAGTGTTTCGATTTAGTGCATTCTGACGTCTGTGGTGCTATATCGCCTGCAACATATAGAGGGTATAAATATTTCGTAACGTTTATTGATGATTATAGTAGATATTGTACGGTTTATTTTTTGAAAACTAAAGATGAAGTCTACAACAAAATAGTTGAATTTTGGAATCATGTAAAAAATCAGTTTGGTCATTATCCAAAAATAATAAGGTCTGACAGAGGTGGAGAGTACGTAGGTGAAAAAGTTAAAGCGTTTTTATCTAGCTGTGGAACTGAAATTCAATACTGTGTTCCATACAGTCCACAGCAAAATGGAGTCGCCGAAAGGAAAAATCGCACATTGATGGAAATGGTAAAATGCATGCTGATTGACTCGGGGCTAACGAAATGTCTTTGGGGGGAAGCTTTAATGATGGCAAATTACATTCAGAATCGGTTGTCATCAAGGAGTGCATCAAAAACTCCATATGAATTGCGGTATGGAGAAAAACCTACTTTAAAAAGTTTTCGTGTTTTTGGTTCTTTCTGCTTTGTGCACGTCCCTAAGGAAAAAAAGAAAGAAACTTGATGAAAAGGCGACTCGTAAAGTATTTATTGGTTATGATCTTAATTCAAAAGGGTTAAGAATTTTTGATCCCAAGACGAACAAGGTACAGATTTCACGTGATGTTGTTTTTATTGATTCTAAGGATACCAGTGATGTCAGATTTAAAAATGAAAGCAAAATGAAAAGTAATGATAGTTTAGTTTATTTTCCTTTGAGTCACCATAAGGATAACGGTGCAATAGATAATGTTGACATATTAGACTATTCTGAAAATTATTATGGAAATGGCGATAATACTGAAGTAAATGAAAATGTAACGGATAATTCTAGTGAAGTTGAAGAAAATACTATTTCCAATCTAGAAATATCAGATTCTAATGAACGTGAAGAAAATACAATATCGAATATAGAAATTTCAGATTCTGAACTTGAATTCTCTAGTTCTGTAGAAGAATTTGAAGATGCAATTCAAAGTCCAAATCCAGCCATTAGGGTATCAAGTCGGATAAATAAAGGAATTCCTCCTAGAAGGTATCAGATTAATTCAGCAACTTTAACGATTGATCCACGTAATTTCAATAAAGCTATTTCAATTAAGGAGGAGAAGTCACAGTGGATTATGGCTATGCAGGAGGAGTTGAAATCCATTAATGAATGCCAAACATGGACTCTTGTAGATCTTCCACCGGGTCGAAAAGCAATCGGTTGTAAATGGGTTTTTAAGAAAAAATTAAACGAAAGAGGGGAAGTTGACAGATTCAAAGCAAGGCTAGTGGCACAAGGATACAATCAGAAATTTGGTATTGATTACGATGCAGTATTTGCTCCAGTAGTTAAACAAACAACAACAAGAATTTTATTCTCAATTGCTGGTAAAGAGAAAATGCTTTTATATCATTTTGATGTTAAGACAGCTTTCTTAAATGGAGATTTAGAAGAAACTATTTACATGAAACAACCTCCAGGCTTTATTTCTCCAGGCTCACCTGACAAAGTCTGCTTGTTAAAAAAGAGTTTATACGGATTAAAACAAGCAGCCCGTTCTTGGAATCAGTGCGTTCATAATGTTTTGATTGAGTTTAAATTTAAGCAAAGCAGCATGGACCCTTGTTTGTATATAATGAATAATCAAGACGATGTACACTTTCTTTTGGTATATGTTGACGACATGATTGTTGCTAGCAAAAATAAAAACTTCATTGAAGAAATATTTGAAATGTTAAATTCCCGATTTGCTATGTCAAACTTAGGACCAGTTAAACATTATTTGGGAATGGAAGTTACTCGCGATCAAAATTGGAATTGCTAATTAAATCAAGAGCTTTATATTAAGAAAATTGTTGATGAATTTGGACTTCATGATTCAAAATTTTCTGATATTCCATTAAGTCCATCTTACAATAAAACTTTAAATTCAGAAAACTTATTAGATAATAAGTTATATCAGAAGGCAATTGGATCTCTTTTATATTTATCGGTGAATACAAGGCCGGACATTACAGCAAGTGTATCCATTTTAGCCCAAAAAACTCAAACACCTACTAAAGAAGATTGGTGTGAAGTGAAACGCGTTATAAAATATTTAAATGGGACTTCAAAATTATGTTTAAAGCTTAGTAGTATTACTGATAATAATGAGTTATATGGATATGTCGATGCAGATTGGGGCGAAAACAAAGTTGATAGAAAATCTCACAGTGGTTATGTTTTTTATTTAAATGGAGGTGTCGTAAATTGGTCCTGTCGCAAACAAACTTGTGTTTCTCTCTCAACAGCAGAAGCAGAGTATATTGCTCTCTCTGAAGCAAAATGGATGCACGGTTTGCTCATGGAAATGAATAATCAGGTGAATACACCAATTACAATTATGGAAGACAATCAAAGTTGCATTAAGATGGTTTTTAATGAAAAATTTAATGCTAGGTCTAAACACATTGACATTAAATATCATTTTGTAAAAGATTATTGTTATACAAATTTTATAAGATTAAAATATTGTCCTACCGAGAAAATGATAGCAGATATACTAACGAAACCACTTATAAAATCACGATTACAAATGTTAAGGTCATTACTAGGGCTTGTCTAGTTTGTAAACAAAGAGGAGGAGTGTAGAACAAAATACTTTGTTAACACTTTGTGTTTGAATTTTTGTATTTAGAAAAATAAGCCTTTGAATATTTTGTAAATATTGAAAAGAAAATTTTTAATAAAATTTTGTTATTGTTCAATCAAAATTCAACCGAAAAGCTTTATTACCAATAATTACTCTATTACATAATAAAAGGTGTAATTATATAATAAAAGGTGTAATAAAAACAATATTTAATCGAAATCCAACCGCTTAAAAATAATTAATAAAAAAATAAATGGTCGTAAATGGTGTATAAAATGTACTGGCAGAGTACAATTCTGTTTGTAATTGCCAACGTTGAAACACTGTTGGCATTTCCAATAAATCCAGTGCTCCGCCAGTACAATATTTTTTGTACGGTTGGCAGTTTCTGATTGGGATGTTTATAAAAAAAATCCTATTAACAAGAATAACCAACATTTAAAATCCTATTGATGATAATACTATACGGAGTATTTAAAATCAGTATGGGTAATACCAAGGATGTTTATAATTTTTAGGAATTAAATTTTCTTCAGCATTTTACAACTTTAACCGTTATAATTTTAATAAATTCTAAAAATTTCACTACGGTTAAAAAAAATTATACATTCCCAAAAAATCCACCCTTCTTTGGAACCAAATCCCCTAAACCGGCATCTCTAAATAACAGAAGTATTGTTTATCATTTATAAATGTGTAAAGGTCAGCAAGAGATTGTCTCTTATGCCTGAGATCATTTCAAGTGTTATCAGTAGCAAACATAAATATGAAGACCATATCAGGCATGAATATGTAAACATTCAAAACAACAAATTAAAGTCACGATTATTGAGTAGAGGTACAGCAAGCAATGATAAGAAGACAAATATAAAAATACTCTTGACAAGAGATAATATAAAGAGATGGAAAATATGGTCAAGAGTTTCTAAAAAGAGAAAGTGGAAAGATTTACTCAATAAGAATTAATACAACAAAGGCGCTAATCGCTGGCGGATATTTTTTGTTAGAGATAAGAAATTATGGACAATTTTGTATTTATCGATAAATCGATAACAAAAAATTTTATATAAAAGTGTTAAGTTATCGATAACAAAAAAATTTCTATGGATAATTTCAAAGTTATCGATAGCAAACAATATTTTTTAGAACTATTCCATAGTTATCCATAACAAAAATTTTTCTATAAAACTTTCTAAAGTTATCTATAACAAAAAAATTTTATTGAAAGTTCAATCGATATAAAAATAGTTTCTTATAGATAATTCTATCGATAACAACAAATTTTCTATATAAAATTCTATTGATATCGATAACAAAAAATTTGCTATAGAAAATTCTACCGATATCGATAACAAAAAAAGATTTATAAAAAAATTCTATCGATAACAAAAAATTGTCTATGGAAAATTCTATCGATATCGACAACAAAAAATGTACTATAGAAAATTCTATCGATATTGATAACAACAAATTTTGTATAGCAAATTTTATAGACATCGATAACAAAAAATTTTCTATAAAAAATTCTTTCGATAACGATATCAAAAAACGATCTATAGAAACTTCTATCGAAATGGAAAAAAATTTCTATAGAAATTTCTATCGATACCGATAACAAAAAATTTTCTATAGAAAATTCTATCGATAACAAAAAATTTTCTATAGAAAATTCTATCGATATCGATAGCAAAAAATTTTCTATAGAAAATTCTTTCGATATCGATAGCAAAAAATTTTCTATAGAAAATTCTTTCGATATCGATAGCAAAAAATTTTCTATAGAAAATTCTATCGATATCGATAGCAAAAAATTTTCTATAGAAAATTCTATCGATATCGATATCAAAAAATTTTCTCTAGAAAATTCTATCAATATCGATAACAAAAAATTTTCTATAGAAAATTCTATCGATATCAATAACAAAAAAATTTGAATAGAAAATTCTATCGATATCGATAACAAAAAAATGTTTTATAGAAAACTCTATCGATATCGATAACAAAAAATTTTCTAAAGAAAATTCTATTGATATCGGTAAAAAAAACTTTTACTATAGAAAATTCTATCGATATCGAACAAAAAAAATTTCTGTGGAGAATTCTATCGATAACGATAACAAACAATTTTCTATAGAAAATTCTATCGATGTCGATAACAAAAAATTTTCTATAGAAAATTCTGTCGATGTCGATAACAAAAATTTTTCTATAGAAAATTCTATCGATGTCGATAACAAAAAATTTTCTATAGAAAATTCTATCGATATCGATAACAAAAAAGTTTCTATTGACAATTATATCGATATCGATACCAAAAAATTTTCTATAGAAACTTCTAAAATATCGATAGCAAAAAATTTTCTATAAAAAATTCTATCCATATTGATAACAAAAAATATTCTATAGAAAATTCTTTCGATATCGATAACAAAAAATTTTGTATAGATAATTCTATCGATATCAAATAATTTTCTATAGAAAATTCTATCGATGTCGATATCAACAAATTTTCTAAAGAAAATTCTATCGATTTCGATAATAAAAAAATTTTCTGGAGAAAATTCAATCGATAAAAAAAAATGTCTTTAAAAAATTCTATCGATATCGATAACGAAAAATTTTCTATAGGAAATTCTATCGATATCGATAACAAAAAAATATTTATAAAAAATTCTATCGATATCGATAACAAAAAATTTTCTATAGAAAATTCTATCGATATCGATAAAAAAAAATTCTATAAAAAGTTCTATCGATATCGATAGGCAAAAAATTTCTATAAAAAATTCTATCGACAGAAAATTCTGGTTATCAAAAGCAAAAGAATATTCTATCGATAACAAAAAAAAAAATGATTTGAAATTCTTTCGAAATCGATAACAAAAAATTTTCTATAGAAAATTCTATCGATAACATCGATAACAAAAAATTGATAGATAACAGAAAATTTTTTATAGAAATTCTATTCATAACGACAATAAAAAATTTTGTTTGGAAAACTCTATAGATACATATCGATAACAAAAAATTTTCTATAGAAAATCATATCGATATCGATACCAAAAAATTTTCTACAGAAAATTCTATCGATATCGATGACAAAAACTTTCTTTGGAAAATTCTATGACATAACAAAAATTCGATAACAAAAAATTTTCTTGGAAAATTCTATCGATATCGATAACAAAAAATGTTCTTTAGAAAATTCTATCGATTTCGATAATAAAAAAATATTCTGGAGAAAATTCTATTGATAGAAAAAAATTGTCCATAGAAAATTCTATCGATATCTATTTCTACAGAAAATTCTATCGATATCGATAACAAAAAATTTTCTATAGAAAATTTTGTTATCGATAACAAAAATTTTCTATAGAAAATTCTATCGGTATCAATAGCAAAAAATTTTCTATAGAAAATTCTATCGATATTGATAGCAAAAAATTTTCTATAGAAAATTCTATCGATATCGATAGCAAAAAAAATTTCTATAGAAAATTCTATCGATATCGATAGCAAAAAGTTTTCTATAGAAAATTCTATCGATATCGATAGCAAAAAATTTTCTATAGAAAATTCTATCGATATCGATAGCAAAAAATTTTCTATAGAAAATTCTATCGATATCGATAGCAAAAAATTTTCTATAGAAAATTCTATCGATATCGATAGCAAAAAATTTTCTATAGAAAATTCTATCGATATCGATAGCAAAAAATTTTCTATAGAAAATTCTATCGATATCGATAGCAAAAAATTTTCTATAGAAAATTCTATCGATATCGATAGCAAAAAATTTTCTATAGAAAATTCTATCGATATCGATAGCAAAAAATTTTCTATAGAAAATTCTATCGATATCGATAGCAAAAAATTTTCTATAGAAAATTCTATCGATATCGATAGCAAAAAATTTTCTATAGAAAATTCTATCGATATCCATAGCAAAAAATTTTCTATAGAAAATTCTATCGATAGCAAACAATTTTCTATAGAAAATTTTATAGTTATCTATTAAAAAATATGTTCTATAGAAAATTCTCTCTTTAGTTATCGATAACAAAAAATTTTCTACAGAAAATTCTAAAAAAATATTTTATGTAGAGTATTCTATCGTTGTCGATAATAAAAATGTTTTATAGAAAATTCTATAGTTATCGATAACAAAAATTTGTTTATAGAAATTTCTTTAGTAATCGATAACAAAAAATTTTCTATAAAAGTTCTATCGATATCGATAACAAACAAATTTTATATAAATTTTTTTAGTAATTTTTTTAGTTATCGATAACAAAAAATTTTATATAGAAAATTTTATAGTTATCGATAACAAAAATTTTTTTATAGATAATTTTTTTGTTATCGATAACAACAAATTTCCTATAGAAAATTTGTTTTATTAAAAATGTCAAAGTTATCCATTTGTCGATAACAATTTAATACAAATTGTTATCGGTAAGTTAGCATATTGTGTGAGTGCATTTGTAAGGGTGCCTCACAATTGTTGATTTAAATTCATATTATCGCTAGTTGCTGTTATTGTATCTGACCTTTAAAGATTAAAAACATGATGCAAAAGACCTTAAGTCTAAAAGAGAGAGTTTAAAACAATTTAAAAAACAAGAGATTAGTATTTAAACCTTGAGAATGTTAAAAATATTTAAAGAGATCACAGAGAAAGTGTAGCTTCAAATAATATTTTTTTGAAGGCTTTAGAAAAGACCTTAAAAGATTTTGATTTCAAAATGTGTTTGGATTTCGGTGTGTAAAGAAGATTATAGGAATATTTCAAATATTTTTTAAAAAAAAAAAATAAGATAATTAAAAAATATAAATAATAATGAATCAATATGTGTGCCGGTGTTGTCTTAAAGAAAATCCCGAATTACCTTACGAAATTTTTGATATCTCAACTTCGTTACTAAGAGAATTACAAGAGTGTTCTCCGACCTCGGTTAAATATGAATATAATGATGGTTTACCACAAATAATCTGTGATCTTTGTTGGATACGAGTACAAGAGGCCAACGACTTTCGCCGGCAATGTTTAGTAGCCGATCAAGAGTTACGAAATCGTTATGCTGATTATAAAAATAAAGCAGTGGAAGAGGTTTTAGGTTTAATAGAGAAATTTCGACAACAAGATAATGAAGTATTGGGTATGATGCCACATAATCAGTTTTCAGATGATTTATATCAAGATTTTGAAGAAACTAGAGATTTACCAGATTTTAGTGAGTTTAAAACTAAATTTTTTTTGTTTCTTAAATTTAACAAATTTTAAATAATATTACAGATTCCTTTGAATTACCATATGCAACAAATTCATTTACAAATGATCTAGATTTTTATAATACATCACATGATAGTGGTATATTTGAAGATGATTTAAATTTTCCAAGATTTGAAAATTTTGAAAACATTTTAACACCAGAAGCATCTAAAGAATCTTCTACTGATAATCAAAATAACAGCAATTCTTTGGAAACCGCACAACCAACACCGCCACTACCAGTAAAAACTACCAAAGATCGTTTTACTTGCATACACTGTAATAAAAAATTTACCCGCAACTTTCAACTTAGACTTCATCTTATATCAATACATAATATTGGCGATGGACCACAATATATTTGTAAAATTTGTAACAAAACTTTTGCTTCTCGTCATAGTTTAACATATCATCAGAAATCCATACACTATAAGGAAAAACCTCATGCCTGTCCAGAATGTGATCGAGAATTTACCTTAAAATCACAATTAGTCTCTCACATGCGTATGCATACGGGAGAACTAAAGCCGCGTATATTTGAGTGTAAAGAATGTGGTAAAAAATGGCCAACTAAATCAGATTTAAGAACACACATGCGGACTCATGATCCTAATATCGAAAGACCATTTCCCTGTGATAAATGTGAAAAGAGATTTTTTACGCGTGGTCATCTGACGTCTCATCTATTGGTTCATACGGGTGAAAAACCATTTCTGTGTGAATATTGTAATCTTTCATATCAAAGTGTGGGAAATTTAAATAATCATCTGCTACGTAGACATGCTAAGGAAATTATGAATAAGGAGGAATGTTCGAATAACGAGAATAAAGGAGAGAAATTTGATGTGATAAAAGATGGAATAAATGGAGGTGAAACGGTATTAATGGATCTTTGATAGCAGCATAATTTCCTTAGGCAGCAAGTATTTTAAATATAAAAAAGGTATAAGTTAAATTAAAATTATCATACAATTATGAAAATGATCAAGATTTCAACTGCTGCATTTGGAAAATATTAGATATAGGGATATACTGCAAACTGATAATATATTAAATCGAAAATTTTTTGTTATCGATAACTATAGAATTTTCTAGAGCAAAACTATTTGTTAATCAACAACTAAAGAATTTTTCTATAGAAAATTTGTTGTTATCGATAACTATAGAATTTTCTATAGTTAATTTGTTGTTATCGATAACCATAGATTCTTTTAATGAAACATTTTTGTTATAAATAATTTAGGAATTTTCTATAAACAAATTTTTGCTATTGATAACTATAGAATTTTTTACGGAAAATTTTTAGTTATCGATAACTATAAAATTTTGCTGTTATCGATAACCGTAGAATTGTCTCAAGCAAAATTTTTTGCTATCGATAACTATAGATTTTTTTAGAAAATTTTTTTTGTAATTCACAACTAAAAATTTTTTTTTATCGATAACTTTAGCAATTTCTAGAGCAAATTTTTAAATATCGATAACTATTGAATTTTCTATAAATATATTTTTTTTATCGATAAGTATTGCTGTTGTCGATAGATATGCAATTTTTTAGAAACTATAGAATATTCTAAAAAATTTTTGGTTCCCGATAACTACATAATTTTCTGTTGGCAAATGTTTTGTTATCGATAACTATAGAACTTTTGTAGAAAATTTTGGAATAGACTTTTTTATGTAAATTTTTTTTTTAGAATTATCTGTAGACTATTTTTTTGTTATCGATAACTATATAATTTTTTATAGAAAAATTTTTGTTGTCGATAACTATAAAATTTTCTAAAAAAAAAAATTGTTATCGACAACTATATAATTCAATAACAATAGAATTTTCCATTTAACATTTTTTGCTATCGATAACTATAGAATTTTCTATAGAAAATAATTTGACGCCGATAACTAAGAATTTTCTATAGAAAACAGTTGCTTTCGATAACTGTAGAAATTTCTATAGAAAATATTTTGTTATCGATAACAAAAAATTTTCTATAGAAAATTCTATTCTATTTTTTGTTATCGATATTGATAAAATTTTCTATAGAAAACTTTTTGTTATGGATATCGATAGAATTTTCTATAGAAATTTTTTTTCTATCGATATCGATAGAGTTTTCCATAAAATTTTCTATAGAAAATTCTATCGATAACAAAAAATATTTTATTGAAAATTTTTTGTTATTGATATCGATATAATTTTCTATAGAAAATTTTTTGTAATCAATATCGATAGAATTTTCTATAGAAAATTTTTTGTTATCGATATCGATAGAAATTTCTATAGAAAATTTTTTGCTATCGTTATCGATAGAATTTTCTAAAGAACATTTTTTGCTATCGATATCGATAGAATTTTCTATAGAAAATTTTTTGCTATCGATATCGATAGAATTCTGTATAGAAAATTTTTTGCTATCGATATCGATAGAATTTTTTAAAGAAAATTTTTTGCTATCGATATCGATAGAATTTTCTATAGAAAATTTTTTGCTATCGATATCGATAGAATTTTCTAAAGAAAATTTTTTGCTATCGATATCGATAGAATTTTCTATAGAAAATTGTTTGCTATCGATATCGATAGAATTTTCTATAGAAAATTTTTTGCTATCGTTATCGATAGAATTTTCTAAAGAAAATTTTTTGCTATCGATATCGATAGAATTTTCTAAAGAAAATTTTTTGCTATCGATATCGATAGAAATTTCTATAGAAAATTTTTTGCTATCGATATCGATAGAATTTTCTATAGAAAATTTTTTGCTATCGATATCGATAGAATTTTCTTTAGAAAATTTTTTGCTATCGATATCGATAGAATTTTCTATAGAAAATTTTTTGCTATCGATATCGATAGAATTTTCTATAGAAAATTTTTTGCTATCGATATCGATAGAATTTTCTATAGAAAATTTTTTGCTATCGATATCGATAGAATTTTCTATAGAAAATTTTTTGCTATCGATATCGATAGAATTTTCTATAGAAAATTTTTTGCTATCGATATCGATAGAATTTTCTATAGAAAATTTTTTGCTATCGATATCGATAGAATTTTCTATAGAAAATTTTTTGCTATCGATATCGATATTAATTTTCTATAGAAAATTTTTTGCTATCGATATCGATAGAATTTTCTATAGAAAATTTTTTGCTATCGATATCGATAGAATTTTCTATAGAAAATTTTTTGCTATCGATATCGATAGAATTTTCTATAGAAAATTTTTTGCTATCGATATCGATAGAATTTTCTATAGAAAATTTTTTGCTATCGATATCGATAGAATTTTCTATAGAAAATTTTTTGCTATCGATATCGATAGAATTTTCTATAGAAAATTTTTTGCTATCGATATCGATAGAATTTTCTATAGAAAATTTTTTGCTATCGATATCGATAGAATTTTCTATAGAAAATTTTTTGCTATCGATATCGATAGAATTTTCTATAGAAAATTTTTTGCTATCGATAGAATTTTCTATAGAAAATTTTTTGCTATCGATATCGATAGAATTTTCTATAGAAAATTTTTTGCTATCGATATCGATAGAATTTTCTATAGAAAATTTTTTGCTATCGATATCGATAGAATTTTCTATAGAAAATTTTTTGCTATCGATATCGATAGAATTTTCTATAGAAAATTTTTTGCTATCGATATCGATAGAATTTTCTATAGAAAATTTTTTGCTATCGATATCGATAGAATTTTCTATAGAAAATTTTTTGCTATCGATATCGATAGAATTTTCTATAGAAAATTTTTTGCTATCGATATCGATAGAATTTTCTATAGAAAATTTTTTGCTATCGATATCGATAGAATTTTCTATAGAAAATTTTTTGTTATCGATATCGATAGAATTTTCTATAGAAATTTTTTTGCTATCGTTATCGATAGAATTTTCTAAAGAAAATTTTTTGCTATCGATATCGATAGAATTTTCTAAAGAAAATTTTTTGCTATCGATATTGATAGAATTTTCTATAGAACATTTTTTGCTATCGATATCGATAGAATTTTCTATAGAAAATTTTTTGCTATCGATATCGATAGAATTTTCTATAGAAAATTTTTTGCTATCGATATCGATAGAATTTTCTATAGAAAATTTTTTGCTATCGATATCGATAGAATTTTCTATAGAAAATTTTTTGCTATCGATATCGATAGAATTTTCGATAGAAAATTTTTTGTAATCAATATCAAAAGAATTTTCTATAGAAAATTTTTTGTTATCGATATCGATAGAATTTTCTATAGAAAATTTTTTTTTATCGATATCGATAGAATTTTCTATAGAATTTTTTTTTGCTATCGATATCGATAGAATTTTCTATAGAAAATTTTTTGCTATCGATAACGATAACATTTTCTATAGAAACTTTTTGCTAGCGATAAAATTTTCTATAGAAAATCGTTTGTTTTCGAATCAATAGGATTTTCTATATAAAATTATTTTGATACCGAAAACTTAAGAATTATCTATAGACAATTTTTGGCTATTGATAACTAGATTATTTTGTTATCGATAACAATAAAATTTTCCATAATTTTTTTTTATCGATAACTCTAGAATTTCTATAGAAATTTTTTTGTTATCGATAGCTATAGAGTTTTCGTTAGAAAATCCTGTAGAAATTTTATATATCGATAACTTTAGAATTTTCTATAGAAAAGTTTTTGCTATCGATAACTATAGAAATTTCTATACAATATTTTTTGTTATTTGTCGATTACTATAGAATTTTCTACAGAAAATTTTTTGTTATCAATAACTATAGAATATGCTATGGAAAATTTTTTGTTATCGATTTTCTATAGATATTTTTATGTTATCGATAACTATAGAATTTTCTATAACAAATTTTTATGTAACGATAACTAGAAAATTTTCAATATAAAATAATTTGTTATCGATATCTATAGAATTTTCGATAATATTTTGTTATCGATAACTTTAGAATTTCCTATGGGAAATTTTTTATTATTTTTCTTATCTATAACTACAGAATTTTCTATAGAAACTATTTTGTTATTGATAACTAGATAACTAGGTACTTTCTGTAAAACATTTTTTGTTATCGATAGTTAGAGAATTTTCTGTAGACATTTTATTGCTATTGATACCTATAGACGTTTATATAGATTTCTTTTGCTATCGATAACTTAAGAATTTGCAATAGAAATCGAATTTGTTACAGAAATTTATTGCTATCGAAATTATACAAGTTTAAAAATTAATAGTTTGTTATCGATAACTTGAGAATTTTCTTTAAAAACTTTTTTGTTATCGATAACTTTAAAATTTTCTAAAGAAACGTTTTTGTTATAAACAATTTAAGAATTTTCTATAAACATTTTTTTGTTATCGATTACAATAGATTTTCCTATAGAAATTTTGTTTTGTTTTCGATAACTATAGAAATTTTTAAAGAAACATTTTTGTTATAAATAACTTAAGAATTTTCTATAAAATATTTTTTGTTATCGATAACTATAGAATTTTATATGGAAAATTTGTATTCCCGAGTAAAAATAAACATATATAACAATATATAACCAGATGCAAACATAATAAATCATATATGATTATACATCGCGTGAGATATTTTCAAAATTTTTTAACTGCAGTCATATGTAGTTATATATAATTGAATCATGATTCGGATTAAAAGGTGTACGGTTGATATAATTATATAAAATTATATGAGGGTCAATACAAAATTTGTTTTTCTGTATAATTTAATATAAAATTATATATATCCTATTCTGTTCCATATATAACATTATATGTTTCCATTTAACCAACAATTTGATAAGTTTTTAAGGCAAAGTATGAGAAACTTTTTAAAATGTTCCTAAACATTTCCTTGTTAGGGTTATGTATATCACCTATCTGGTTCGAAGCGTACCCGAACATTTTTTTGTTTAAGAAAATTATATGTTTGGTGAATGTATCGTTGACCTGTGGTGTGTCTCAACCCAAACCAAAAAACACCAGGATTTTACATGTTTTTATTCAATTAGATCTAATTAGATCCACTAATATATGTCAATGTATGGTCAAAACTCGGATGGAATCAAATCATATTTTATACAAGTTGATCTTTTTTAATGCAAAAACATCCACCATTATTCGGATTAAATTGCGTATAAATATATATTGTGTTATATATCATTATGTATTGCATCATATAAAAATTTTTACTCGGGTTATCAAAAACTATAAAAAAAATAAATATTTTTGCTATCGATAACTATAGAGTTTGCTATAGAAAATTGTTTGCTATCGATAGATATAGCATTTTCTAAAGAAAATTTTTGGTTGCTGACAACTATAGAATTTCTTACAGAATCATTTTTGTTATCGATAACTATTGAATTTTCGATAGAAAATTTTTGTTATCGATGACAATAGAATTTTTTGTATGGAATTTTTGTATGAAGTTTTTTAGTATCGATAACTATAGAATTTTCTATATAAAATGTTTTGTAATCTATAAGTATAGAGTTTTCTATAGAAAGTTTTTTTTTTATCGATAACTATAGAATTGTCTCTAGACAAGTGATTGCTATTGATAACTACAAAATTTTCTGTAGAAAATTGTTGGTATCGAAAAATATATTTTTTTTTAATTTTTTTTTTATCAATAACTAAAGAATTTGCTATAGAAAATTTTTTTTTTAATCGATAACTATACAATTGTCTATAAATAACTAATTGTTATCAATAATTATAGAATTTTGTGTAGAAACTTTTTTGTTATCGATAACTATGGAATATTCTTTTGAACATTTTTTGTTGTCAATGACTATAGATTTTTTTGCTATCGATAACTTTAGAGTTTTTTATAGAAATTTTTTTGTTATCGATAACCATAGAATATAGAAAATTTTCAGTTGTTGTATTTATTTACTGCAATTTCTTTGATATCGATAACTATAGAATTTTGTGTAACATTTTTTTATCGATAACTATGGAATTTTCTATAGATTTTTTTGTTATCTATAACTATAGAATTTTTTGTAAGAATTTTTTTAGTATCAATACTTATCGAATCAATAGAATGTTCTATATAAAATTATTTTGATACCGAAAACTTTAGAATTATCAATAAAAATTGTTTGTTATCAATAACTATTGAAAATAGAAAATTTGCAACTGTTATCAATATTTACTGCAATTTCTTTGATATCGATAACTATAGAATTTTCTATAAAATATTTTTTTTATCGATAACTATGGCATTTTTTAAAGAAATTTTTTTGTTATCGATAACTATAGAATTTTCTACAGATTTTTTTTGTTGTCGTTAACTATAGAGTTTTTTTACTGCAATTAATTTGATATCGATAACTATAGAATTTTCAACAACTTTTTTATCGATAACTATGGAATTTTCTGTAGAAATTGTTATCGATAACTAAAGAATTTTCTAAAGAAATTTGTTTGTTATCGATATCGATAGAATTTTCTATAGAAATTTTTTGTTGTTGTTTATATTTATTCTAATTACTTCGTTATCGATAACTATAGAATTTTCTATAGAACATTTTTTATTGTTGATAACAATGGATTAGATTTGATGTTCTTCATCACTTGGTGGACTGTTACTTATTATTTTGAAAACATGAGTACACACAAGTAGTACATGGTGTTTTTTAATCAGTATACGTGACTAATAATACCATCATGTATGGATCAAATTAGAAAAAAATGGTTATACTAATTAAATCAAGAAAGAAATTCTATTTCTGCTGGTATTCTTATTTAAAAAAATTATATCAGAATCGCAGTGAAATCCAGCGTGTATAACATCGTGTTTGCAAACTTTTAATATAATTTATAAAAAATTTTCCATACAGCAGCAAACAGAAAGTATTAATAAACAGCAATACTCTCATAAGTTGGAGTGTGATCGCTACACAGAAAAAATAAGCAATTAAATTTGTTAGTTAAAAAAAATTTTAGTTGATCTAATTAAAAAATTTAAACTGATATTAGGAATTTTAAATGTAAACATAAAAAATGGTTTTAACCACTACAATTTTAAAATGAATGTGCTCGATTCTGGAATACGATATCACCATTCACCTAATTTTGATATTCTTTCGAGTTTTAAGATTTTTAAATTTGTTCTTGTAATTATTAAAGACATTAACTAGATCTTTAATTTTTACAAGAAAAAAAATCTTAAAATTCGAAAGAATATCAAATTTTTAGAAATTAGGTTAATGGTGATAAAAATTGAGTGAATGGTGAAGTCGTATTCGAGAATCGAGCACAATATTTCCGAAATCAAATAATTTTTTAGTTGAACTAACTAAAAATATTATTGAATATATTATAATCAAATATTTTTTTCTGTGTATTTTATGTATAAATATTAAACAAAATCTATGATCATATTTATTTTTAACAATAAAAAAAAGTATGGCATGCATTATTAAAATATTTTTTCAATAAACTAAAATTTATATGATAAGAAGTTTGAAGATCATTTAAAAGGTTAAGAATTGTTTTAGTTTTAAGCTCTCAAACAAATAAATAAGTAAACTATTAATATAATGAACTCAAGGCAAAAGATTTATTAAATTATATTTTATTTTTAGGGGCTTAGTGGCTTTGAACTTTTTTCAGACGTTCTATTTTTTTGTCAAAAGATTTTGAGAATTTTTCAATTAAAAAAAAAAAACATCTTAAATTCATTCTCTGAATGTCTATAGAAAAAATATCTTAAATACTGAGAAAAAACACCTCAGATGCTGAAAATTTTTCTATAGAAATAATATCTCAGATTCTGATAGTTTTTCTATAGAAAAAAATATCTTAGATTCAGAGAATTTTACTATAGAAAAAAATATTTCAGATTATGTGAATGTTTCCTTAGGAATAATATCTCAGGTTCTGAGAATTTTTCTATAGAAAAAATATATCAGATATTTAAAGTTTTTCTACAGAAAAAATTTTACATATTCTGAGAATTTTTCTTTAGAAAAAATATCTGAGATTCTGAGAAGTTTTCTTAAGAAAAAATAACTCAGATTCTAAGAATTTCTCTATAGAAGAAATATCTCAGAATCAGAGAATTATTCTATAGAAGAAATATCTGGGATTCTGAGAGCTCAGATTTTGAGAATTTTTCTACAGAAAAAATATTTCATTTCCGAGAATTTTTCTATAGAAAAAATATTTCAACTACTCAAAATTTTTGTACAAAAAAAATATTTCAGATTCAGAGAATTTTTCTATAGAAAAATTTCTATAGAAAAATTTTTTGTTTCACCAACATATTTTTCGCGGAATTTTTTTTTCACCAAAACTTTTTTTTTCGGATTTTTTTTACCAAAAATTCTTTTAAATACAGTTTATTGCAATGATTTTCTTAGATTGTAAAGGGTATCAATACATTCGGCAATACAAAATTATTATTTTTTTTACTTGTTTTTCATTCTTATCGATCGGTTAGTGACATCTACTAATTGATGTAATGATTTTCAAGGCTAGATTATTAATTAAAATGTTATCAAACTAATTTCATAATTAGTTGTAAAGTGATTAAAATAAATGCAAATAAGTGAATGAATAGCATATGTCTGAAATATTAACCCGCTTTGAGCCTAAATTTCCGGTTTCAGTGAAGTATAGAGTTTTTGCGTGCCAATAACCGAAAATTTGATAGCTTCTACTTAAAACGTGTTTTCTGCAAAATCCATTTTTTTGAATTGTGATAGTCTTCTAAATTGCAACAGAATTTCAGTTGGAAATTATAAATATTTTTTTTTTCCAGCATCATGACTAGGAATGAGACTTTCATACACTAAAAAATCGGAGATATGCGTTTAAAATATGCGCTAAAAAATTCAAAATATGCACTAAAAAAACCTAAAAAATGCACTAAAAAATAAAATGTGTGCAATAAAAATCTTGTTTTCATGCAAAAAACTTCTTTAAAACCAAAAAAACAACGAAAGATTGAAATAGTAACATTTAAAACTTTATGTAAGCAAGTTTTTTTAGAAATAAAGACAATTTGTAAAAAAAAAATATTTTTCTTATATTCAAAATAAATTTTTAAAATTTATAAAAGTTTTTGAAACAAATAAATTTCAACTTGTGTTTTTGCTTATTTATGCCAAAATATGCAAAAATATGCAATTAACACTTGGAAATATGCTCAAAGTATGCATTTAAAACCAAAATATGCAAAAATATGCATTTTGATTAAAATAAAATATGCAACAAGAAATCGATGCCATTTTAACGCAAATTTGTTGATTCGGAAAGATAATAAGTCGATATCGTTTTTAGACTATCGACAAAAAACATGCATTTGCATGGAAATCACATCCCTTAATCATGACTTTAAATAAAAAAAAATATTAATATTTTTCGGAATTTTCCGATTTTCAATTAAAACAAAAACATTAAAGACATTGCCCCACTGTCCAATATTATAGTGTGTTAATATTGACCTAAAAAGGCATTTTTTTTTTCAACCCCGGCGATTTCGAAAATCGAAAAAAATTACTCCACCCTACTTAAAAATAAAAAAGTTTTGAAAAGGAAAATGATTTCGCAGTGGCAAATTTTAGATTGTTTTAATAATTCCTTTTCAAAAGAGTTCTAAATGCAATTACCATAATCAACATCATTTTTGTAGACTAAGACTAGACAGTTGTTCCGCTTGGTCGTTACAAATAGATTTACAATTTCTATACATATCAGTTTTATTGATAAGAATGTTTACCTAATAGAAACATTAAAATCATATTTTAAGATTAATGATTGAACTCATTGCCAGTGGAGCAGTCAATGACTTTATCAATAAAAATGTAAAACAAGTAGAAAAGTTAAATTCGACTTTGCCGAATCTATGAATACCCTCCACAATGCATTTTTTTAAAGGATAGTACATTTCTTAACGGGAAAAAATTAACAATTTTGATTAGAAATGTTTTATTTTGAGTAAAAAACTCTTTTTTGTCATTTAAAAAAAAACAGAAAAATTACTATTTTTTTTTAGTGTAAATTTTTTTTCGAGTCCCTAGTAAAAATATTTTGCTAATTTTACTAAATAGATCTAATTTGATCCGTAAAATGGTTGTATCAAATAATATCTAATTGTATTACTTTAGATCAAAAACTAAAAAAATTGATACAATTTGATCCTTTGAATTTGGTCAAATCTAACAAGATCAAATTAGACCTATAATATCTATTTTTATATAATTTGATGAGCAAAACCAAAATACGAATCTAATCATATATGGTACAATATCTAACCATATAAAGTGGATCAACCGTATCAAAGCGATAGATAAAATTTTATATAAATTTATACGGAAGCATATTAACTCATATAAGATTGTATCAAACTATATATGATTATATCAGAAAATTTTTACTCGGGGTGTAATGTTTTTTTTTACTGTAAAAATATTTCTGAGTGAATGCACGTACGTATGTACACAAAATATTGTCATTTTTGTAAAAAAAAAAAAACAAATTTTTTTTTGAGTGTAAATTTTTTTTGAGTGTACAATTTTTTTTGAGTGTAAAATTTTTTTCGAGTGTAATTTTTAAGTTACCAATGCTTTTAAAACTAAACAAGTTTAAAAAGCATTGCTTTAAAATTAAACAAGTTTGAAAAGCATTGTTTAGTTACCACCAATGCTTTTAAAACTTGTCAAAACACGTGGCATTTTTGATGAAACTAATCTGAAATTCAGGGTTTTGCTTATAATTTTTGAACCACTGGACCGATTGAGCAGAAATTTAATTCCAAATCGACCCGGGGAACGGCAAAGCTACATGCCAAGCCTCAGTAGTCTCATTATTGTCTTACGAAAGTTATCGTGTTTTATATCTCGTAAATTTGCGAAATACCCTTGCCGAAATTTACTCTTTTGCTCATAACTTTTGAACCACTGGACCGATTTGGCTGGATTGCAATACCAACCTGATCAGGTAAATGACAAACATATATGCCAAACTTCAGTTGCCTCTGTAAAGTCTTTCAAAAGTTAGCGTGTTTTCTACGGACAGACAGACAGACGGACGGACGGACATCGCTAGATCGACCTAAATTCGATCGAGGATCATAAATATATATACTTTATGGGGTCCTAGACCAATATTTCGATGTGTTACAAACGGAATGACAAACTTATATATACCCTCTATCACTAGAGTGGAGGGTATAAAAAAATTCGGCCCTGCCGAATATATGTAATACCCTTCACAATGTAAAAAAAAATTAAAATTTTTTTAACCACTGAAAATATCGATTCCGTGGTTCTAAAGTTATGAACGAAAATGTAAGGACACCTCGAAAATTTTGGTACATTCAACATAACCTAAAAATACAAAATGCTTTAATTCGGCTGCCTGTTGACATATGAGAACAGAACTGAACACCGATTGGTATTTAAGCAAGTACGAATATATTTTTTTACAAATAAAGAAAAAAATTTCGGATTTTTTACACTAATTTTTTTTCGCGAAAATTTTTTCAAATTTTTTCCCCCCAAAGTATTTTTTTTAAAAAAAGTTTTTTTGCAATAATTGTTTTTGGATTGTGGAGGGTATCAATACATTCGGCAAGGCCGAATTTAACTTTTTTACTTGTTTATATTGAGGTTATGTGGTTATCGCAAGAATGTTTTAGAATCGATTACTAATCAATAACCATATATATTTTATAGGGTCAAAGACCGATTTTTTGATGAGTTACAAACGGAATGACAAACTAATATATGCCATCAACTACTTACAATAAGTGAAGGGTATAAAAACTTTAATGGAAAAAAATATTTAAATTGTTATTCAAAAAATGAGTGTTCAAAAAATAGTTCTGAATGCATTTAAGAAATATTTTTTCTTAAACAAATAACAAATTTTCTTTAAGAAAGTTTGTTATCGATAAATATATTTTTTAGAAAAGTTTGTTATCGATAACTTATTTTCTTAAGGAAAGATTCTTATTGACAACTTATTTTCTTTAGAAAAGTTTGCTATCGATAACTAATTTTCGTTACAAAAGTTGGTTGTAGATAACTATTTTATTTATTTTTTTTATTTTTAGAAAAGTTTGTTATCGATTACTTGTTGTCTTTGGAAAAGTTTGCTATTGATATTTTATCTTCCCTCGAAGAGTTTGTTAACTTTTATTATTTTTCTTTAGAAAAGTTTGTTATCGATAAATAATTTTCTTCAGAAAAGTTTGTTATTGATTAATTATTTTTTTTACAAAAGTAACTAACTAATTTTTATTATAAAAGTTTGTTATCGATAACTTATTTTCTTTAGAAAAGTTTTTTTTATCGATAACTTATTTTCTTAAGAAAAGTTATTTATAGATTACTTATTCTTAGAAAAGTTTCTTTAAAAAAGTTTCGATACATCGATAATAACTTTTCTTTATTATAGTTTGTTATCGATACATCGATAACTTATTTTCTTTAGAAAAGTTTTCTATCGATACATCGATTACATATGTTTTTAAGAAAAGTTTGTTATCGATAACAAATTTTCCTTAAAAACATTGTTACCAATACATCGATATAAAATTTTCTCAAGAAAAAATTGTTATCGATAAATATTTTTTTTTTTAAATTTTTTTATTGATAATTATTTTTTTTTTAAAGTTTGCTATCGATAATACAATTTTAAGAAATTTTTGTTATCGACATATCGATACTCAATGTTCTTTCGAAAAGGTTTTTATTGACACATTGATACCATACCTATTTTCCTTAGAAATTTTGTTATCGATTTATCGATAACTTAAACATTTTATCGATAATTTTTTTCTTTAAGAAAAGTTAGTTATCGATGCGTCGACAACTAATATTTGTTGGCAAAGTTTGTTATCAATACAACAATAAATAATTTTCTTTGGAAAATTTTTTTATTGGACACATTGAGAACTAGTTTCCTTTAGAAAATTGCTATCGATAAGTCGTTAAATATTTTCTTTAGAACAATTTTTATCGATAATTTATTTTCGCGAGAAAAGTTTGTTATCAATACATCGATAACTGATACTCTTTAATTTTTTTTTCCCGATGTATCAAAAACTAATTTTTATGAACTTTTTAACAAACTTTTATAATTTATTTTCATTAAAAAAGTTTGTTCGTTAAATATTTTTTTAAAAGAATTTTTTATCCATGCATCGGTAAATAATTTTCTTTAGAAAAGTATCTTGTCTAAAAATCGGAAATAATTTTCAGCAAAAAAAGTTTTTTTTAACGATACATCAACAACAAAATATCTTTAGAAAAGTTTGTTATCGATGATTCAATAAATAGTTTTTTGTCGAAGAGTGTGTTATCGATACCTCGATAACTTATATTCTTTAGAAAAGATTTTTATCGATATATATTCATATATTATTTTCCTAAGAAAAGTTTGTTATCAATACATCGATAAATCATTTTTGTTAGAAAAGTTTTTATCGACACATCAACAACAATTTTTTTTAAAAATGTTTGTTATCGATGCTTCGATGGTTTTTTTTAATGTTTTTATTGAAACATCGATTACATAACTTTTTTCTTTACAATTTTGTTATAGATAACTAATTTTATCTAGAAAGGTTTGTTATCGATACATCGATAAATCGATAACATATTTTCTTAAAAAATTTTTATCGACACATCCACAACAAATTTTCTATGGAAAAGTCTGTTATCGATAACTAGTTTTTCTTAAATGTTGTTTTTGAAACATCGATTACATATCTATTTTCTTTAGAATGTTGGTATCGATTCATTGATAACTTATTTTCTCTAGAAATGTTTGTTATCGATATATCTGTGAATCGATAACTAATTTTCATTGAAAAATTTGTTATCAATACATTGATAAATAAATGTTCCTAAAAAAGCTTGTTATCGATAACTAATTTTCTGAAAAAATATATCAAAATCGATATGGGAAAAGTTTGTTATCGATACAGAAAAGTTTGTTATCGATAAAGAAAAGTTTGTTATCGATACATCGATAACTTACATTCTTAAGAAATGTTTGTTATCGATTTCAAATTTTCTTTAGAAAAGTTTGTTATCGATTACAAATTTTCTTTAAAAAAGTTTGTTATCGGTTACTAATTTTCTTTACAAAAAAAGTTGACATCGATAACTTATTTTTTTGAGAAAAATGTGTTATCGATAACCATTTTAAAAGCCTTCATTTTTGTTATAGAAAATATTTTTTTAAAAAAATTTTTCAATATTTCTTTTTTTTTTTACTTTTTACATTTTTTTTAACTTTATATTTGATATATGGTAAGTATAACAATTTTTATATTTGTCTATGTATATTGTATTTATAAATTTATATTTTGATATCGTACAACTACTAGCTAAGATTTGTGAGTACTTATACACTATTTTTTACTATACAATCAAAACCCATTACACCGGAGTGATTTTAGATTTTATTTTTTTTTTAATTTTCAAAATTGGAACTCGAGAAAAATAAGAATGGTTGCAAAAATGAGGAGTTTTAGAAGGGGTTTAGTTGGATAATTCAGCTTTATAAGAAGACTTATAAATAAAAGCTTTTTATAGCTGATACAAATTTTTGACTACTTCAGCATCATATATTTCTAAGTTTATGCCTCAATAAAGAACGCATATTAAATTTTAATCGGATTAAGCTAAGTTTTTCTTAATTTGTTTTTTTCACCATTCAACAACTTTGCTGCAGTACCCATTTTTGAAAATCGAAAAATAACTAAAATCGTTCCGGCTTAATACTCACATGTCTATACTTGAATATGTATAAACTTAACTATCATAAAATATTTACATTTTTGGTTATTTATGTATACATATGTGTTGATCTTTACATAACAGAGCCGTAAGAAGAAAAAGGACAAGAGATAATATTTTTCAAAATTCTAGAACATGCGGGAATTTGATAAAAATTATACAAAATTATATATAATTATACTAGATTATATAGAAAGGCTTCAGAAAATTTAATAAAAGAGCCGTAAGAAGAAAAAGGATAAGAGATAATATTTTGTGTAATTCGAGCACATACCGATATGAGCAGGTATTAAAATTAGGGATCGAGTAAAAAAAATATATATAATTATATATAATTTCATAAAAAATTATACAAAATTATATATAATTATACAAGATTAATATATAAAGGCTTCAGAAAATTTAAGGAAATTTAATATAATTTTATCTAATTTCATAAAATTATATCCACCGAGTCCTGGATATAATTATATATAATTTTATCAAGTTATATACAATTTAATCTTATTTTATCCAATTTTCTGAAAACTGTTACCCCCGACTAAAAAAGTTTAGATATAGCAACATATTATTTATTATATTTATATATGGCCATACACAGTACTTTACATAATTATATGTAAATGTATCTTGTATTAAGTTTTACACCCAAAATTTAATATGGTGCCATATAAAAGGATATCAAATCATGTGTTGCTCCACATACAATATATAAAGCTTTATTAAATTAGACATTGCAAATAATATTTTATATGACTCCATAAATGACCTCATACAAGATTACATAAATAAATATATGATATACAACTCCATGTCTGACCTCATACAAGATGAGATATACATATATGAGGAGCTGCAGAACAAAACGTACTTTTTCGCATATTAAAATTATTTGGGAAATTGGGGTTTATTTATTTCGCCCCTTTAAAAAACGGCATGAACCTGAATATGGTAACAAGTTTTTTGCTTATCAAGAGATGCATCAAACTGCCATAAGTCACCACATTATATGTTAAGGATGTTTAATATAAAACCACTTTTACTTTGGAAAAAGTACGTTTTGTTAAAAAATAATGAAAAAAGTACGTTTTGTTTAAAAATAATTGAAAAACGACGTTTTGATGTGCGTATTTTTTTAGACGATACTATTTTGATCGAGTGTTTCAAAAATGTTCTTATTTATTAAAAACTACAAAAGAGCTTCATTGGCTCATATTTAGATACGTTACTCACGAATTGGCAAAGTTAATGTACCCCCATACTGTAGTTGTGGGGTGAAAATAGACCAATAAGGATAAGTGGGAAATCCTTCACTGGCCTGCAAGAAGGCCTCAAAAAATCTTGGTGGGCATTTATATGTATATGGAATAAGTATAAGAGTAAAATGGCATATTATAAAATTATGAAAAATCTTGCATATGAAATACAATGAAAAAAGTACGTTTTGATAAAAAATTAACAAAAAAGTACGTTTTGTTACACACCAATTTTAAAGGAATCCATTTTCTTGATGAAAAACAAAAATAATTCACGCTATGGAATTTTTTTCTGATAGATTTCGAACCAAATAATATAAAAAGAACAAAAAATCAATTTGTCAAAAAATGCGAAAAAGTACGTTTTGTTCTGCGACTCCTCATATATGGTGCTGAATTGGGGGAAAAAAGTTTTCTAAGTCCCGAGAAAATTTTTTAAAATTTCCAGACACAAATAATTTTTGCGTTTTGGAGTTAAAAATTTCATTAAAAATGATTTAAACAAAAAAAAAATTAGCCAAATTTTGAAAAAAAGTCCTTAAAAAGTTTTGTAGAATTTTCGAAGTCCTGGATAAAAAATATTTTTCCCGAGTAAAAAAGTTCCTATATAGTTGTATATAATTTTATAAACATCATATATGATTAAATAGAATTATATAGAATTTGATGCGAAAAATGAGTCGATAAAACTATATAAAATTTGATAAATGTATCATATATTTTGATAAATTTTTTATGTAATTTTATGCGAAATTTGGACCCCTATTTTTATATAATAATAGCAAAATTATATAATTAGATATAATTATATAAAAATATATAAAATTGTATAAAACTGTATAAAACTATATAAAGTTACATAAAATTATATATAATTATATATAATTAAAACAAAATTTTATGATTTATATAAAACTTGATATAATTTTATGTAACTTTATATAGTTTTATACAGTTTTATACAGTTTTATACAATTTTATATATTTTTATATAATTATATCTAATTATATAATTTTGCTATTATTATATAAAAATAGGGGTCCAAATTTCGCATAAAATTATATAAAAAATTTATCACAATATATGAAACATTGATCAAATTTTATATAGTTTTATCGACTCATTTTTCGCATCAAATTCTATATAATTCTATTTAATCATACATGATGTTTATAAAATTATATACAACTATATCGGAACTTTTTTACTTGGGTTGGTAAATTTTTTTCGGTTTGAAGTAAAAATTTATTAACAAAGTTTTAAGAAAAAAATTTTTAAATTTCGATTTTTTTTTTTTAATTTCTAAGTCCCAGACAGATTTTTTTTGCAATTCCCGATAAATTTGAAAATGATGAAATAAAAAAAAAAATATTTTATGCAAAATTCTACATATTTTATCTTATGATATAAAATTATATACAATTATATCAAATTAGATAAACTCAATATTCGGATCAAAAACGATCATATTTAATCTAATATAACAAGTTTTGAGCTATTTTGATCCACCAATTTCATCATCTTATTTTATCCAAATACGTGTTGGGGCAATCAAATTAAATATGGCTCAATTTCAAATTATATATGGACCTGTATATTTATTTTTAGTCGAGCCTGTATATAATTTTTATATAATTATATATAGTTGTATTAAATAATATATAATTATACATAAACCTTTTTGTATTTGGGTGGTCAAACTACCCGAGTAAAAAAGTTTTGATGTAATCATATAATTTGTAATATAATTATATATAAATTGATCAATCATTTGATCCCACTAATGGAGGATCCAATAATATATGATTATATCTTATTAGATCAAATTTGATATTATTAGACATAATAAGATCAAAAAAATGGAACGGTAAATTTCATCAAATTTGATATTGAAGATCATATTAGATCTAATAAGATGTTATTATATATTATTAGATCTTATAAGATCTATTTTTTTATAATATCAATTAAGATCATATATACCCCCGACTAAAAAAAAATAATACGGTGTTATATAACATTTGATCCCAAAAATGGAGGATCCAAAAATATATGATTATATCTTATTAGATAAAAATATAGATAAAAAGATATAATTAGATCCCAAAAATGGAACGGTAAATATTATCTAATTTGATATAATAAAAAATTAGATCTAATAAGATCTAATAATATTTAATTATATCTTATTAGATCTAATATGATCTTTAATATCAAATCAGATGAAATTTACCGTTCCATTTTTGGGATCTAATTATATCTAATTATATAAAATTTGATATAATAAGATATAATCTTATATTTTTAGATCCTCCATTTTTGGGATCAAATGATGGATCTATTTATATACAATTATATAAAAAACTATATGATTATATCAAAACTTTTTTACTCGGGCCGTTCCATTTTTGGGATCTAATTGCATCTAATTATATCAAATTTGATCTTATAAGATATAATCACATATTTTTGGATCCTCCATTTTTGGGATCAAATGATATATGTTTTGTTTTAGTCGGGTAAACTGAATACGATATCAGGATACAACTTAGCTTTTACATCAGCAGCACTCTCATCTGAAAAAATTCTTATCAGGAATTAAAGTTAAATTTATAAAAATCATAACGAAGACATTTTAAAATCGTTAAAAAATCTTAATTCTGAAAAAATTCTTCCCAAGTCTCTGTTTTTTACTTACAATCCATATATATTTATGTTTATTTTTAGGTTTATATCAATATTTGTATATATTTTTTATCCTTTTTGGTATATATCCCTGGTTTTTGAGTATAATATTTTCAGTCATACACTAAAGTGTCTGTTTTTTTCTTACATTTTTTTGTTGCTTTAAAAATAAATTTACATTGCATTTAAATAAAAATTTTATAAGAAAAAGAAGAAAATTTACAGCGAAAATAATTTTTAACAAAACATAAAGTTTAACAATTTTACAGCAATAGATTTTTTTTTTTTATTTTTTCCTAGAAGACTTTTTTTTATTAAAGAATATTTTATTTTTTAAACATGCTTCAGCTAAAAACAGATTTTGGTTCTTAAACAAAAAATATTTTTTAAACTTTCTTTGAACAATATTTTTAAAAACGTTTTTAACCCAACGTATTTCTTATTTTTTTCTGCATTTTATTAATAAAGCATTTTTGACGCAACCAAATCACGTGGCATGTCTATTCTTATAAAATATAATATTCTTACTGATGATATGACAAAACCGTTTCTAAACCATGTTGTTACAACACATCTACCACATGATGTCAATGTTGTTGATAGTAGTTGAGTAGTAAATATACTATACTTGAATTTAGAAGAGTTTTAAAAGATTTGAAGATTGATGTCGCTGATGAATTAGGATAATAGTCTTCAAATTCAGATATCATTAGCATATCTGCAACGAAAGAAATTGAAAAAAACATTTATTAAATAAAAAATAAATTTAATTAATATGGGTAGAGGCTAACAAATAATTTTGGAAAGTTATCGATAACGTTTTATAAAATTTTCTAAAGAAAATTTATTATCGATGTGTCGATAACAATTTTTTAAAAAATATTTGCTTTCAATGCATCGGTATCAACATTTTTAAAGAAAACAAGTAAGAAAGCTATAGTCGGCTGTGTCGAATCTTTAAATACCCTCCACCAATGTGATGATTTAAAAAACTTAAAAGTTTGTTTTATTTATACCTCAGGAAATAAAAAAGTACCAAAAAGTGTACTTTCGGTACCTTTAATAAAAGGTACTTTTTATAGAAGGTACTTTTTATAAAAGGTACTTTTTATAAAAGGTACTTTTTATAAAAGGTACTTTTTACAAAAGGTACTATTTTTAAAAGGTACTTTTTATAAAAGGTACTTTTTATAAAAGGTACTTTTTATAAAAGGTACTTTTTATAAAAGTTACTTTTTATAAAAGTTACTTTTTATAAAAGGTACTTTTTATAAAAGGTACTTTTTATAAAAGGTACTTTTTATAAAAGGTACTTTTTATAAAAGGTACTTTTTATAAAAGGTACTTTTTATAAAAGGTACTTTTTATAAAAGGTACTTTTTATAAAAGGTACTTTTTATAAAAGGTACTTTTTATAAAAGGTACTTTTTATAAAAGGTACTTTTTATAAAAGGTACTTTTTATAAAAGGTACTTTTTATAAAAGGTACTTTTTATAAAAGGTACTTTTTATAAAAGGTACTTTTTATAAAAGGTACTTTTTTTAAAAGGTACTTTTTATAAAATGTACTATTTATAAAAGGTACTTTTTATAAAAAATACTTTTTATAAAAGGTACTTTTATAAAAGGTACTTTTTATAAAAGGTACTTTTTATAAAAGGTACTTTTTATAAAAGGTACTTTTTATAAAAGGTACTTTTTATAAAAGGTACTTTTTATAAAAGGTACTTTTTATAAAAGGTACTTTTTATAAAAGGTACTTTTTATAAAAGGTACTTTTTATAAAAGATACTTTTTATAAAAGGTACTTTTTATAAAAGGTACTTTTTATAAAAGGTACTTTTTATAAAAGGTACTTTTTATAAAAGGTACTTTTTATAAAAGGTACTTTTTATAAAAGGCACTTTTTATAAAAGGTACTTTTTATAAAAGATACTTTTTATAAAAGGTATTTTTTATAAAAGGTATTTTTTATAAAATTTTTTTTTATGAAAGGTACTTTTTATAAAAGGTACTTTTTATAAAAGGTACTTTTTATAAAAGATACTTTTTATAAAAGGTACTTTTTATAAAAGGTACTTTGAATAAAAGGTACTTTTTACAAAAGGTACTATTTTTAAAAGGTACTTTTTATATAAGGTACTTTTTATAAAAGGTACTTTTTATAAAAGGTACTTTTTATAAAAGTTACTTTTTATAAAAGTTACTTTTTATAAAAGATACTTTTTATAAAAGGTACTTTTTATAAAAGGTACTTTTTATAAAAGGTACTTTTTATAAAAGGTACTTTTTATAAAAGGTACTTTTTATAAAAGGTACTTTTTATAAAAGGTACTTTTTATAAAAGGTACTTTTTATAAAAGGTACTTTTTAGAAAAGGTACTTTTTATAAAAGGTACTTTTTATAAAAGGTACTTTTTATAAAAGGTACTTTTTATAAAAGGTACTTTTTATAAAAGGTACTTTTTTTAAAAGGTACTTTTTATAAAATGTACTATTTACAAAAGGTACTTTTTATAAAAGGTACTTTTTATAAAAGGTACTTTTATAAAAGGGACTTTTTATAAAAGGTACTTTTTATAAAAAATACTTTTTATAAAAGGTACTTTTTATAAAAGGTACTTTTTATAAAAGGTACATTTTATAAAAGGTACTTTTTATAAAAGGTACTTTTTATAAAAGGTACTTTTTATAAAAGGTACTTTTTATAAAAAGGTACTTTTTATAAAAGGTACTTTTTATAAAAAGGTACTTTTTATAAAAGGTACTTTTTATAAAAGGTACTTTTTATAAAAGGTACTTTTTATAAAAGTTACTTTTTATAAAAGGCACTTTTTATAAAAGGTACTTTTTATAAAAGATACTTTTTATAAAAGGTATTTTTTATAAAATTTTTTTTTATGAAAGGTACTTTTTATAAAAGGTACTTTTTATAAAAGGTACTTTTTATAAAAGGTACTTTTTATAAAAGATACTTTTTATAAAAGGTACTTTTTATAAAAGGTACTTTGAATAAAAGGTACTTTTTATAAAAGATACTTTTTATTAAAGGTACTTTTTATACAAGGTACTTTTTATAAAAGGTACTTTTTATAAAAGGTACTGTTTATAAAAGGTACTTTTTATAAAAGGTACATTTTATAAAAGGTACTTTTTATAAAAGGTACTTTTTATAAAAGGTACTTTTTATAAAAGGTACTTTTTATAAAAGGTACTTTTTATAAAAGGTACTTTTTATAAAAGGTACTTTTTATAAAAGGTACTTTTTATAAAAGGTACTTTTTATAAAAGGTACTTTTTATAAAAGGTACTTTTTTATAAAAGGTACTTTTTATAAAAGGTACTTTTTATAAAAGGTACTTTTTATAAAAGGTACTTTTTATAAAAGGTACTTTTTATAAAAGGTACTTTTTATAAAAGGTACTTTTTATAAAAGGTACTTTTTATAAAAGGTACTTTTTATAAAAGGTACTTTTTATAAAAGGTACTTTTTATAAAAGGTACTTTTTATAAAAGGTACTTTTTATAAAAGGTACTTTTTATAAAAGGTACTTTTTATAAAAGGTACTTTTTATAAAAGGTACTTTTTATAAAAGGTACTTTTTATAAAGGAACCTTTTATAAAAGATACTTTTTATAAAAGGTACTTTTTGAAAACGGTACAGAATTTTCGGAAAGTACTTGTTCCAGAATGTTTTATTTCACTAAAGGATCCTACATTCTAAATTTCAAGTTTGAATAAAATTTCAGTAAATAAAAAAAAGTACCAAAAGTACTTTTTTACCCATTTTACCCCAGTAGAATCAGCATTGGCAAAACCCGAGCCTTAGTGAATCTTTTTTCCAGAAGGTGAACCGACATTGCAAATTTCCATTTTCTAGTACCATTATTTAAGGAAATATAAAATGTAACAAAAGTACATATTTTAACCATTTTACCCTATTAGAAAAATCATTGGCAAAAACCCAGCCTTAGGGGATCTATATTCCGGGAGGTGAACATACAGTCCAAATTTCAAGTCTTTGTGACAATTTTTTAAGGAAATATAAAAGGTGCCAAAAGTACAGATTTTTTCCTTTTTACCCTCTTAGAATCAACATTGGCAATAATCCAGCCGTACTGGATCTATATTCTAGGATGTGAACATACTGTCCAAATTTCAAGTTTCTATGACCATTATTTCAGGAGATATAAAAAGCACCAAAAGTACAGTTTTTTACCCTTTTGACCCCCTTAGAATTAACACTGGCAAAAATCCAGCCTTAATGGATCTATATTCCGGGAGGTGAACATACAGTCCAAATTTCAAGTCTCTATGATCATTATATCAGAAGATTTAAAAAGTACCAAAAGTACAGTTTTTTACCATTTTTAACCCCTTACCATTGGCTAAACTCCAGCCATAGTGGATCTATATTGCGGGAGGGTAACATACAGTCCAAATTTCAAGTCTCTGCGACCATTATATCGGGAGATATAAAAAGTACCAAAAGTACAGTTTTTTACCCTTTTACCCCCTTAGAATCAACATTGGCAAAAATCCAG
Source organism: Pegoplata infirma (assembly GCA_963921195.1). NCBI lineage: Eukaryota > Metazoa > Arthropoda > Insecta > Diptera > Anthomyiidae > Pegoplata > Pegoplata infirma. Next base: position 204,244,751 of record OY992537.1, on the reverse strand, counting down.
CCTTAGTGGATCTTTATTCCGGAAGGTCAAACTACAGTCCAAATTTCAAGTCTCTAACTTCAGCGGTTTGGGCTGGGCGATGATGAATGTGTATGTCAGTCAGTCATATTACTCTTTTATATATATATAAATTTTCCGGATTTGGGCGATTTTTGCCATAAAGTTTATTTCTGTCTTTTATTATTTAACAAAATTTATTTTTTAAATGAAAATATTTTTTTTTTTAAGAAATCTGAACAAAATTTAATTTTGGCGATATTTTACATCCGATTTGGCGACAAAGCAAAAAAAAAGTCTGGCAACCCCGTTAATATGACGAAGCAAAAAATGGACACACACACACACATGCTATATAAAAATAACTATTAATCTTTTTATTATTACTTAACGAACTTTTTTTAATTAAATTTCGATTTTGTTTTACATATTTTAAAGCTTTTTTGTAAAGATTTTTTTCCTTTTTCTCAGTTTTTTTTTTTCATTTCCGTTTTCTTTCTTATATATCACACAAAATATGAGTTAATTTAGGGTTATGTTGAAAAAAAACTATGTGTTTTTTAGTAATTCGCTCATAACTTTTAAAATACTTAACCGATTTAAAAAAAAATACATCAGTTTTTGCCTGGGAAAATTACGCAACTTTTGGTACTCCAAGCGTTTAAATCGGTTTCGGAGTATTGCCAAAAACGTGATTTCAACAGACAGACAGACAGACAGACGGACGGACAGACAGACGGACATCGCTAGATCGACTTAAAATCGATCAAGGATCATGAATATATATACTTTATGGGGTCCTAAACCAATATTTCAATGTGTTACATACGGAATGACAAACTTATATATACCCTCTATCACCAGAGTGGAGGGTATAATAAGTTGTCGAGGTTTTCAAAACAAAATTTTCTAGCGAAAATTTATAATAAAAAAATATAATAAATAGAAATACTGACAAATGTCGCTGGTGTGGGCAATTCACTTTAACTATGCGTTACTGTAGTGTGAAGAACAAAAAATTCTCCGCTATAGTAAAGTTTGCATAAAATAAAGTAAATGAAAGATTAAGAAAATTGTTATTGGTCTCTAGATTAAATGCATTGCTTGAGTTAGAGAAAAAGCATTTCTGCATACGTCACACGAAACCTACTGTGAGTTAAAAACAAACGACGTTTAGTCACTGATGTTTGTACACCGAGTATAGCCTAGTGGTTAAAGCTTCGGTATACAAAACATGAGTGATTTAACGACACAGGTTCGAAGCTCATGTCAGGCTAGTCTTGATAAAAAACATATAAAGAATTTTTCTAGCAAATATCAAATAATCAATTTAATGTAATTGCCTACTGATGACGTAGAAGTGGCTACAGAAACCATGGTCTAGGGTAAATCCACATTTAATTTAATCTTTAGAAGACACAATTTTCTTCTTCAATCAGAAAAACACAAACAAAAAAAAATTTATTAATATCGATAAAAAAACTTGTCTAAAGATCATTAGTTATCGATGCGAAGACTTTTAAAAGAAAACTGGTTATCGGTGCATCTATAACAAAGCTTTCTAAGGAAAACAAGAAAGAAAATTATGGTCGGTCATGACTGACCATATAATACCCTACACCATAGTTTCCCGGAATATGGGACCCAAGTTCAAACATGCACCGATTAAATCTATATTTTGTCAACTCTTTAATAAGTGTAAAAAACACTCTCAAATCAAATTTGAGTGAAATAGGCTTCTTTTTATTGAAAATAAACAGCCGATGATAATCAGATTTGATAGGGTTATTAAAGTACGCGTTTAACATACACAAACAGAATTTTAATTAAATGTTTTCTGTTTTCATGAAATTTGAGAGATTTATTTGAAAATCGGGAAGATGGTTTGTATGGGGGGGGGGGGGGGGGCTACAAGAACAACTGGCCCGATTTCTTTAAAATTCAGAATGTTGATTTGTGTAGATGAATCATGGTTACCTGCTAAATCGACTCAAAAAGTGATTCTGAGTCGATCGGTATACTTAAAAGTGGGTCTAGGACCAATATTTCAGGTAGTTACAAACATCAGCACAAACTCATTATACCCTGTACCACATAGTGGTGTAGGGTATAAAAAATTAATATTTGCTAAAAAATTACTGACTCCTACACCTCAGATGTAAAGAAAATAAAGTTTTATATACCAATATGCTGCAAGAACAGGTTAAAGCTGGTAAACTTTAACCGACTCTAAAATAAAATTCCGATATATTTCAAAAAGTGGACAGACGAATATATTTTTTTGTCTCCTCTACCATAATCAATGGTCGGAACACCGTAATTTTAGAAAAAGTTTGAAATTGTTGTACAGTGTAATTTGGGCTAAATCAATCAAAGTTTTTATTTTTTTAGAAAATGTTCAAAGCTTTTATCGAAATGCACCGTGGGTTAAAATAGTCTGGTTTTGCAGAAATTAAGTTTAAATGAAACTTAAATTTGAGCTTTACGATATAGTAAAAAACATGCCATTTTTTGCATTTTTTTTTAAATTTCTAATGACGATATCTCGAAAACCGTTTAACCGATTTTAAAATTTTTGATATTCGTTTTCAGCATAATAAAATGAATGAAAGTGGTGTATTGCAAGATTATAATTTTTGATTTTCCAAAAATCCAAAAACTTGATCGTTGGGCACCAAAGGTTTAAATGATCGGATATGGCTCAAATTAAATTTAAATTAAGGATTGTCTCAAGCTCTATAAAAGGGGCAAGAAAAAGAAATTTTTAATTTTTTTTAAATTTCTTGAACGTTAAATCGCAATTTTAAACAGCGATATTCGAAAACCGTTAAATCGATTTAAAAATTTGCTTTGATATTCGCATTTAGCGAATCCCATTTAATAAATATTTTCTCTCGCAAAAATATATTTTTTTTTTAAATTTTCAAAAATCCGAAATTATGTTTGCCGGGCGCCACAGGATAATTAATTCTGGTGGGCTTTAAATTTATACCACATAAGTTTTAGTCTTAGGGGAACAAAAATTTGCCCGGACATACAAAGTCGGAAGAAAAACTTTTTTGCCACTCAAAAAAATTCCAGGCTTTAATTTTGAATTTGTCATGTTTTTTTTATAGATTCCCTTTATTTCTTTTCAACCCACTTTATTTTCTTAGAAAATATTTGCTAAGTCTCAACAATATTTGCTTATCATTAAATTTTTCTATTATTAACCTACAAAAAAAAAATTTAACCACCTTTAACAATATTTACCTACCATTATGCCACAAAAAAAAATCAACTTTTGTACAATATTTTTTTTGTAGCTCATTATTTTTTCAAAAAAAAATTCTATCTATTTACCTAGTGTCAGTATTATTTGCACCTTATTAATCTTGATATACGAAAATAATTTGAAACATTTTTATACAACAATAAAATTTCTTTTTAACCTTTTTTTCTTGGCATATTATAGCTTCATAATATTTCGTTTTATTTATTTAATCATACCCTAGAGACTTGTTATTTTGTCATTTACAGTTGAAATGTTTTGGAATTCTTTTTTTTATGGTTTCGCAGTTTTTTTTATACATTAAATGATGTTTTGATTTGTTTAAGGGGGTTGGAGGGGTTGGATTGTTTTTCAAAATAGTGGTTGGAGTTTTATTTATTTAAAATTTACCTTTTCGTTTACCTGGATTTTCATTTTCTTCACTTTCACTTGATGTAACTTTCGATTGATGATACAGTTCTGAGGATTTAATACGTTTTTTGCCTGCTTTTTAAAAAAAAAAATTAATGAAAAATAAATAAAGGTAAAAAAAGAAAATAATTTTTGGGTATAATAGAAAGAAATATAATGCAAAAATCTTATATACTACTATTTGATTATAAGTTAAATAAATAGTTTTATGTAATAGCGTAATGCAAAATAAACTCAAATCCCTAAAGTATACTTTAGTTTTATCAGCTTTATGAATCCTTATAGTAGGCAACATTGTTATACTATTAATTGATAAAAAAGAGTGTAGTTTTTGTCTAACAAAAAAAAAAAAATAGATTTATCAAAAGAAAAAATTTTAAAAAATGCCCAGCAAAATTTTCTGTTCCAAATAATCGGTTCCGATACCCTGCAACCGGTTCTACTCAACATTCTAGAATCAATGATTTTTGTTTGAAATTGTCCCGAAAGCAATCGTTTTTTAAAGCAAGTAGTTTTTTTTTCAATTTTTAATTAAATAATAATTTTACATAGAAAATTTTGTTGAGATTACAGTAGAATGTATTCAAGAATCTATTGAACCAGGAATTTGTTCCAAAAAATTTTCCTGGGTATATATTTTTGAGCTTGTATCATTTCAACAATTGGGAACTATTCCCGCTATGTACGGTTTGACCCGTTTCTGAGCTCAAAATTTTTTCTTATGGTGGTTTATTCTAAATATTAGCGCTCTAGCACTTTTGTTTTGGGATTTAACGTGCAGGCAGACGGACGAACATTTTTTACCAAATTATGAAATATTTGGATTATTTCTTTAAAATTAAAAATTATTTCTTTAAATATCTTGAAATTCATACTAAACTCATTGTTTAATTGACAAATTTATGGAATATAATTTCTTTTTAACTTTTACATACCTTTACTTCGACTTTCATAACCATCTACATAATTGACCGTACTGGAAGGTATTCCTAAAAAAAGAAAAAAAAAATAAACTCATACATATTCCAACATTTTTCATATTTAAAACATGTTAGTTAATAAAATCATACATAATCAAATTCATAAATATCGTCTCAAATAAAGCAGCATTTTTTTCAACTTGTGATTAATCTAATTAAATCAACCTACACTGCGAATCACATCAATAAGGAATCCAGTTTTTCACTTTTTAATCGAATAAATCTAAGTAACAAATAAGCGGAAAAATATTAAATGCACCGATAAAGCCCATTATCTAGCTAATCATGTCAAACAATAACAATAATCTAAAGACTGAAAGAAGTCCTTTAAAAAAATATTTTTCCACAACTTGTTAAAAAATCACTAGTTTTTTTTTTTTTGAATCACTTGAATAAGGAATTTTGGAATTCAGATCAAGTAGGACCTAAATCCAATTTTTAATGAATAGCAATCCCTCAAATAATAAAAAAAAAAACAATTTTGATTCGAATTTTAATGAAAATGGGACTCATAATGCTCTTAGCTCTTCCAAAAAGGAAAAAGAACTGACTTTGAAGTGCAAATTGCTAAAGGCCGTTGAAATCGTGGAAATAATAGAGAGGGGGAAAACTTCTGTATGCAATTATCTAAATACCATTTAGAACTATGGAAAAAACATGAATGGGCGAACTAAAATGGCAACAACAGAACGAGATCGACAAAATTTTTAAGAATTCCCCCAAATTTCAAAATTCTCAAAGAAAGTGGCGTTAATGCGAGTAGAAACCACTTGTTTTATGGTATGATAATATTGTATGCGAACGAGTCCGAATAAATGAGTTACTTGAAAAACCTTTATTTTTGGACGGGTTTTTTTTATCGAAAATTCACGTGTTGAAAAACACAGTAAAAACGCTTTTGAAACTTAGTGATAAGCTACAAAAATATTTTACAGTGTTTCTTTCACTCAAAAATTTTTTAAGCTCAAAAAAATTTTTTACACTCAAAAAAATTATACACTCAAAAAAAATTTTACACTCAAAATTAAACAATTATTTTTTTAAATTATTAAAAAATGTAATTTACTAAAAATAATAATATTTTTAATAAACTACTATCACTTATAAAGTGTTTTTCTACTTGAATATTTGGGGTATACCCGAATTTCGGACCTATGCCTACGTAATGGCCAGTGATGTACTGATGCCTTAACCACTTTACTTGTGACATTTCGAAACAAAAACCTTCCGCATAAACCTCTTTTTCTAAATCCCAATCCAGAAAAAAAATGTTCAAATCATTTGTATTTCATACATATTATAAAATTTATAATGTATTCAGTTTTTTCGCTTGTAAACGCTAAAAAATAAACTACAAACAGCAAAAAAATATTTAAAATCAGTTAAAAATGTCGGCCTACAAAAAAATAGAACAAAAAAATCCATCTTGCCCCACTGTGCATCTGTTTTTCTCATTTTTTGATATTTTGTGGGAAAATGAAATTTTTAACATGAAAAAATATTGTAACCAAAGAAAGTTTAGTATTTTTATATTAATATTAAAATGCGTAATTTTTTTCTGTATATGGGGCATTCCATGTGAAATCGGACACTTTGAAAAACTTTTTTTTTAGATTTTTCCAATTTGTTTACAGTTTTTAGTACCCTTCGAAAACTCCTTCGTGGTAAATTTTCAGATTTTTTTGATGACCAGTTCAAAAGATATCGAATTTTTAAAAATTGGTAGTTTGTTCCTTTACTCAAACTTCTTTTAATCATAACTTCTTCAATAGTGGTCCAAATTTAAAATTTTTTTTTTTTTAAATTTTTGTTTTTTTACGTACTTTCTAAAAAAAATCCCAAAAAATTCTTAAAAGCGCTCTAGTATGCGATTTTTAAGTTTTAAAATTTAAATCTCATTTTTGAAAATGTTTGTACTCTTCGATTTTTTTGAAATTTTTTTATGTAAAACTTCTATCAATTCTACAAATTTTTTGCCCAGGAAGATCGTGGGATAACGATTATTACTATTTTTAAAAATTTTTAAAAAAAATTTTATTGTAATTTTCCAATCTTAAAATCATTTCTACTGCTCCAATGGTGCGTCATAGAGGGGTTCTTTATAAGACCGACCCCCATTAATTTTTACGTCTTAACATTTCTTTGGAACAAACTAATACCCTATCTCCAGTTTTTAAGGGGGCTCCCACACAAAACGACATTTTTTTAAATTCGTTCCAACCGCTCTAACTGCCCTAATAGTGCCCTTAGGGCAACAAAATGTATGACCGGCCCACAATATTTTTTTAGTCCAAACATTTTCTCTGAACACACCTAGCCTCTATCTTTAACTGTTATGGCGGTCCCCATACAATTTTTTTTATTTTTTGTAAATTTGTTTTATTTAATCAGCTTCTACCGGTCCAATGGTGCGTCAGAGAGGGGTCATTAGTGGGACCGCCTCCAATTATTTTTACCCTATAACATTTTTTCAAAACATACCTACGCCCTATCTCCATTCCCTAAGTAGGCTCCCATACAAATAACAGTTGGAGCAAATTTTAAAAAAATGTAATTTTGTATGGGAGCCTACTTAGGGAATGGAGATAGGGCGTAGGTATGTTTGAAAAAATGTTGTTGGGTAAAAATAAATGGGGGTCGGTCTCACTAATGACCCCTCTCGGACGCACCATTAGACCGGTAGAAGCTGATTAAATAAAACAAATTTACAAAAAATAAAAAAAATTGTATGGGGACCACCTTAACAGTTAAAGATAGAGGCTAGGTGTGTTCAGAGAAAATGTTTGGACTAAAAAAATATTGTGGGTCGGTCATACATTTTGTTGCTCTAAGGGTACTATTAGGGCAGTTAGAGCGGTTGGAACGAATTTAAAAAAATGTCGTTTTGTGTGGGAGCCCCTTTAAAAATTGGAGATAGGGTATTAGTTTGTTCCAAAGAAATGTTAAGACGTAAAAATTAATGGGGGTCGGTCTTATAAAGGACCCCTCTATGACGCACCATTGGAGCAGTAGAAATGATTTTAAGATTGGAAAATTACAATAAAATTTTTCCAAAAAATTTTTAAAAATAGTAATAATCGTTATCCCACGATCTTCCTGGGCAAAAAATTTGTAGAATTGATAGAGGTTTTGCACAAAAAAATCGAAGAGTACAAACATTTTCAAAAATGAGATTTAAATTTTAAAACTTAAAAATCGCATACTAGAGCGCTTTTAAGAATTTTTTGGGATTTTTTTTAGAAAGTACGTAAAAAAACAAAAATTTTGAAAAAAAAAAATTTGAAATTTGGACCATTATTGAAGAAGTTATGATTAAAAGAAGTTTGAGTAAAGGAACAAACTACCAATTTTTAAAAATTCGATATCTTTTGAACGGGTCATCAAAAAAATCTGAAAATTTACCACGAAGGAGTTTTCGAAGGGTACTAAAAACTGTAAACAAATTGGGAAAATCTAAAAAAAAAGTTTTTCAAAGTGTCCGATTTCACATGGAATGCCCCATATACATACCAACATTTAAAAAGGTTCATGAGGAAACTTTTGTAAGCCAGCGAAAAGGGTGAACGCCAATTTTTGTTGTTTTTCATGCTCTCCACAGCCTGCATTTTTTGATATTTTCAAAAAATGTTCAAAAGTTATATCCCTATTACATATGTTTTTCATCAATTTTCATCAATTATTCGGTATTCGGCCATATTTGACCAAAAATGTGATCGAAACCGAATATGGGCCGAATAGGGCTTTTTGGCCCAACGAATATTCGGTCGGACACTAAAAATTATAAAGGGATATTTTTAGTAAATACAGTTTTGTGAGCATTATTTTTTTAATAAAATCCCCCATATGGGCGGACCACTAGAAAAAGGTGTCGTGGAACTCCCATTTTTTCTCAAATCAAATATTTTGGCAGAAGAAGATTTTTTACCAAATTTGGCATGAAATATTTTTTGCCGCGTCTTGGGGGTTTTCGGCCATAGTGCAGTGAAAGACAATTTTGAGGATACTGAAGCTTGGCATTTATATTTGCCATTTCCCTGGTCTGATTCGTGTTAAATTTCAGTCAATTCGGTTAATTGGTTCAAAAGTTATTAGCAAAATCGTCCATTTCGGATTGATTTCACTTTAATAACACGTGTTAAAAAACCGAGCTTTAAAAAAAAACTTTTAAAACATTGGTAAGCCACAAAATTACCTTACAAAGTATTTTTGTAGCTTAAAATATTTTAATAAAATTACGCCAGAAAAAAAAATTACGCTAAAAAGAAAATTAGTAATATTTTATTTTCTTTCAAAAAGACAAAAAATGTTTTTTACTTAAAATAAAATATTTCTAATAAAAATTTTTATTTTTTTTCACATTAGAAAATTTACTGGGACTTATAAAGGGCACTGTGGAGGGTATTCATTAAAGGTGTCCTAACAACTAACAAGGGAAGTCTCCCTAGTGTCAACCGCGGATCTTTATGGAATTTTGTAGAGCAGAAAAAATAAAATACCAAAATTTTAGCACATTTTTGTTAATAAGTCGAAAAATATTAACTTCTTTGGCCCGTTGCTAGCACCAAAAGATAGGTATTTTTAATACCTTTAATCTGATACCACACATTCCTACATTAATTTTGTAAAAATAGGCGTAAATCGTAAAAAGATCGGAGAGTGACACCAAGGAGACTTCCCTTGTAAGGTAATTTTTCAAAATCTATGAATACTATTCATAGATTCGGCCAATTCGAATTTAACTTTGCTACTTGATTTTTTTTTAATATTTTGAATTATTTTTTACAAATTTAATTTTTTACAAATTTAAAATTTTTCATGTACTTAAAAATAAACAAATATCATGAGCCGCAAGACATATTTTTTTATCTTATTTTAAACTTTAAGTATCTAACATTTGATCAAGTGGCCTAAAATTTGTACCACATGAGTTTAAGGACAATTATAATCCGAAGAAAAATAAATTTCCAACTGAATTTTTCAGTTGCTGCTACTATATTCGGCTGTGACAACAGAATTTTTATGTTGTTTCAATTAAATGACATTTATATCCACCGAATTTAATCGTTACTACCGATATTCAATTGTGACAACCTACTTACATGCAAATGCATTTAACAAATTTAGGTTTTCTTATTTCGACTACTTACTATATAATTTAATGGTTCCATCTGTATCTCCTAATGAATTTTTGGCCACACATCGATAAGCTCCAAACTCTGGCATTGCCAAAGGATTGATATGCAATTTCATAGAACTACGATATTCACCGATTTCGGTGACATTTGAGACAAATTTGCCACCTGTAAGAAAAATTAAAAAAATAATTATAAATAATAACAGTTATTATGGTAAATAAAAATTAAACTTAAAAATGTTGTAAATATATTAAATTAAACATTTGTTATTTATAGTAGCCTAATAGCCCCTAAATAGTCCCTTTCTTTATTAACACCTTTGCAACCCCTAAAATATGCTTTGATTGTTTTAAATATTTAAAAACAATTATTATGGTAAATAAAAATTAAATTTAAAAATGTTGTAAAAATATCTAATTGAAAAAGTTTTTTATTTGTAATAGCTCCTATTTAGTAGCCAATTTCATTATTAACACCTTAAATCCCTTAAAATGTGCTTTGAATTTTTATAAGTATTTATTATTCTTACCTGGTGGCACAATTTCTCCTCTTTCTCTTGTCCAATAATTAATTGCTTTTGGAAAGGCCTCCGATTGGCACTCCAGTGTAACACCTTTACCTTCCACAGCTCCTATCAGTTGATTTTGTACGGTAATCATAGGTGGAACTAAAAATAATGATTTAGAAAATAGAAAGGCTGAATAACAAAAATATTTTAAAGGATTATCTGACAAAGTTTGATAAACATTTCTTTAAAAAACAAAAAATTGAGGCATCACAAATTAAAAATGATAAAGAAATAAAATTAAAATTTATTTAATTAAAAAAAAAAAAAATAATAAATTAAGTCTAATAACATTTTATTTGAGTTAATTACTTTTTTTTTTGTAAAAATTATTATGTAGTAAATGGTTAATTCAAAAAACGCATTTATCTCAATTTGAAATCAAAAATTTTCAATGTGATAATAAAAAATTCAGAAATAAATTATCTAAGTAATCCGGAATCAATTATTTTCTGTAGTTAATTCAATCAATCTTGTGATTAAAATTTCACACTTATTTTTGATTATGATTTATGGAATTCATTAATAAACTTACAGTGTACAATTAGTGTTATCCTTTTGCTAACAGATGGCGGCACACCATTAGATGCTATGCATAGATAAGCGCCCATATGTTGTCGTTTAACTCGTGGTAATATTAAATTGGTACCTTCAACGTGTAAAACTGCAAATAAAAAGGAAAATTAAAAATTATTAGCTTCATTTTGAAATAATGTTTTTTTTTTTATAGAATTTTAAGGTTTCTTAATAATACTCTGCCATAAAAAGCGGAGTGAATTTCACTTTGGGACTATGCGGAATTGGTAAAAGTAGATGCCAAAAAGATTTTAAAATTTTAGGAAGATATGACCTCTTTTGGGTTCTTCTGGGCCCTGAAATTTCTACTTTTCTAAGTCAAAGCGCATTTTTTTACAAAATTGTAAAAAATATTCAAATTTCATCAGATCTTCTTAATTTCATACTTTATGTGTTACAGTTAATCACCTTTATTTAGATTTCAAATATCTTCTTTATAGCAGACATTAATGGTTTTAGTTTTCAAGACGGAAAGAAAAAAATCGTATTTTGCAATTTTAATGTGGTTTTACAAAATATATGCATATTTTTCTACCTCTGGTTTTTAGAGGTAAGTGATATCCTAAAGTCAAACATTTTAACAAAACTTATCAAGAACAAATTTCGTTATCCTGCACTTCAAGGGGATAGGCAAGGAACATTTTTTCGGTCTGCCACTTTTTGTGAGGTGAATGCAAAAAATTAAAAAAAATAATTATAAAATTGTATTATAACAACTTCTTGAACATTTGGCAAATTTTATATTAAAATTTTGAATTTTTTTAATTTTTGTATACCCTCCAGACAAAAGTATGGGAGTATACTCACTTTGTAATTCCGTGTGTAACGCATCAAAATATCGGTCGGGGACCCCAGAGTCATAGAGTAGGATAAAAAATTGCGTTTGAAAAAGTACACTCAAAATAATACATAAGTAGATTTACTAATTTTTTTTTGCTAATGCTGGTTAGCTAACTTTTAGCAAATTTTTAGTTGAGATTAGCATGTTAGCAAAAATATCTTGTAAACTTCATTTAGCGCATTAGCAATTTTAAACAAAATTTGAACAAATTTTTTTTGCTAAATTTAAAATTGAGTTGACCAAATTTTTCCATTTTTTTTTTTTGCTAATATTAGCAAAAATAAATGGTAAATTTTTTTTTTATTTTCAGAAAACTTTAAATGGCGCTATCTCGGAAACTAAGCCAGATAGAGCAAAATGGAGGCCATTTTTGGTTCTCGGGCACTCTATGGTATCGCCAGTCCTCTTCACATGTGTGGACCCTAATGGGTCCTAACTTTGGATCCAAAAAAGTTAGCATTCCCGAAAATTTTAAAATGCTCATATCTCGGTAAATATTGCCGACACAACAAAAAGTCCAAAAGCATTTTTGTAGCTCTCAACACGCAGAACAAGCCCTCCGAGTAATATTTTTGAAGTTATCGTGTTTTGTAATTCTCAAAACCCCGGTGGTCCCCTAAAATCACGTATCTCAAAAACTAAGCAAGGTAAAGCGAAACGGACACAAATTTTAGATCAAAAACTATGACGACTTTTAAGGAACCCAACTAGATCTAGGCCCATCGGGGTCTGAACCTATCGGGTCCGAACGCAATGGGGTCCTAAAATGTGTCTGAACTAACAAGGGAAGTCTCCCTGGTGTCACCCTCCGCTCTTCATGAAATTTGGATATATTGGTACCCAGGAAAATTTTTCAGAACCGATTCTGACAACACTTTTTCTAGAACAGGTTCTTCGGTAACCACACACTATTACACTTTAATTATTCAGAACAAGTTAAGTGAAAATTATTGTAAAGCTTGTTCTCTGCAATCAAAGTTTCATAACATTTTGGTCTCAGGAATTAAAAAAAAAATTATGTGTCAAAAAAATTATAAAATAAATATCAATTTATTTTTGTTAACGAAGAAAAAATACGAAATTCTATTTAAATAGCGGGATAAAATCGTGAAAATTGTTGAAACAAAGGTGAGTAAATTAAATTTTCATTGTCTGGGTCGGGTCAAATAGTAATAATATTTTGTTTTTTATTTTTGTTTGCAGAAAATCCATGTTCTGGTATTTCATTATTGTCAGGCCCAAAATACAACTTTGGAGGCGAAAAAGGATAAAAGTGTGTCAACAAAATGTAAATATTCCATTTATATACATATGATTGTCTTTATCTTTGTTAAATAAATTAATGCAATTCAATATATTTCTTTAATTCTTATTTCTGTTCCAAATTTTATTTCTAGAACCGATTCCGAGGAACAAAAATATGTTCTTATTTTGCTTACAAACACCTGTTGCTTTTGGGACAATCCCTTTGTAAAAAGAATCGGTGTTGCACAAGAATGAGAACAGGTTCTAGGGAAGTATAAGTTGTTCACCAATCGGTTCTTTGCAATCGAAAATTTTGCTGGGTAAGAACGAAAATTAATTCGACACGTATTTTTTTTTAGCGGCCCAAGCTCATTTTTAGGGGGGGTCGATTTGTATGGAGGGAAATTGACCTTTTTTATAATTTTACGATTTACGCCTATTTTAACAAAAAAAAAGTATAGTCATGTGTGATATCAGATTAAAGGTATTAAAAATACCTATCTCGTGGTGCTAACAACGGGCCAAAAAAGTTAATATTTTTCGACTTATTAACAAAAATGTGCTAAAATTTTGGTATTTTACTCAATATGACGAAAAGTTGTGCATGTTTGGACACGTTCTTAGTACACGAAGATAGGTTTTCCAAAGACCTTACATTTGATATGTAACTTGGTTTCTTTGCATAATATAGGAGATAAACGAAAAAATTGAAAAATTACCTTGTCTTCCCCCCTCCTTTTTACCCCCTTAATATGAATTTGGGCCGCTAAAAAAAATACGTGTCCCCTTATTTTTTCTGCTCTACAAAATAAAACCAATTCCATAAACATCCGCGGGTTACACCAGGGAGACTTCCCTTGTAAGTTAAAATAAAAAAAAAATTTAGTTAACTAATTTTTGGCAAAACATTTTTGCTAACTTTACCAAAAAAATTGTGGGTTCAACATCAGCAAATTTTCTTGTAGGTTTACAAGCTTTTTTGCCTACATTACAGTTTTTTTTTTGAGTGTAGTAAACAAAAACCATATGGTATTGTTTACGACATTTTATCAAAAATCGAGATGTGAGCGAGATGGAAGATATCAGTTTTACAGTGAGAATGCAGATTGTTTTTCGTCTCTCTTTGCTTTACGTTTGAACTTTAGTTTTGCATTGCCAGAATTTTCCAATTATCTTTGGTGATGCCAGATCTACAAAACGGTCGATGTATTACTTTATAACTTTGGGGGACCCCATAAAATATTTATATTATTGATGTATGATCGATTCTAAGACGGGCTTAATAAATTTGGGCCGTTCAGAAAACTTCTACTGTTTGGCTAAACTAAGTTTAACAAACATACCATAAACTCGACCTAAATCTCTTATTTGACATACAAGTTTTTATTGTTAGTACTTTAAAATATCATGTCAAACAATTATTTTTATAACTTTAATACTATTTCAACAATTTTTATTGTACATTATCAACTTATTTCTTTTTTTTTTATTATTATATTATATTTTTCAAAACTCTAACCTTCCTATTTCCTTAATGATAATACTCGTATCCAACAAAACATTATTATATATTGTTCTAAATAAAACTTTATATCCTTTCTACATCCTACCATTTCCTTTAATGTTTATCATTATGGGAAAAAAGGAAAAAAGAACACACAGTACAAACACCATTCTGCTATTTGACGCTATGGTGGAATAAAAAAAAATATATAAAAACCAAACTAAAACTCTTTCAACTTTTTTTTTTAATACACTCATAACATTTTATTTTTTTGACCTAAACATTCGATATTGTAGTAAAAACGAGCTGGAAAAATACTAACAAACAAACTTCAAATGCATTTTAGGCCAAAACAATATTTTTTGCATAAATATTTTTGTAATAAATGCTATATTTTTGTTAGCCAGACAAGTAGTTGGTTTAATAATATATGTAAAATCATTACACTGTTTACAAAGTCGAAATAAGAATTTCGAATTTAAATTTTTTATAAAATCAAGTCTTTTGTAATGGGGTTCCCCCAACTTGATAGATAGTTTATTTTGATATCTGACAAATCAGAAAGATCGTGCTGCTTCCTAGATCCCAGTGTAGCAAGTGTCTGAAATGGTGTAAGCATTATAATGTAGAATTTTGAACTCAACACACATACTTATACCACACATACATAGAAAAACATATAAAATACCAGCTAACATGTGTATGAACGTTGTTCATATGTTTGTGTATTTGAAAAAAAGTTGAATCATATGCCGAGGTAATGCAAACACATATCCGTTACCGGTTTTTATGTCATTTTACATGCTAACACAAATATTTTTTTATAAAAATTGTTTTTATTGCATGGTATTTTTTTTTTTTTTGTCTAAATGGTGGTGCAAGATTTTAAGATTGGTATTTGGAATGTTAAAGTTGTAGTTGAAAAATAAATAAGAAATTTATTTAATTTGGTTAGTAATAAATTAGGGATTTTTGTAAAAAGTGTTGGGGCAATTTTGAAGCACTAACAATAAGTCGTGCTACCAAATTAGATTTTCTCAATAACTGACCAATTCGTTAACGTTTCAAGGCTCTTCTGAAACAACTTTAACCTCAAGTTGCGAACACTGTAAATGTCTCTCTTAATTATGAATCTAGGGTGCCCCACTATTATATTTCGATGAAAACCAAAATCTTCGCCAAAGCCGTTTTTATATAAATCGCGGTGAAACGATGAGATTTTTGAAAAAAATACTTAAGACAAAAATTATTCCTCGGAAAAAATACAATAAAACTGCAAGTTCACATTTGCAATTTCAAGAAAACTTCGCGTTTTATGTAAATAAGTATCGAATTGTTAATACCGCGATTAGAACTTATTTTTTTTATCCGTATTCGGTTCATCACATCTTCTACAATTAGATTCAGAGATGAGTCCAATTGTTCTTGCGTGGAAAGCAAATAGGCAGAGTCCCGTGACCACTCACGTGAGTAAACGACATTCTCTTCTGTAAAGAGAAGGTAGGTAGCGAGTTCTTTTGAGGTCGTAACGCGGGCGGATTATTCTGGTAATTCTGCTTGTACTTAACTCTCGCCATTTCCTGTTCGCCATGGAAATACACTGACAATCACTTCTCGATCTGTAGTACTGCATTGGGGGATCAATATGAACAAAGTCACCTACCCCATCTGCACCCAGTTTTGCAAGCTCATCAGCCTTCTCGTTCCCGTCTACTCCCTTATGTCCTGGAACCCATATTAGAGAGACGAGGATATTGCTGGATAGTTTTTGAAGATTCTCGTAGCACTCAAAGACGACTTTTGATTAAATACAAAGGCCTCTTAGAGCTTTTAGTGCAGCTTGGCTGTCGACGTAAAAGTTTATTATTCTCTCCGATTCTCCAAGAGACTGTAAGGCTGCCTTATTAATAGCAACTATTTCAGCCTGGAATATGCTACAGCTCAAAGGTAGATTAAAAGATTTTTGTATATCACATACGTCCGTAGTAAATCCAGCTCCCACTCCTGTCGATTGTTTGGAGCCATCTGTGAAAATTTTTAAAGCATCATTTGGAACGCAACGCCAGTTCGACCAAAATTCTCGAGTCGGAAATTCAACTTTAAATTTCCGATCGAAAAGTAGTTTGGACACCTTTTAGTCAGTGACAACGTTATCCAAATTGTCCATGCTACTGTGTCTAAAATTTCGGCCCCTGAGCCAATTTGACTCTTTGAGTCTGAGGCATGCCTTATATGCCTCACCCTTAGCAAAGACGTCAATTGGCAGCAGATGCAATATCGTGTCGATGGATGCAGCTGATGTTGTTCTTAGGGCACCAGTGATACTCTGACCCATAAGCCTTTGGGCTGTTTGGAACTTACTACGAGTCACCTCCCTCTCTAGCGATCTGTGCCAGACCATAACTCCGGACCATAAGTAAGATAGGCCTTACGATGGAAGTATAATTCCAGTGCGTGATCCTTGGCTCAAGTCCCCATTTCTTCCCGAACATTTTTTTTGCATGCATAATATGCATTATTCGCCTTTCTCAATCGTTCATCGGTATTATGGTTCCATGATAATTTGCTATCCAGAATAATTCCTAAAAATTTCGCATGATTTGAAAGTAGGATTTCAACCCCTTTAATATTGACTTTTCTAAAATTTTCGATCTTAAACCTTCGTGTAAACAATACCATCTCAGTTTTCCGCGGATTAACGTAAAGACCATTTTCATTAGCCCAATTCCATAACTGTTTCTGTGATCGCTCTAGCAACTGGGATATCGTGGTCAAAAATTTTCCAGTTTACATTATTACCACGTCATCAGCATAAGCAACTACTGCCACTCCTTGTGTCTCCATTTTATTGAGAATGGGATCCACGACCAAGAGCCAGAGTAATGGCGATAATACTCCTCCCTGTGGTGTTCCCCTGGATGTATATCTTTGACTCTTTCAAGCCCCCATTCGGCTGTAACTTCTCTACAAGACAGCAGACAGCCAATCCATCTTTTGATGGTTGGATTTATGCCAGCCCTGTCCATTGCGTTTACAATTGCATCCATGCTTACATTGTTAAATGCACCTTCTATGTCCAAAAAGCGGCTAAGGTAAATTCTCTATATTCCAGAGATCTCTCTAAAGTGTATACGAGGGAATGAAGCGCGGTTTCTATTGACTTGCCCTGCTGATAAGCATGTTGCGTAGCCGACAAAAAGTTTCCACCTAGGTTCTCTCTTATATAAAGGTCCAGAATTCTCTCCAAAGTTTTCAGAAGGAAGGATGATAAACTAATAGGACGATAATCCTTTGCAGTTGCGTGATTTATTTTACCGCTTTTCGGTATGAAGACTACTTTAGATTTCCTCCAAGATCCAGGTAAATAACAAAGCTCTAAACACGCTTTAAAAACTTCCTTTAGTAAGGAATTATTTCGCTAGCAGTATTTTGAAGCATTGCCGGAAAAATGCCATCAGGCCCTGGCAATTTGTAAGGCTCGAACGATTCGACTGCCCACCTTATCCGCTCATCAGATAACAGATTGTGTAGGATAATTGTTTGCACGTGAGGTAGAGTCTCTGATAAAGGTTGTTCATTGCATCCTGGAAAATGTGTTCTTAGAAGAACATCCAATGCTTCCGTTACATTCTCTGTCCATGTGTCATCTAATCCCTTCAGTAGAATAGGCGGTATTGGTTTTTTAGATAAAATTCTTCTGAGTCTAGCTGCCTCGGTAGTGTGTTCTACATCACTGCAGAGTTTTTCCAAGCTACTCTTCTTCGACTTCCGAATAAGTTTTTTGAAAACTTTCAATACCTCTCTATATAAAGTCCAATTTGCGTCATTGTTGACCTTTCTTGCTTCTTTAAAGAGGTCTTGGACCCTTCGCCCTGTCTGCGATAGTTCGTTTGACCACCAAGGTGGCTGAATTCTCTTACGCCGATATCATACCGGACACGTCTTCTCAAAGGATTTGACAAGAATTGATGTAAGATTATCATTTACTATTTCAATATCACTCTGATTGTTAAGGCACTGGTGGTCCAAGCGAGATAATTTAGAAATTGCGGTGTTCCTAAATTTCTCCCAATTTGCCTTTTAAGGGTTTCTCAATGATTTATTTTTACTATAAAGATTTATTGAATTTTTTCTGAGGAATAATTTTTTTCTTAAGTTATTTTTTCACATCTCTCATCGTTTTCGAGATATGCTTAAAATGTCGGCTCTGGCAAAGAATTTCATTTTCATCGAAATATAGTAGATTAAGAGAGACATTTACAGTGTTCGCAACTTAAGGTTAAAGTTATTTTGGCCGAGCCGTGTTCTGATTTTCTTATAATTCGACATTTGACAAACTAAGAAATTGTCTTTAGATGACATAGAAATGAAACGAAACTCCGCAGCCACTAGAGTTGTCAACCGATTAAGAATAATTCGATTAATCGATCAGAGAAATCCAAACTCTTGTTCGATTAATTTAAACATGACGATTTTCGAATAACGAATAGATCGATTAATTTATGTCAATTTATCGAACAATTATTTTTTTTACCCTTCAACTACAGTATCGAAATATCGGTCTAGGACCCCATAAAATATATATATTATTGATCAGTGATCGATTCTAAGACATTCAAGCGATGCCCGTCTGTCCGTCAGTATGTGGAGGGCACGGTACAGTCCAAAATAAAAGAGCTTTACTCCTGAAGTTAGGCACGACTATGTCTTTTGGTTTTATTAAGTTCTGAGCCAAAATTGAACGAGGGAGAAAATGTTTTCCATTAAAGAACTACAACACTACACTACAAACTTTTTTTAATCTTTTTTTTTCTATATTTGTTCAACAAATGAAATATTTTTAAGCCATATGAAGTTCAGTGACCTACATTTGGACCAAGATGATTAGGAAATGCTATTTTTTCGGTCCGCCCACTTTTAAGGGCGTGCTTATAGAAAATAATACAAAATAATGACAAAAGTGTGTTTTAAAAGCGTAAGTATTGTAATAAATGAATTTATAAACATTTATGTAAAGAAGGAAAAGGTGTCCTCCAACCTCCCCACCGACGCCCCCAAATTGAAAAACTAAAAACCTAATAAAAATATTTTTTAATAACCACTTTTTATGTTCGTTATCCTCATCGATTAATCGAAAATTTTTTTAGATTTAATCGTTTGATCGAACGAACAAAAACAATTATTTGAATTATTCGAACAAAGTTGAAAGTCGAATAATTGACAACACTAGCAGCCAATAAGTTAGTGTTAACGGCAGCACCACTTTCTCATATCTTTGGTTAGCTTGGTATTGCATTCAAGCAAAACTTATCGATTTGTTATATGTTATGAGTGAAAATTCAAGAGCAACTATAACATTTATAAATATTCCACATAACCTAGAAGTGCAAAATGCCTAATTCGTTTGCTGTTGAAAACATATGAATGCAATTAAGTACTGAATAGCATTTAAATAAGCCAGCTAAATTTTCTGTTCAAAATAATCGGTTCCAGAATGCATCGTATTACCCTACAATCGATTTTCTTTAGCATTCCAAAATAAATAATTTTTGTTTGAAATTGTTCCGAAAGCAATCGGTTTTTGGAGCAAGTGGTTTTTTTAAAATAATTTTTAACCGATTTTTTTTTTTACTAAAAAATTTTTCTTCCAAAAATTTATTTGCATTAAAAGAAACTGCATTTTTTTCCAGTTTTCATCCACTTTTTTGCACTAACTTTTCTTATACCCTCCAATTGCAAGGGACATCTTTGAATGGGGGCCCACCGATTTTACAATTCTGCTTTTATTCGGATTTTTCCGGATAAAAGCTAAATTCGACTTGGCCGAATATATGAATACACTCCACAATGCCTTTTTTAAGTGATACTAAATTTTCTAGCGTGACATGAAAAATTAACAATTTTGATTAGAAATTTTTACTTTGACTTAAACCCTTTTTTAGCCTCTTTTGTAAAAACAAAAATTTATTTTTGTAGAAGTGTAGAATTTTTTTTGAGTGTAATATTTTTTTTTTTTAGTGTTAAAATATTTTTGAGTGACGGAAGAAGTTGTAAAATATTTTTGCGACTGCTCAATGTTTTTAAAAGTTGTTTATGAACCGATTTGCCTCAAACTTAAAATATATGTAGTGGCCGAAACACCCAATCTAGCGGCGCTTAATTCGGAAATGTAAAATAATAAAGCGCAATGCATATTTCTGATTATAAAACTTAGAAAGAATTTATTTTTTAACCATATTTATTTATTTCAGTTTTTTTTATGTATTTTTGGAAATTTATGTGAATATCGGGAGCGTGGTCTGTATGAGGACTAGAAGTTAAAATGTTCCGATTCCGTTAAAATTTAGAGTGATTATTTATGGCTACAAAAAACATTTAACAGTCGAATTTCAAGAGAATATTTGTTAAAATACTATTGTTAGAGCTTTTTAAGTAAAACTTGAAGTGGAAATTATCATGGGGGCTATGGGATAACATGGACCGATTTTGTCAAAAATTTAAATAGGTTTTGTTCTTTCGATAAATCTTAATCTTAAATTTCAAATTTTAGCCAAATCGATTGAAAATTGTGGTCTGTATCGCGTTTATACTGTTTAGTTGGACAGGCAGATGGACCTTAAAAAACCGAACAACTTGCGCGAACTAGCACGCCATACTGAAACGTCACAACAAAAATAACCCAAAATAATAAACAAAACAGGAATTGAACCGAATACGATCGAATTTCAAAAGTTGCAGTCCATGAAACTATAGGTTATATCACAAATGTCAACTTCTATAATGCACTAATATTAAACTAGATACACGCAGGCCACAAACATTTATTTTTTTGGTTAAAACATACCTTTTACTTTCAATTAAAACTTTTTGGCTCAAAATGTATAAACAATTGACTCAAAAGTGTCAAAAAAACTCACTGAGTAACAGCTGTGAGAATATTGAAAGCAAAAAAAAATAAAAACTTAAATTTTTTCTGTGAAGTATAGGTAAACGATGCAGTGCAAAAACATTTATCGATCTTAATTTTTTAATTTTGACTTAAGCGCCGCTAGGCCAGTGATTTCGGCCACAGTGCGCCTTACCGATTTTGATGAAATTCAATACCAACAAGACTAGAGGAACAAAAAATATATATGACAAGCTTCAGGAGCTTCAGGATGTTCTTCCAATTGTTAGCGTGTTTTTTATCACGTAAATTCTCGAAAACCCTTACCAAAATTCACTTTTTTGCTTATAACTTTTGAACCACTGCAGTGCACAGTGCCACATTTGGCCAATCTAGGACGACAAAAATCCAATTTTATTTATATTGACTGGAAATTCGGTGTAAATGTTCGTTTTGACTTCAAAAACAACATTATGAAAAATATGGGAGGCCAGTTAACGGCCACGCCCACTTTTTAAAAAATTTTTAATTTTGGTTGTAATTTCTTTAAACTTGGTATATATACTCTGAAGAACTGCAGAAATAATACCACAAAAAAAGGGGGCAGTCAGACAACTGCCACGCCCACTTTTTAAAAATATGTTTAAAAAATATGTAAAAACAAGGTTTACATATCGCCCCACTGTAGTCGGCGCCGCAGACGGTCGCAAAAGTTAGCCGTTGAAATAAGTACTATGGATATTGGTCAATATGTCTGAAAAAGTCCGGCGACCAATAGAGACTAAACACAAAAGTTCTATTCCATAAAAAAAAATAAATATATAATTTTCTTTTTAAAATTTTTTATTATATTAAAAATTTAATAAAAAATAGAAAAAATTGTTTAAAAAAAGAAGAAAAGATATGACTTAAATCCTTTAAATATCCTTTAAAATTACCATTAAAGATTGTATAAATATATTTTTTTGCTAAAAAGTTACAACAATTTAAAATCGACTTAATTATTGCGAAATAATGAACACTACTTTCCGGATTTTACAAGATGCAACTTTATGCACCCACATCTTAATAACTGATAGAATTATAGTACTTATATGAGTATTTCCGTGTTATTAGGAATGTTTTATAATACATACAAACAAATCATAAAAATCGGGGAACTTTTATTTTTTTATTTTTGTCGTGCTAGATTGGCTAAATGTGGCACTGTGCAGTGGGGCCTATAATTTTTTTCATTTAATGAAGATAATGTAAGCCCGAGTAAAAATAAACATATATAACAATATATAACTTGATACAAACATAATAAATCTTATATGATTATACATCCCGTGAGGTATTTTCTAATTTTTTTAAATGCAGTCATATGTTGTAATATATAATTTAATCATGATTCGGATTAATAGGTATACGGTTGATATAAATATATGAAATAATATTAGGGCCAATACAAAATCTGTTTTTCTGTATAATTTAATATAAAATTTTATATAGCTTATTCTGTTTCATATATAAATGTTTCCAATTAAATGTTTCCAATTAAATGTTTCCAATTAACCAAAAATGTTCTAAGTTTTTTAAGCAAAGTATAAGAAACTTTTAAAATGTTCCTAAACATTTCCTTGTTAGGGTTATGTATATCACCTATCTGGTTCGAAGCATACCCAAACATTTTTTTTGTTTTAGAAAATTATATGTTTGGTGAATGTATCGTGTAACTCACCCAAACCAAAACACACCACGATTTTTTATGTTTTTATGCAATTAGATCTAATTGGATCCAATGAAATATGGCAATGTCTGGTCAAAACTCGGATGAAATCGAATCATATTTTATACAAGTTGATATTTTTTAATTCAAAAACATCCACCATTATTCGGATTAAATTGCGTATAAATATATATTGTGTTATATATCATTATGTATTGCATCATATAAAAATTTTTACTCGGGAGTGTATTTTGTTCATAGGGTCGAATAGGCCCACCAGCAATAAAGGGTTAATAATCTGAATTTAAGTAAAAAAATGTTAAGACCTTTTAAAATGGCATCAAGTAGTTTCATTATTTCCACTTACAAAATCTGTTAATGTTTTAAAATTCAAAATCTCCTAAATTTTACCTTTAGTTGGGGCAATATTTAATTTCTCAATTTTGCCCTAAATTTGCGAATTGTATTATTCTATCTCGTGTTGATATAATTCGGTCCAAAACATATGAAGTTTTAAAAAAAAACCCCAAAAAAAAAATAAAAATAAAAGCTAAACAAGTAGAAAAGTTAAATTCGACTTGGCCGAATCTATGAATACCCTCCACAATGCCCTTTTTAAGTGATAGTAAATTTTCTAACGTGAAAAAAATAAAATTTTTGGTTAGAAATATTTTATTTTGTGTAAAAAAACTTTTTTTTTATTAATTTAAAAAAAAAAAAAAATTGCTAATTTTTTTTTGAGTGTAAAATTTTTTTTTGGTGTAAAATTTTTTTTGAGTGTAAAATTTTTTTTGAGTGTATTTTTTTTTTGTTTTAGTGTAAAAATATTTTTGTGTGACAAAAAAACCTTGTAAAATATTTTTTTGACTTACAAATGTTTTTAAAACATGTTTAACGGGTTTTCAATACGTGAATTTAAGGTGAAACTAATCTGAAATTTACGTCTTTGCTAATAACTTTTGAACCGCTGGACCGATTTGGCTGAAATTTAAAACGAACCGGACTAGAGGAACGACAAACATACATGCCACACTTCAGCACCCTCCGAATTGCCGTTCGAAAGTTACCGTGTGTTTTATCTCGAAAATTCCAGAAAAACCCTTGCCGAAATTTACTCATTTGCTTATAACTTTTGAACCACTGGACCGATTTCGCTGGATTGCAATACCAACCTGACCAGGTAAATGCCCAACATATATGCCAAACGTCAGGAGCCTCCGTAAAGTCTTTCAAAAGTTAGCGTGTTTTCAACAGACAGACAGACGGACAGACGGACGGACGGACGGACGGACATCGCTAGATCGTCTTAAAATCGATCGAGGATCATGAATATATATACTTTATGGGGTCCTAGACCAATATTTCGAGGTGTTACAAACGGAATGACAAACTTATATATACCCTCTATCACTAGAGTGGAGGGTATAAAAAGTGCCAAAAATCACTACTTTCCCGAAATCCGCCGAAACTACATAACTGTAATGTGGTAGAAACCGCCAAAAATAAATTTAGCAGGGAAAATTTTAAATTCTCTTTGCTAAATTACGAAAAAAAGCGCTGAAAACCGAAAAACTTGGCATTTTTGATAGACAAAAAAAAAATTAAAAAAAAACCTCCAAATTGTTTTTTCTACGAAAATTGACTTTTCAATAAAAACTCGCAAAAAAACCGCCGAAAAGAATTTAGCGGGAAAATATAAAAGTCTTCCTCTAAGTTACAAAAAAAGCGCTAAAATTCGACAAACTTGGCGTTTTCGATTGAAAACAAAGAAGAATTGGAAAAAAACCTAAAAATTTTTCCAACTAAATCCAAACAAAAAGCTCTAGATTTTCCCGCTAAAGCAGCGTTCCCGCTAAAACCAATTTCCCCCCGCTAAATTCAAACAAAAAGCGCTAGATTTAGCGGGAAAACCTCTAACTTGGCAACAGTGACTGTAATAGCCAAATGAAAACAGCAAAGCCTACAATTTTTTGGGGTTTTTATTCCTTTATATGTGCTTAACAAATCCTTAAACTCCAGTAGTAAATTTTTTAAAATTTCTTAAACAAAAAAAAAAATAAGGATTTAAAATTGGAGATTTGAAAACCGTGCTTAAAAAATTAGACCTTTTTAGCATAAAATTAAAAAAAGTTATCAAAAGACAATATTATAAATACTCATCATCTTAGTACATGGATCTTGGAAAATAAAAAAAAATTGTTGCAGTATATAATTTCAATAAATTTCAAAAATTGGGCTCGATGTGGTCAAGAGGTTTGCCACACGTTAGTTGCCGGGGGAAGTTGTAATAACTCGGCTGATTTACAATTTTACTTTTCAGTACCTTTTTAGATAGACAATTAACTCTTAATTACAATTTAGTGATCATTTGAATTCAAACTTATCTCAAAATATCGAAAAAATTACAAAAAAGTCATATTTTCTCCTGGTAATCTGTTTTTCAAACTTCAGGGCCGATGCGGCACGCCTTACCCACATCCGATTACCCTATATAACATATTTTTACACCCAAATGCATATTTCTAGGCATAGTTACGGTCAATATTCAACAACTTTATTTTTTTGGTGCACCCTAATGATCATACATGAATCATATACAGGCCGAATATTTTTGTGTGTTAATATTACAACTTTTCTGACCCCGACAATTTTCAAATTCGGAAAAAAGTCAAAATTATCTACCCCACTGTGTATTATTGTACCAAACCATTAATACTTTTACAATTGCTCAATTTTCCACTAGCTCTTAAAATACTTTCTTCGGAAAAGTTAAATAATTTCTTTTGTAGTTAAAGTTAAACAAACCAAAAATAGCGAAATTTCCGCGTCTTTTAACTCAAAAAAACATAATCAAAAGTAAACAATTGTATTGTTTGCTGTAATAATGGGGCAATTTGCTGTAATAATCGCATCAGAAAATTACAAATTTAAATTCACAAAAATAAAAAGGAACGTTAAAGTTAAGAAAATTATATTATTTGGAGTATAATACAACAACTCAACGGAAAAACAAATTTTACTACTATTTTCTATTTATTTTGTATGTTTTTTTTTGCCAAACAATAATCCAAACCCAAATATAAAAAAAGTTAACCAACCACAAAAAAATGGCTAATAATAATCGAGGAAATAAAAAAGTGTAATAATGCAAAGATATTAGGGGTATTCAAGACAAACATAAACATTGACGAAAACACTCATATGTTTTTTAAAATTTTTTGAAGAGGAGAAAAGATCAGCTTTATTTTGTTCCTTCGCGGGGCTTTAAAATAATATTTCATTCAAATTATATTGCACAGTATCTATCTCCATAATTTCGTCGTATGAAAAACCGTGCAAAATCACCAGATTCAGGTGTTCTTAAAGGCTCTTCAAAAAACTTTGAAATACACATAGGCGTTTTGACTCATCACAGCACCGACGAAATGTTGGAAATATATATTTTTATATATATTTTTATTTAAGTTAAGAAAATCTAGCTCCTTTTTCTATAACCATCATTTCATTGTTTCGAAGATACCAGCGCCTTTAAAAATTCTGAAATTCCGAGACATGTTTTTATTAGAATAGTTCTAAGGATCTTGGACATTTTTCTAATAGAAAAATTCTCAGATTTGTAAAACTTTTTCTTTCAGAAAAATTCTCCGATTTGAAAACTTTCTTTCTTACAGAAAAATTCTTAATTCCGAATACATTTTCTTATAACACAATTCCTAAATCCAGAAAAAAAAAAAAATGGAAGACTTTTAAGAGTCAGATTCATCTTTTCCACAGAAAACCATATAGTTTTGGCGATTTCCTTTCTTCCATAAACACCCTAAATAAAAATTATTTATAAAACCCCGCTCCTAACTAAAAACTTTTTCAGGCAAATAATAATTTTAAAATAATACGAGCGCGGTCAATACAATACAACAAAAAATGAACAACAAAAACCTCCAACCAAATGAACAGCAAAGCTGGAACTCTTATGTTAACCCAGTAGGAGTATGGGTGTATTTTGGGTAGACTGTATGGAAAAAAACGTGGTATGTTAATTTGTTTACAACAACTGAACAACAATAAAACAAAAAATATACACCAGACATTTAAGCCATGAAAGGTCATTTATTATTTACGGGAAAGGTAGGGAAGGTAGAGTATTTTACTTTTCACAAAAATATCAAAAGGTTTGAAGAGAAATATGTTTGTAAAGGTAAAGTACCGGTGTTGATGTTATGGATTTTATGTTGACAAGGGACGGATGCGAAGTCAGCAATAAAAAAAAAAACATTAGGATGAACTCGCAAAAACGTTTCGTGCTATGGACATCTAAAATACTTTGCAACATGAATTTGAATCTTAAATGTTTTAGAATCTGAAGCATTAATCAAATGCGCGAAAGTCCTAAATAGTCCCTGGTCTTCACTTGTTTGTAACATTGTAACGTTGCCTATCGAACTCGGATCAACAATGTTCCTATTTTTGCTAAAATGTGTAAACACTAAAAAAACCCCTGTAAAATTTATAACTTTTTTTTGCTACCTCCTATTTGACAAGAATTCCTTATATTCCTTTTTACCAATAATTTTGTAATTTTACTAGCTTTTTACTAATAAAATTTCAAATTTACAATTTTTTGAAGCAATAAAACTTACAATGAGGTTTCGTGATTTTTTGTAATTTTACAAGCTTTTTACCAATAAAATTGTAAATTTACAACGTAATAAAACTTACAAGGAATTCACGTGAATTTACTTACTTGATTTTTGTTGTAAAAAAAATTTTAAAATTTGTAAAATGAAAAAAAAAATGTAAATTTCGATCAAAAATTTTTTGTTTTTTTGTGTGTAAACACAGCGGTTGTAACATTAAGTATCTTATGGAATTTGCAGCCTCTGCGGGCTGTTTAAATTTTACCGCCTTTGCGGTCTGTTTTAATTTACAGCTCTCTCGGTCTGGTTTATCCAAAACACAATTTTACATTACACGCAGTCGGTTCGGATATACGGCCTCTGCGGACTGTAAAAAAATTACAGCCTACGCGGACTGTTCTAACGAAACACAATTTTACAGCTTTCGCGGTCTGTCTGGAGTTAAAGCCTCTGCGGACTGTTATTAGTTTACAGCCTTCGCGGTTTGTGCTAATTTACAGCCTTTGCGGTTTGCTAGAACAAAACACAATTATAATTTTCAGACTTAGCGGTCTGTTCTAACCAAACACAATTTGACAGCCTTCGCGTTCGCGGTTTGTGCGGATTTATAGGATTTGTACCTGAGGAGTTTCTTAATCCGAGGACACAAGAGCCGGGGCTCTAGAACCCGATGATTCCCAAAGGTTTCCGAGTTATACACCGAAAGATACCCGAATTACACCCGAAAGACTAAGTGGAGCCAGTGGAGTAGTTGCTATTTAATTATATTGAAGTAAATATAATTAAAAAGAAGTAAAGAAGTTAAGTTCGGCCTTGCCGAATGTATTGATACCCTCCACAATTTCAAAAGATTATCGCAAAAAACTTTTTTTAAAGAAAATTACTAAAAAAAAATAAATTTTCTTTTATAAAAATTTTCCGCGAAAAAAAAAATTGGTAAAAATCCGCGATTTTTTTTTTTTTTTTTTTTTGTCAAAAAATATGTTCGTACTTGTTAAAATACCATTCGGTGTTAAATTATGTTCACATATGTCAACCAGCAGCCGAATTAAAGCATTTTGTATTTTTAGGTTATGTTGAATGTACCAACATGTTTAAGGTTTCCTTATATTTTCGTTCAAAACTTTTGAACTACTGAACCGATATTACGCAATACTAAACGGCCTGGTGGAGCTTCCAATAAATATGTTAAGTTTTAGTCATCTCCATGTAATATTTTGGCCGTGATCACCATTTCCACAGACAGACGGACATCGCTAGTATGTCTTTAAATCGATCACTGATCAATTATATATATTAGAGTGTCCCTTATTTTGGAAATGTTGGAAATGTTGAGACGGTACCCCCTCATTTTTTTCCTTTTGACTAAAAAATAACTCAGGAAAAATTTTACGCCCCTACGACCACGCCTTCCCTACGCGACGGGGCCTTAAAGAACGGGGCCTTAAAAATCATTTTTCCACACAAACCAAAAAATTTTTTTTTGATCTTTATTTTTTTTGTTATTTATTATAATATTACTTGGTTAGCTTATTCACGACAAAAAATTTGATTTTGGTGAGATGAGGCTTTCAGTTCTAAAAAATTTTTCGAAAAAAAAATTTAGAGCTTTTGGGGTCCTACAGTAAAAATTTTTTAAAAAATATTTTTTTTTAGTTTCGACAAGCAACCGTTTTAGTTGAATTGTTGCTTTTAACGATATATTTTCATAAAAAAATATTATTCCTATATGTGACATCTTTATCGTGATCTAAAAAAGGGTAAAAAATGCATTTTTGATGTTTTTCGATACACGATCAAGATGTCACAGATATGAATAATATTTTTTTATGAATATATGTCATTAAAAGCAACATTACAACTAAAACCGTTGCTTGTCAAAACTAACAAAAAAATTTTTTTAAAAAATTTTTACTGTAGGACCCCAAAAGCTCTAAATTTTTTTTTTCGAAAAATTTTTTAGAACTGAAAGCCTCATCCCACCAAAATCAAATTTTTTGTCGTGAATAAGCTAACCAAGTCATATTATAATTAATAACAAAAAAATTTAAAATCAAAAAAAAATTTTTTGGTTTGTATGGAAAAATGATTTTTAAGGCCCCGTTCTTTAAGGCCCCGTCGCGTAGGGAAGGCGTGGTCGTAGGGGCGTAAAATTTTTCCTGAGTTATTTTTTAGTCAAAAGGAAAAAAATGAGGCGGTACCGTCTCAACATACCCAACATTTCCAAAATAAGGGACACTCTAATATATATACTTTATGGGGTCGCAGACCGATATTTCGATAAGTTACAAACGGAATGAGAAACTTATATATACCCTCTATCACTAAGTGGAGGGTATAAAAAAAAAAATATATGTATTATACAACCCCAAAAAGGGTAAATATATTGTGTTTTTACTTAAGATTTGGTGATCCTCAAGTTGAAAGATCTACCTCAGCCGATGAACAAAATAATCTCACAACATCTATTTAAAAAGTATCACAGCTCAATTAATTAATATCATTAAAACACTGTGCAACAAATTTGATCTCATCGAGCGTATTTTGATTGAGACAAAAAAAAAACAAGCAAGAAAATTATAGTCGGTCAAGACCGACCATATAATACGTAGGGTACCACTGTTTCGCGGAAAATAAGCCCCAAGTCCAAACAACTTTGATCTCAAATTTGAGACCAAAAAAAATAAAAAATAAAAATTATAGTCGGTCAAGACCGACTATACACACCAGTGTTACCCGGAAAATGGGTCCCAAGTCCAAACATGGACCGATTGGATCTGTCTTTTGTAAAAACTTGAATTAGTGTAGAAAACACTCACAAACCATTTTTGAGCGAAATAGGCTTCTATATGTTGATAATCCGCTTTAAGTGAATATCGGGCGAAATTTTAATAAAATATTTTATATTTTTATGAAGTTTTATATGAATGTCGGGAAAGGGGTTTGTATGGGAGCTACAAGAAAAACTGGTCCGATTCCTTTAAAATTTGGAATGGTGATTTGTCAATACAAAATACTTTTATCTGCCAAACTTCGAAAAGGGGGCTTGGTCTAAACATGGACCGATTTTTTTGCAATTTCAATAGCGTCCGCCCTTGGGTCAAAAAAAGCTCAAGTTTCAAATTTCAGACAAATCGGTTAAAAATTGCGACCTGTATGGTGCGCACAACGCTTACATAGACGGACGGACGGACAGACGGATGGACATCGCTAAATCGACTCAAAAAGTGATTCTGAGTCGATTGGTATGCTTGAAGGTGGGTCTAGGACCAATATTTCGGGTTGTTACAACAATCAGTACAAACTCATTACACCCTGTACAACAGAGTGGTGTAGGGTACAATGAGGCAAGCTCGTCGTCTTTAAAATTCCAATAATGTCTAAAATTTCTTTGTAGTCTAGAAATGTTCAGTTTTATTTCGATTACCTCCCAGACCACAATCTCTTGCCCATTTAGAAAGATCTGTCAGAGAACCCTAAAAAATGTTCCTTAATTGTGTCAGGTGCTTCCCCTTTACCGCTATCGCGACATCGTCAGCATATGCGAAAACATTACAACCACGAGCAGCATTGAATTCAGTGTCCGTTTCCGAGCACACCACGGGGGCACATCCTGTGGGGTGCACCTACTGATAAATCGATGGCAGGCAATAAAAATGATCTCGTGATTAACTACTTGACCTGAAAATGCCACCACTATCGTATCTGGAATAACATTATTAAAAGTCTCCTATATATTAGAAAAGGCAAATATAATGTGCTCCCTTACCGAATCCTTTTGAACAGTGTGGGAGTTTTTTTACAACCTTCTGGATAAAAACGACTCTGGTATCCCTCTATTTTTAAGAAATATATGACCAGTTTATACATGATTTGTAGAGATTACATAACCAAGTGGTTATATATTCCGACACTTTCCGCATCTCAGCCGGAATCATACCATAATGTCTAGGGTATTTAAAGGGCCTGAATATTTTCTATTGGCGCCCCACGTTGGGCGCCAATAACAGTTGTGTGTCTTTTTGAATTTAAAAGTATTCTGATTTTATTTATTTTTAATACTTAGATTTTTATACCCTACACCACTCTGTGGTACAGGTTATAATGAGTTTGTGCTGATGTTTGTAAATATTGGTCCTAGACCCACCTTCAAACATACCGATCGACTTAGAATCTCTTTTTGAGTCGATTTAGCGATGTCCGTCCGTCCGTCCATTTTAACGTTGTGCGCACGATGCAAGTCGCAATTTCGAATTTCAAAGGAATCGGACCAGTTATTCTTGTTGCTCCCATACAAACCACCCTCCCGATATTCACATAAATCAATAAAATTTTATGAATTTTTTTTTTTTCATACAAATTTTGTTTGTGTGTGTTTAACCCAAAAATCTGATTATAATCGGACCATTTTTGGACTTAGGCCCCATATGAAAATTTCGCCCGATATTACTAAAAGCGGTTTATTTGCAACAAATATAAGCCAGTGTCTCTCAAATTTGGTATGTGAGTGTTTTCTACACTTATTTAAGATTTGACAAATGATAGACCCAATTGGTCCATGTTTGGACTTGGTACCCATTTTCCGGGAAACACTGGTGTAGGGTATTATATGGTCGGTCTTGACCGACAATAATTTTCTTACTTGTTTTATATGTCGTATTGTCTCTGGTCAGTAAGTCAATTTTTTTACTTTCACATAAGAAGCACTTTAAGATATGAGGCATTCCACACCAAATGTCCAGCGAAAAAAACACGTGTACCGTAAACTTCTGAATAGGTTGTATTGATAGCCATATATGGAACTAAGAAAATGGTATTTTTGGTTTTTAAAATTTTCAAAAACTGGGCTTAGGAGGCTTGGTCAAATATTGGAAAAATGGTCAAATTTGTGGCGAGTTGCCTTGATTAAATATTTATCACATACATTCTTATATAGTTTTGTATGGGCCAAACAACCTATTCAAAAATTTACGGGACACATGTTTTTCTGTAGCGGGGCATTTGGTGTGGAATGCCTCATATTTAAGTGATTTGTCTCATTTTCACCAGTCACGTGTTCGGTGATTTCGAATTGACCGGCACATTGTTTTGTCAAAATCTAAAATTTGGTACGATTTTATTTTTCTAGAAATCAAATACTTTACAAATGATACTTCCCCTGTAAGTATAGAAATAACATTCCACAAAAAAAATTACCTACCGTATGATTTCAGTTTTACGTGCTACAGAAAATTTCAAACCAAAATCACGCGGATAAAACTCTTAAATATACAAACCAAACCGCACAAAAAAATCGAATACAAAATTTTATTTTGTAAAAAAAAATATCATTCAAGCTTTACAGCATAAACAGTAAACGCAAGTCATATGTTTGCCAAAGACACCAGTCCCTAGAGATAAATAATGGAACATTAACAAAACGTATCGAGATTTTTATGGATTTTTAGAATTTTAGCAAAACTTGTAAAAACTGATTAGATCGTGTCTGAAGTGTCAAAATTTAATTATATCATTTGTATCCGAACAGATCCTTTAGATAAGAGATTTGATTCCAATTTCGAGATTTAATTAGATCTGATAAGTAATTTTATCTAAACAGATCTTGAACATAAGGAAATATCTAGGATTTGAAAGATCAGATCTGATACAAATGGGTATAAATATTGTTCTTAGCTCTTACACGGAAAATACACCTTTTTATTTTTCAAAAAAATTAAAAAATTATTTGCATATAATATTACCTCGCAACTCAAGTCACTGGTGTCATTTATTTTTGTTTGCGAAATAATTGTTTTTCTGCTGTTATTTTTGTTTGCAAAACTTACCTTCGGTACCGTTGGCCAATTCAATGGCTACTCCATTTTCACGTCGCCATATAATTGTCGGCTCCGGTGAACCGGTTGCAGCGCATTTGAGCGTCACATTACTGCCCTCACGTACAACCATATCCGTACTAGTAGGATAATCTAGTATATCCGGTGGTACTGTTGTTTTGTGTTGTTAAGGATGTGAAGAATGTGATGACGATGATGATGATTTTTTTTAGTTTGTTTTAAATATCACAGGTAATTTGAGAAAAATATCACAAAGCAACAGACCCGTCAACAGCGTTATTATCAGTGGAGTGGTTAATATAACACATCGTGAAATTCAAGTATTTTTTAAAAAATTTTATTGAAATTATTTTTTAAATAATTTTTTTGCAAAAAAAAAGAAAAAGTTTAAATTATATTGCAATATAAGTTTTAAAAGTTATTGATTCATTCATAATTTTTTCCAACAATAATGTTATTATTGCATGTTTTTATTTATTTTTGTTGTTCAATTTTATATTTTTATTTATTTATTTTTTTTTTTTGTATTTCATTGTTTTTATATTTTTTTGTACCATAATCACCGCCATCATTAAGTTGGTTTTCATCACCATGATTAGTGTTGAGTTTGGAAACACCATCATCACCATCATCATTGTTGTAATTTTGAATTGTATTATTTGGTCATCCGACATCATTTGTTGTTGATGATTGTGTTAACCATTGTATTTAAAAAGTAATTAGTTTTTATATTGTTGGTTGCGAATGGAAATTGTTTGAAAGTTGTTGTTTTTATTATGAAAAGAGAAAGAGAAATTTGAAAAAAAAATAATTAGTTAAATAACAATTACAATAAAAATTAGTTTAATTATGTAATTCAAATCTCCCGAGTATATAGGAAAAATAAATCCGAGCCAATATAATTTTCGGTTGCATAAACTCTCAAATATATTTCGAGTAAAATTTTTTTTGAGTTTAAAATTTTGTTTGGTCTCGAATAAAAATGATAATATGTATTCTTATATATCACATCTGATCCGACATTTGAAAGATCAGTACTGATCCGAGTAAGATCAGATACAAAGATCCAAATGCATGTTTTTCCCCTTTGGTCATAGAACAGCATAAACAAGATATCTTTGCGAATCAACGAATTTGCTTTAAAATGGCATCGATTTGTTATATTTTTTGCGTAAAATGCATATTTTGCATATTTTGCTATTATTTCACTATAAATGCATATTTAAAATCTCACAAGGGAAGTATCTCAATCCTTATGAACCGATTTGCATGAAACGTGATATATAAAAGAGACACTTCTAAGGCTGGGCTTTTCAGCGTTACCGGAAATTTAGGGGTTCAAAAAATGGCGAAAATATAGTTTTTTTGATTTTTCATCCATTTTATTTTATTTTATTTTATTTTATTTTATTCGATTAGAATATTATTCTAGCTCGAGGCCCAAATATATTTCTATTTATTTGGGTCACGAGCAAGAATAAAACTCTAATCGAATATATTTATATGTAAAGGCCGAATAAATACATTTTATTTCTTTGTACCTTTTGGTACTAAAAATAAAAAACAACATTTATTTTAAGTATGTTTATTCTAGCTCGAGGTCATTATTTTATTTACTTATTAAAACTATCACATTCGCATTGAACGATTTTCAAGAAAATTATTTTTCGGTTTTAAATTTATTTATGTCAATGTTGGCAATCGATACCTTTTCAATACCGTTATTCGTTTCAAAACACTTTAAATTGAATACCGGTACCAATACCAATACCGAAACTCAGTTTTGGTATCGGATACCGGTATCCAAAAACCTTTTCCTTCGGTATCGGTACGTACCGGTATTGAAACGGTTTTTCCTAAAAAAACATTTTTTTACAAAAAAAAAAATTAATAGAAAGTTTGTAATTTTTTTGGTTTTTGTAAATGCAAGATCGTTCTCCAAATGCATCCCCGAAGTCTCATAAAAATCAAAAAAAATCTTTGGGCACCCACATCGTGGATTTAGTAAAAATTTCCAAAAAAAGCCATACTTCAACCGCGATGCGTTAGTAGTATGCGATAGGACTTTAGGGAAGGCATTTGAATAATCACAAAATGATTTTGTGATTTTTTATTACTTAAAATTCCCATAAATCGCGAACATTTTTATTTTTGCAATATTTTTGAATGTGTATACAAAAAATTATAAACTAAATGAGAATTCCAAAAACAAAAAAAAAATAAAAATTATATGAGTTAATTTATTGAATAATTTACTCGTATTTTTCTTTTATTTTCGAGTAATTTTTTAATTGACGTTGCGTCACCCTGAAGAGCGCATTTTAGCAAAATGCTAAAAATACATAAGTAAATACGTGTTTAGTATTAAAATTATTTTTTTTTTTATGTTTTTTGCTTTGTTTCGATAATACCGGTACACACCGGTATTGACGTTTCGATATCGGTAATACCGTAACCGATTCAACTCAAATACCGTAACCGATACCGATAACGAAATAAAGAAAAAAACGATACCAATACCGATATCGATACCTTTATTCGTTTCGATTGCCAACCTTGGATTTATTACATCCGAGATTTGTCCCCAATTCCGAGATCTGATCAGATATCTGGTCAGATATTCTTTGATCTCGAAATGGGTGACAAATCTTGGATCTAATTGATCTAATCAGATACAATTGATAAATAAGATCTTAAATAATCGAACAGTTTTAGACGAGTACTTGTTCGATTAATTTAAAATTGTAAATTTCGATTAAAGGATAAATCGAAGAATTTATGTCGATTAATCGAGTGATAACAATATATGGCAACAGTATAATTTTTTCTAAAATTGTCGAAAAAATTCTTGTAATTTAGAAAATTTCTGAATGTGGAATTATTCGATTAATCGACGAATTTTAAAATAATATTCATTTAATCAAATAAGTCAAAAATGTCAAATGTCGATTAATCGTTTAATTGAACAATAAAAATCCCGATTAATTGAACACTAGGGCGTCCCGTCAAATTACAATTTTAAAATTTCATGTCGTAATACCTGCCAAACGATGGCCACGTTAGGGCTGATATTGGGAAAATTTATGAAAAAATTTGCAAGGTGATCTTTAGTCGGCAACCAGCGGTCAAAGTGGAAAAAAATATGCTTATCGACCAAAATGCATATCCGAATTTTTTGACCAAATCCGTACTTTATTTTCCCACAAACAGCTCATATTCAGCTGAAAATATGCACAAAAACTTTGTTAAACTCAGCAAACAGAATCAGTAAAAATATTGAAAAATTCTGATAAAATATTACTTTCAGCAAAAAATCTTCTAAAAATTTGTTATTTCAAATTGAAATTTATTTCACTGATCCAATTTATCATGAAAATTGTGAAAATCTCAGACAACTAAATATAAAAATTAAACTAAAAATTGAATAAATAAAATTACAAAAATTAAAAAAAAAAATCAGAAAAATTCAGAAAAGTAACAAATATTCGAAAATATTGGAAAAATTCCAACAATAAAGAAAAAAATTTGTAAGTAAAGGATAAAAAAACCTTAAAAAAATTAAAAACTTCAAGAAATTTAAAACTCAAAATCAACAGAATTGTTTGAGGGTTTTTTTTATTCTTTTACGCCAAAACACGTTCTTGCTGTAAATTCAATTAATCTTTACTGAATTTAAGTTGATTGGTTTTTAAATTCGGAACATTTTACTTGATTCTAATGAAATATTCTATAGATATTTGAAATAAAATTTTAATTTCAAGGTTCAAAATCCAACAAATAAATTTTGGTTAAAGGACGACCAACCGAGGTCACACTGAATTTTATTTAGTGTTATAAAAATATGTTTGCCACTAAAATTCATTTATTTTTCCTCCAAAATTTATTTTATCGACCTCATTACCACTATTCATCTCATTGTCTTGATTATTTTTTTTTTATACACATTCATTTATTTTTAACCAGACAATTGAGATATTAAAATATAATTTTATGAATTAATTTTGGTTTAAAAACATAACAAAAAAGAAAAAAAAAACTGGCAAATGTGATTTAATTTATTAAATACTCAACACATGTTGACACTATGCCAACCATTTAACAGCCAGCCACTATTAAATATGTCAGTGCTGGCTGGCGCTAGCTGGCGGAGGAGTAAAAGACGAAATTTAAACAAATGTGGCAGCAACAAACAAAAACAAAATATGGTCAACAACACAGAACCGGATATCATAGGAAGTGAAAAAAGGAATGTCATAACGGCATGGTATTCATATAGATATTAAACAAATTTTATGGAAATAAGAGGCAGGGTAAAGGACGAACAACAAAAAAAAAAATGGTGATAATAAATAAAGTCAATTTTATAAAAAAATATAATGTTTGTGTATAAAATTCTACCACATTTTTGTGGTTAAATAATGAAGAGAGAAAACAACAACCGACAAAAAAATAACATTTAATTTTAGTGGCAATTATGGTAACAATTAATATAAAATTATGGTTAATACGAACAAACAATCTACCTGGATAATAAAAATTTAAAGAGTGCTGTGAAATAATTAAAACTGAGGAAATATTGCTATACACAAAAAAAAACCTTGTCAAATTACTAGAAAAGGCTTCGTAATCCCATTTTACCAATATTTGACAGTTTTCCTTGTTTTTTAACAAGCATGTTTTTATCGAAATTTACATTTTTTTTGTAATATATTCGATTAGAGTTTTATTCTAGTCTAGTCTAGTCTAATCGAATATATATACATATATAAAGGCCGAATAAATACATTTTATTTTTATGTACCTTTTGGTACTAAAAATAAAAAAACAAAATTTTTTTTGTAATTTTACAATTTTTTTTGGAATTTTACAAATTTCAATGAAAAAAAAAGTAAATTTACGAAAATTCCTTGTAAGTTTTATTACTCCACAAAACTTTTAAATTTACAATTTTATTGGTAAAAAACATGTTAAATTACAAAAAAGCTCAATTTTTACTAGAAATTCTCGTAAAATAGGAGAAAGCACAAAATCTAGTAAAATCACAAGAACTTCTAGTAATTTTTATCGCGTCAAAAAAGTAGTAAATTTACAATTTTATTGGTAAAAAGCTTGTAAATTGTTTGTAGTTTAACAAGCCTTTGATCAATAAAATTGTAATTTTTACTACACTCAAAAAATTATGTCATTAACTGTTTGTAGTTTATTTAAAAAGTTTTCCGTTAAGTCGTTTTTAAAAGAAAAAAAAATTGTTTGATGTTCAGTTTTTATTAATGACTACTGTCATTTGTTTCAAAAATAACACACTACAAAATAAAGACTTTCATTAACATTTAAGTTAATTCAAGTTTATAGTGAAGAAAACTTCCGTAAGTTGAACGCTCATTTCGAGAGCCAAAAGAAAAGTTTTTTTCACTTATCAGTTGAAAAGTACAAAGGGTATGCAAGTAGTTATTAAAGGAGTTGACTCTGGTGTTGAACCGTCTGAAATTCAGAGGGCGCTTATAGACAAAGGTTTTAAAATCAAGTCCGTTTCTAACATCAGAAATAAGGAAAAATTCCCCCAACCATTATTTCGTGTTGAGTTGGAGCCAAATGACTTAAAATTGAAAAAAGGTGAATTTCATCCAATTTATAACTTACGGTACTTGCTTTATCGCAGAGTTACTGTAGAAGAGCCACATAAGAGGAAAGGTCCCGTCCAGTGTATTAATTGCCAAGAGTTTGGTCATACCAAGGCTTACTGTAAGCACCCTGCCGTTTGCGTTATCTGTGGCGATTTGCATAGCTCTAAAGAATGCACAAAGTCTAAAACAGACTCAAGTTTGAAGAAGTGTAGCAATTGTGGTGACAATCACACTGCCAATTACAGAGGTTGTCCCGCATATTCTTTTGAGAAACGATTTTTTACTAATAGGAATCAAGCTCCCCGGAGAGAAACTCAACTTTTTCAGGAAAACTCGGCTCCACCACTCGTACCCATTAACGCCCCAAATTTCAACCAAAATGCTCACTCTTTTGCCTCCGTCTTAAGGGGACGGCCAGTTGTTCAGAATGCCCCGGGAAACACAAGAGTGATCCCGGAAAACCGATCAAACTCAAATGAAGAAAACACTCGTGATTATCCCCAGGGTCAGAGTTTTAATTTTAGTAGGCTCGAGGCCACAATTAACACGTTAGTACAGTCAATGACTAATTTTACCACTATGATGGGTAATATGATGCAGGAAATACTGAGAATGCAGTCTTTGATATTAGAGGCTGCATTAAGTAAGCCATGAACAGTTTGAAAATATGTTACTGGAACGCAAACGGCATACGCCAGCATAAAGACGAACTCGATTATTTTCTCAGAAACAAGCAAATTGATATAATGCTTGTTTCTGAGACCCATTTAACCCCTCGCAGTCTTTTCGCTTTAGATGGTTACACATTGTATGATACAAAGGACCCCAGAGGCAGGTCATGTGGAGGCTCAGGCATCTTAATTAAATCTCGACTAAAACATTATCTTATGTGTGATCTTTGTGAAGATTATCTTCAAGCCACTACTTTATGCGTAAACGAGTTTGATATGAACCTTGTGATTTCGTCAATTTATGCTCCCCCCAGATTTAAAATTACTGATAGTCAGTATAGGACTTTCTTCGAATCTCTAGGTTCACGCTTTCTGGCTGCTGGCGACTACAATGCTAAGCATACATTCTGGGGGTCACGCCTCATTACTCCTAGAGGTCGTGTGTTGTTTGATACGATTTCTAAAATGGGTCTGGATGTGGTCTCAAGCGGAGAACCGACATACTGGCCTTCAGACCGTAATAAGATTCCAGATCTTATCGACTTTGGAGTGACTAGAAATATAAAAAGGAATTTTGTAAGTGTAGAATCATCTTTGGAACTCTCTTCAGACCACACACCCACTATTGTTACTCTATTTAACCCCCGAGAAATTGTATCCCCAACTGGTGACTTAGCACTGACAGGCAAAGGAACAAATTGGCTAAAATATAAAAAGTTTCTCAGTACTCATTGCTCGGAAAACATATCGCTAAGAACACCAGAGGAAATTGACCTCTCGCTCAAGAATTTCGAATCTAATCTCAAACTAGCTGCTCAACTTGCTACTAAACCCCCCCGACAATCCAGACAAAATATATTTTTTTCTGCTGATGTCGAACGACTCTTAATTGAAAAACGAAGAGCTCGTAGAGAGTGGCAACTGCACAGATCTCCACGATTAAAAGCACAACTTAAGGAATGCACGAACAACTTACGGAGATTGTTAGAATCTCAGAGAACGGATGCACTAAATAGATTTCTTGAAAATCTGGAGCCTACATCAAAAACCGATTACTCGTTATGGCGTGCTACACAAAATTTAAAAAGACCTGTCTTATGTAAGCCTCCTTTGCGCAAAGCAAATGGAGGTTGGGCTAGAAATGATACTGAAAAAGGAAATCTGTTTGTTGAGCACTTGAAAAATGTATTCGCACCAAATGAATCAAGTGTTATAGTAGAGTTGCCACTAATTTTACCCCAGCGCGTAGCAGCACCCATTCGGTTTGAGATGCGAGAGGTCGAAAAGGCAGTTTGTGAATTAAACCCCAAAAAGGCATTTGGTATTGATAGGATCAGTAATAAAATGCTTCTGGAGTTACCCCGAATAGCATTAAGAATAATTCTTTTTATTTTTAATGCTATATTACGCCTTCAACATTATCCCCCAGAATGGAAAATTTCTCTCGTTAAAATGATACCCAAGCCAGGCAAAGATCACACAAAAGTGGAATCGTATAGGCCTATCAGTCTGTTATCCAATTTATCAAAACTTTTTGAAAAACTGTTAGTGAACAGATTAACAACTCATGTCGCTCAGAACAACACTATCCCCGATCACCAGTTTGGATTCAGGAAAAAACATGGCACAATTGAGCAAGTTCATAGACTGGTAGGTGAAATTAGAAGAGCCTATGAAGAAAATAAATATTGTTCCGCACTTTTTGTTGATGTCTCACAGGCGTTCGATAAGGTTTGGCATGAAGGTTTACTCTATAAGATAAAAAATATGTTACCACCAAATACACATAAGTTACTCGAAAATTACATTACAGATCGTAAGTTCACAGTAAAGGAAAACGATTTTGTCAGTACCCCTCAACGCATACAAGCTGGAGTTCCACAAGGTAGTATTTTGGGACCGCTTTTGTATATTTTGTACACCTCTGATATGCCAACTAATCGAAATACGCATACCTCCACATTTGCTGATGATACAGCGATTTTAAGCTCCCATAACAATCCACTTGAAGCAACTCGTATTTTGCAAAGTCACATTCTTGAATTAGAAGACTGGTTAAATAAGTGGAAAATTAAAGTTAATGAGCAGAAATGCATCCACATAACGTTCACGTTAAGACGAGAAACTTGCCCCCAAATTCGGATTAATAATCACATTGTACCTCAACATACAACGGTTAAGTACCTAGGAATTCATCTGGATCGTCGTCTTACGTGGAAAAACCATATAGATGCAAAATTAACCCAGATAAAATTGAAAACTATTGCAGTTAATTGGTTAATTGGGAGAAACTCGAAACTTAAGTTAGACTGTAAACTATTGATCTACAGTTCGATTATAAAACCTATATGGTGCTATGGTATTCAGTTATGGGGCACTGCCTCTGCGTCTAATGTGGAAAAAATACAGAGAAAACAGAACAATATTTTGCGAATGATTACTGATGCCCCCTGGTATGTTAGAAACTTAAACATACACAGAGATCTCAATGTTTCCCTTGTTAAAGATGAAATTGTGAGACATACCCAAAACTACTTACGAAAACTGGAGTCACATCCAAACAATTTAGCACGCAATCTTTTAAATAATCGTGGTCACCAACGCCTTAGAAGGAGGGCCACTGCTGACTTGGCACACTAAAGTGAAGGATGATGCTTTTGAAAACATTGGATAATTTATGAGCAAATGAAATTTTGTCTGGCACTGGCTGGACTTAATATTAAGTTATATTAGTCTTAAGATTTGAATACTTATTGTTAGTTCACATAATTTAAGTGAAGATTCAATAAAATAAATGAATGAAAAAAAAAAAAAAAAAAAATTAACATTTACCCCCAGTTTCTGTTATACGAACGCTATTCGTTCGTGACGAATTTGTGTGTATTTTGTTATTGTAACAAAAACAAAATACATGCAAATTCGTCGCAGACGAATGGCGTTCGTATTACAGAAACTAGGGGTTAATCTTTAAAGTCATTTATTTTTGTTCTGTAAGTAAAAACTACTGATTATTCTTTAAATTTTTAATGATTTGTGTAAGTAATTTTTTTTTTAAATTGTTGGTATTTTTTTAATGAGATATCATTAGTTTTTACCTACACAAGTAGGTTATTTTTTTTGTAGAAATAAAATTCAACAAATTATTTATAGAAATATTAAAACATGTTTGTATCAAGTGTAGGCTGACCATTCGTACTGATTTGATCAGTACATGTACTGATTTTTCATTACGTGTACTGAGCAAAAAACGTTGTACTGATTTGTACAGATTTTTTGAAATATTTACTGATTGTACTGATTTTTGAACATTTCAACATTAAAAAATGATTTTTTCAAAAATTTTATACAAAAAAATGAATTTCAATTAAATTAGGTCTGACAATGAGATACTTTATAATGAAATTATTCTAAGGAGCTTAGAGTTCGTGGATCTAAAGGTTCCTTAACTCAAAAATTTATGTATCTGAGCATGAAGTTATTTTGATCTTTTCTGTAACAAAATGTTTACTGGATGATGGATTTTCCATATTTTTAGAATGGGAGTTACAGCCAAAGCTCGATATAACGAATTCGTATATCGGAAGATTCGTTTTCGAAGGTTTTATATGTATAATTTAATAAAATAACCAAGCTAAAGTGAATTCTTAGCACTTTTAACATAAAAATATATTTTTATTCAAGAAGTCAATGTTAAAATTTTTGTCGTTCGTTATATCGAATATTCGTTAAAGCGAAATTCGTTAAACCGGGGTTTACCTGTATATGAATCCAAATGATTCTACGATGTTTAATGAAGTAATGTCATCAGCATTTATTGGAAAAAAGCTCTCAACAAAGCTGTTTAAAAAAACATGTGCTTATGTGGGAAGTTTTCTAAAGGAAAGAGTTATCAAAACTTAAGGGTGAATCTGAGAAACTTTGTTATTCTC
Organism: Pegoplata infirma; assembly: GCA_963921195.1. Classification (NCBI taxonomy): domain Eukaryota; kingdom Metazoa; phylum Arthropoda; class Insecta; order Diptera; family Anthomyiidae; genus Pegoplata; species Pegoplata infirma. Next base: position 204,200,937 of record OY992537.1, on the reverse strand, counting down.
AAAACCTGTGGGTTTTTGTTAAATTTATTGCACTGAAACGATCAAAACATTGGAATTAAGTTGTTCAAAGTCAACAAAATTTTCTGTAAAATAACCACAACAGTTTATGGCAGTTGTTTTTACAAGAATTCCAATTGACCCCAAGTTTGTTAGTTTAAGTGAAATTTTTTGAGTGTTGAAAAAATCAACATTGAAACTTGGGCGTACTGATTTGAGTTCAGAAAAAAATGGTCACCCTAATCAAGTGACTTTGGCACGATGGGTAGAGTGTCTGGCCAGAATGTAGTTGATTGCGGGATCGATTCCCCAAAATTTTATTAAACATTTTTAAAAAAATATTTCAATAGAAAATTGTATAAAATAACCTACGAAATCATTAATTTTTTATGTTTTCGTAGGTTATTTTTTTTTTTGAAATTTGTTGGTAAAAATAACAGCACTATCATAAATTTTTAATGTTTTCGTAGGTTATTTTTTTCGAATTTGTTGGTAAAAAAGAATGAAAAGACCGTAATTTTTTAATATTTAATGTTATTTATTTTAGAAAATTTTGTCAACAGTAAAAATAAATGTTGATGTTTGTTAAAACAAATGAATAATTACTGGGATGGTTTTCAATTGTTTGTTCACTGGTTTTAAGTGTGTTTTTCATTTGTTTTTACCTACAAAATATTTTGAGTGTAGGAACTCTCGTAAAATAGGAGGTAGCACAAAATTATTTTACGAGGCTTTTTTTGGTAATTTTACAAGATTTTTTTTGAGTGTAAACAAATCAGTAAAAAATAAATTAAAGACGGTCAATACAAAAAGAATTATTGTTCATAATGAGCCAATGAATTCTTTTAAAAGATTAATGATTTTTTTTATAATGGCTATGATTTTTTTCATAAAATTTATAAAAAATTAGTTTTGCGTAGATTTATTCTGGCTCGAGGTCATTTTTCCCTACTAATTAATTACACAATGATATTCTCATTGATTAATTTTCAAGAAAATAATTTTTCTGTTTTAAATTTATTTACGTTGATTATTTTTTGATTAATATCGGTCGAGGACCCCGTTAAGTTTATATATTATTAATACATTTCAAAGACACTTTAGCTATATACATCCGTTCATCTGTCTGTGGAAAGCAAGATGCCGGCCAAACCAAAAGAGCTGTAAAGGAGGTAATTACTTAAGTGCAAAAAAGTTTTTCTTACATTTTGTAGAGTAATAATAATTTGTCACAGAAGAATCTCACTGTTTTTGTACATTTGTTAAACAAATGGAACATTTTTATGTTAAAAGTTTAGAAGTGGTATAAAAGTTGTTTTGGTAAAAAAGGAAAATTTTTTTTCACGAAACACAAAATTACGATAAAAAAATATTGTGATGAAAACAACATATTTATAAAAAAAAAAGTTTTTTATGAAGATAAACAATTTTTGATGAAAAAAAAAATGTGATGCAAAAATATTTAAAAAAAAAAAAAATTTAATAAACTTGATGCAACAAAAAATTTAAAAAAAAAATTAATAAAAAAAAAATTATAAAAAAAAATTGATGTAAAAAAATTTTTTAATGAAAAACAAAAAAAGTTAAGTTCGGCCTTGCCGAATCTTGTGATACCCACCACAATTTCAGAAAGATTATTCCAAAAACCTTTTTTTAAAAGGAAATTACTTAAAAAAAAAAAATTTCCGCAAAAAAAAATTTCCGCAAAAAAAAATTTGGTAAAAAAAAATCCGCGATTTTTCTTTTTTTGTCAAAAAATATGTTCGTTCTTGTTTAAATACCATTTGGTGTTCAAATATGTTCATATATGTCAACCAGCCGGCGAATTAAAGCATTTTGTATTTTTAGGTTATGTTGAATGTGCTAAAATTTTTGAGATGTCCTTTCATTTTCGTTCATAACTTTTGAACCCCTAAACCGATACCACCCAAATGCAATTCCAAACTTCTCGGGAGAACTTCTTATAAATATGTTAAGTTTCAGTCATGTTTGTTTAGTATTTTGGTCGTGATCGCCATTTCCACAGACAGACAGATGGACAGACGGACATCGCTAGAATGTATTAAAATCGATCGGGGATCATGAATAAATCTTTATAGGGTCCCAGACCGATATTTCTATGAGTTACAAACGGAATGAAAAACTAATATATACCCTCTATCACTAAGTGGAGAGTGTAAAAAAAATTATAAAAAACAAAAAATTTTGAAAAAAAATTGTTGAAAAAAATTATTTATCCAAGTTTCAAATCGAAGTTACCTTTTTGGTTTGAAGAGAATGAAAATTCTTATTTTTCTTGCATCATTTTTAAAAGAGGACACCAGCCTAAAAACATAATCATGCTAAAAAATTAATTTTGAATATATTCTGTGTGGTACGAAATTGCATACAGTTTAAAACACGAATAACACAAAAACAGAAAAAGCTACAGCATTTTAGATGTCAGTTTTGGTTCTATAGGTCCATTTCATATAAAATCAACCTAAATTTTTTTTTCTTTGGCGCAATAATATGTAACAGTGGAGCCACAAAAACGATAAAAAATCGCATTTTTAAATATCGCGAAAACAAAACCCACTGGAGTAATTTGGAGGGCGGATTTGGAATCACGGGGTCCATTTTATCTAAAACCAATTTTATGGCGATTGCTCCTGAAAACCACTATACACTTGATTTTTTTTTTTTAATTTTCACACGCGAATATCTCGAAAACGAAATGTGCTAGAAAAATTTGTATGTATGATTTGGATTCAGGAGGTGTAACAACAGCGGGTTTTGAAATCTTCAAACGTGAATATCTTAAAAACGGTGTAACTTAGAACAATTTTGAAAGCAGATTTGGAATCAGGAGAGCAAAATCTATTAAACCTATACAAATGAAATTTTCAAAGTGAAGATTTTTTTCGCAATTAAAACGCGATTTTTGCAAAAAAAAGTGCTCGATCACAGATTTTGATTTTTGTTGCCAAATTTTTCTTATACAACCAAAATACATATTAAAAAAAATAATTGTGGTAGTCGCACTTTTTGTCCCACACCGCGTATGAGTAACGTAAATTCGTTGGTTTCGCAAATACTCGTTACTCATACGCGGTGTTGACACAATAAAATACAAGAGAATTACAGCATTTTTATGAAATCCAATATTCAATTGCGATTTTCTCGAATAATACGAAAAATCCTAAAATTTTTGTGTAGATAGATAAACACCTTAACTTTAAAAGAAAAAAAAAAATTAAAAAAAATTACTTTTTTAAAAAATGAAAAATTTCAGAACAGGTTCCGAAAATTTTCCAAAATAAAAATTTTTAATCGATAGCCAACTAAAAAACATACCAGAAAGTACATATTTAAAATTGTGGTGCATTCCGTTATAATTTGATAAATATTTAATCATGGAGCTCGACACAAATTTTACCAATTTTCCAATATTTAACCATGACTCCTTTGCACAGTTTTTCAAAAATTAAAAAACCAAAAAAATTATTTATGTTGGTCGTTTTCTGCAGGAATTTGTTAAATTCCATTGTCCTGATTGTTTAGCAATGGAATTTTACAAATTCCGAAACACGTGTCAAATAAGTCTTGCAAAAAATGACCAACATAAATAAATTTAAAACAGAAAAATATTTTTCTTGAAAATTATGCTACGAGAGTATCATACTTTTAATTATTAAAGGAAATAATGACCTCGAGCTAGAATAAACCTACTCAAAATAAAAAAAATTATAAATATTTTTTTGAAAATTGTTGCTTTGACAATATCATCGTAATGATTAGAAAAGAAATATGAGCTTGAGCTATAATAATCTTTCTCAAAATAAAAAAAATATGATGAAAAAATTTATGAAAAACAAAAAAATGTTATGAAAAAACAAGTAGAAAAGTTAAATTCGACTTTGTCAAATCTATGAAGACCCTCCACAATGCCCTTTAAAAGTTATAGTAAATTTTCGAAAGTGAAAAAAATATAATTTTTGATAGGAAAACAATAAAATTGTGTAAAAAAACTTTTTTTTTAACTAATTCTTGAAAGAAAAATTGTTTTTAAAACATATTTAACAGGTTTAAACATGTGAATTTAAGGTGAGGCGAATCTGAAATTTACGGTTTTGCTAATAACTTTTGAACCACTTTTTGGCTGAAATTTAACACGAACCAGCCCAGGAGACCGACAAATATATATGCCAAGCTTCAGCATTCCAGAATTGCCTTTAGAAAGTTATCGTATTAGTTATCTTGTTAAATCGTGAAAAACCCTTACCGAAATTAACTCTCAACGCCCAACGTATATGCCAAACTTCAGGGGCCTCCATAAAGTCTTTCAAAAGTTAGCTTGTTTTCAACAGACGGACGGACATCGCTAGATCGTCTTAGAATCGAACGAATATATTTAGTTTATGAGGTCTTAGAATAATATTTCGAGGTGTTGCAAACGGAATGACAAACTCATATATACCCTCTATCACTATACCATTTCCAATTTTAATTCAGAAAATACAAATTATATTTCAAAAATTTCCAATTATATTTCAGAAATTTCCAATTATATTTCAAAAATTTCCAATTATATTTCAAAAATTTCCAATTATATTTCAGAAATTTCCATTTATATTTCAAAAATTTCCAATTATAATTCAAAAATTTCTAAATATAATTCAAAAATTTCCAATTATAATTCAAAAATTTCCATTTATAATTCAAAAAATTCCAATTATATTTCAAAAATGTCCATTTATATTTCAGAAATTTCCATTTATATTTCAAAACTTTCCATTTATATTTCAGAAATTTCCATTTATATTTCAGAATTTTCCATTTATATTTCAGAAATTTCCATTTATAATTCAGAAATTTCCAATTGTATTTCAGAAATTTCCATTTGTATTTCAAAATTTTCTAAATGCTTTTCAGAAAATTCCATTTGTATTTCAAAAATTTCCATTTGTATTTCAAAATTTTCCAAATGCTTTTCAGAAAATTCCATTTATATTTCAAAAATTTCCAATTATATTTCAAAATTTTCCAATTGTATTTCAAAAATCTCCATTTGTATTTCAAAATTTTCCAAATGCTTTTCAGAAAATTCCATTTGTATTTCAAAAATTTCCATTTGTATTTCAAAATTTTCCAAATGCTTTTCAGAAAATTCCAATTGTATTTCAAAAATTTCTATTTATATTTCAAAATTTTCCAAATGCTTTTCAGAAAATTCCAATTGTAATTCAAAAGTTTCCATTTATATTTCAAAATTTTCCATTTATATTTAAGAAAATACAAATTATATTTCAAAAAGTTTCTAATTTTATTAAGAAAACTGTAAGTGTATTTTTTATGATACAAATATTATAGAAACTATCAGACTATCCAAAACCTACACATCACCATCAATATTTTTCAAAAGAAAGTGGTTAACATTTTTCTTAACTTATCATTTTGATTCAAGAACAAATGATTCTAAAAGTGTGAAAAACCATCTTTAAAATGGTACCAACATATTTTGGAATTTCATGAATTTTAACCACAAACTTTAATGAAAGAAATTGAGGTTATGAGTGTCCGACTACTTTTTTTACCCACTGTATAACTGTTCAAAGGTATTAGGAATAAAATAACCTTTTTAAGATGAAAAATTTTATAAATTTTGCCTTGTATATTTCAGCTTAAAAAATTCGTACAGACCTATAGCAAAACCATTATTGCAATTAATAGAGCTATGATTCTTAGTACGATTTTTTTTAACAATGTCACTAAATGTCTCCAAGGGAACACAAATTAAGGGTTTTCTTCATTCTTATCAGTTTTGTTGTATTTTTTTAAATTTCTCATTATCCTCCACAATCCTCCTCAAAGGAGGACTAATTTTTTCTGCAAGTTTTGATAATTTATCATGAATTATAACGAACTTATAATAACTACAAAGTGTAGGGAACTACAATTTTTTTAATTTATTTAGTAGAAAGTTTTTGAAATATAATTTGTATTTTCTTAAATATAAATGGAAAATTTTGAAATATAAATGGAAAATTTTGAATTACAATTGGAATTTTCTGAAAAGCATTTGGAAAATTTTGAAATATAAATAAAAATTTTTGAAATACAATTGGAATTTTCTGAAAAGCATTTGGAAAATTTTGAAATTCAAATGGAGATTTTTGAAATACAAATGGAATTTTCTGAAAAGCATTTGGAAAATTTTGAAATACAAATGGAAATTTTTGAAATACAATTGGAAAATTTTGAAATATAATTGGAAATTTTTGAAATATAAATGGAATTTTCTGAAAAGCATTTGGAAAATTTTGAAATACAAATGGAAATTTTTGAAATACAAATTGAATTTTCTGAAAAGCATTTAGAAAATTTTGAAATACAAATGGAAATTTCTGAAATACAATTGGAAATTTCTGAATTATAAATGGAAATTTCTGAAATATAAATGGAAAATTCTGAAATATAAATGGAAATTTCTGAAATATAAATGGAAAGTTTTGAAATATAAATGGAAATTTCTGAAATATAAATGGACATTTTTGAAATATAATTGGAATTTTTTGAATTATAAATGGAAATTTTTGAATTATAATTGGAAATTTTTTAATTATATTTAGAAATTTTTGAATTATAATTGGAAATTTTTGAAATATAAATGGAAATTTCTGAAATATAATTGGAAATTTTTGAAATATAATTGGAAATTTTTGAAATATAATTGGAAATTTCTGAAATATAATTGGAAAATTTTGAAATATAATTTGTATTTTCTGAATTAAAATTGGAAATGGTGTAGAGTGGAGGGTATAAACAAATTATAGAATTGTACTTACCCACTACATCTAAATATCCCATTTGTGATTTCATTGGATCTGTATTAATTTGACACATATACCAGCCTTTATCGCTCTCTTTAATATCTTTAATACGCATTGTCCAGGTTTTATGTTCTGAATTTGTAATGCCGATTCTTTGATTTTTGGTGATGACATGATTTTGTATGGTTAATATAGTTTGGGTGTCAACTCGAAGCCACGCCACCTAAAAATAAAAAAAGAGTGATGAGTATTATTTTTGAATTGGTCGTATTCAAGTACTACTAACAAAAAAAAAATTGTTAAAATCAATTAATTCGGTGATCGAGCCAACAATTGATTATTGAATATAAAAATTTTCGCAATTTTGTTCTTTAAAGATTTTCACTCTTACATTTATAATCGTTGTACAAGAAACTGAACTTTTAATGTATAAAAGAATTCCACTTAATTTATTAGCTTAGAACCTCCCACTTATAAGTTCATGATTTTTCTTGCATAAAAAGGATTTAACTATTTTGTAATATGTCTTCCTTGACCTAACCCGGTGACACCTATTACAATAATAAGCTAAATGCCTACATTTTACACTTTAAAGGGAAGTATCCTCCGTGAAACATTGAAATTACTATGAAATTCGGAGCCCTGCTAAAAGACAAAATTTTTTCAACCACTTTCTTATAGATCTTATAGATCTAGTGTTATGTTAAGCGGGGTAAAACTGGAAGAAGACTTTTTTTCAAATTTCTTAAATTTATTATCAAGGAAGCCCCTTTATTTTTAACTTAAAGATAATTCATAACGATAAAACGATATAAAAAATAAGATGGGGCAAATGAAAAAATCAGTTTTAAATGTATATTTGTATCCACTACAACAATGACAATCTTTAATAAAAATTTAACTCTTCCAAATAGGGTAACTTCCATTTTAGTCATATAAACATTTGCTCATATTCACAAATTTATACGTAATACCTACTTTTACGCACTTGTTTGTAAAAGTAATACAATTACAATAGTGTAAACTCGATATAATCTACGTGGGTTGATTTATAAAGTAACATTGAATGTCATGATTATTACCCAGATCAGATAAAAAGGGTATTATAAAGCAGATTAAGTTGTAGATATTCATGAATATTTTGATGGTGAAAGGCGGATCGAAGATGACAATTAAGCCAACATATCCATCATGGGAGCCAACGGCAGCTTTAGAACTCTTAAAAAAAGCTCCAGAAACCCACAGCACGGGGCTGAAATATCGATTTTTTTGATTTTTTTTTTTTTCAAATTATTTGTGTAGTCGTGCACGAAGAGGCAGTTTTTGCTAAGAAAATTGGTAAAAAAGCACCCTTCTTTCACAATCCACTAAAAAGTTATAAGGCTTCAAAGTTTTTTATAATGACAAAATTATAAAGCAATGACCAACATTTGCAATTTTTTGGATGGGTCAGCGTTCTGGACACTCGTTTTCGATTAACTTCTGAATGATGATTCCAAATCTGGTTTCCAAAGTTTTTCATAACGTCAGGTTTTTGAGAAAATTGAGGTTAAGCTCACAAAAACTGCATTTTTGTGCTTTATTGAGAGCATTTTTTGTGATAAAAATACCTTATAAAACGACAAGAGCAGTTTGTAATTTTTTTTCTACCTCCTATTTGACAAACAATTCCTTGTAATTTTACAAGCTTTTTACCAATAATTTTGTAGTTTTACAAGCTTTTTACCAATAAAATTGTAAATGACGCGATAAATATTACAAGAAGGTTTCATGATTTTACTAGATTTGTTGCTACCTTCTATTTTACGAGAACTCCTAATAAAAAATACTAGGTTTTTAACCAATAAAATTGTAAATTTAAAAATTTTTTGGCACAATAAAACTTACAGGCAATTCTCGTAAATTTACTAGATTTTTTTTTTCTCTAATTGTAAGTACAGATCGAGATCGGGCTCTAAATATATTTGTTATAGCGGTTCAAGTTGAAAAAATGCAGAAGAAAAATGTAATTTCTAAAAATTATAGACATTTCTGGAATTCCCATACCGGTTTCAAACACTCCTGTTAGTGTTATCATCAGTAGGATTTTAAATGTCGGTTTGTCTTGCTATTATATTGGAAATTATTTTTTATATATCACGAATTCCAGCAAAGAACACAAACAAAATTTAATTTTCTGACCTTTGCACACTGTGACGACTAGAACAAGCTAGCAGGGCAAAAATATTTTTTGACATATTTAAGTTCCTAAGGTCATAAGTGTTTCCAATTTGTATATATTTATCTGACTTGTGCACCCTACGTTCGGTATACCCTCTATATGATATTGCATGTAACAGTTAATTATTTTTTTCACATTTTTCATTTCCTAGGGTCATCAATATATTAAACTTGTATATTTCTAAATCACTTGTGCACCCTACGTTCGGCATACCCTCTGTATGGATAGTGCATGTAATAGTTAATTATTTTTGTTCGCATTTTACATTTCTTAAGGTCATAAATATTTCCAATTTGTATATTTTTATCTTACATGTATACGTTTGGTATAAACACTATAAAGGAAGTTCATGTAACAACAATTCTTTTTTTTTGTACATTTGCTAATGTTTGTTTAATAGTAATAATAATTGTGCAAAATTTGTGCATATTCCAAAATCTTTATAAAATTTTTTTGCCCATACAATTAAAAATTTCAGACTTATTATATCCAAATTAATATACTATTTAAGAAAAATTAAAAAAACATAAATAAGATAGTAATCATAATTATAATATAATAATAATACTAATACATAAAATTTTAATAATTTTGGCAAATGACAGAATAGCTTTGTAAAACATATTAGTGGCCTATGAATGTCCATTAAAGCGTGTTTAGGGCTTTTTTGAATATGTTAATTCGTGATGAAACCTATCTAAAACTTACGTTTTTGATCATAACTTCTGAACTCCTGGACCAATATCGCTATAATTTAATACCAATATGACACGAGCAATTGAAAATATATATGCTAAGCTTCAGTAGCTTCAGACTTGTCTTTTGAAAGTTTCGGGTTTTTATTAGATATACAGACAGTCGGACGGACATCGCTCATAAAATACCTGATGTGCAAGCGTGTGCAAAGAGATATTGCCATGGTAATATAGCCTTGTATCGTATCTTTCATTTAAAAAAAAAAAATAGCCATGGGAAACGTGGAGACAACATTTTCCTATTCTCTTAAAGTTCAATGTAACAAAAAAAAAATTTTTTTTTGGGAATTTCTGAAAAATTCTTATAAAAAAAATTTTAAGCTCTGTTTATTAGGGAAAGTTAAATTCACTACTTCCAACCCTCTTCTTAAAAATCCATTGCAGAAAATAATGCAAAAAATTCCCAGGTTAAAAATACTGTAGTCTAGGAGCATTATTCAAAAAATTAAAAAAATTTCAAATACCAATTTTTTGACTTCAACGGATTGGTTTATAGCTCACTGACATTATGCGCTTAGAAAAATGGCAATTTCGTGACTTAAGGACTATTATCGATTACACTGAACCAATTTTTAAAAAAAAATAGGAGATTCAATTTTTCCCGCTGGCTTGCTCTACACGTCACAGTGTGCTTTGGTCTTTTAATTTTCTTTTTTAACAGAATGCATTCTCTTTAAAGCCAACTTAACATATCCATTTTAAGTTATTAAAAAATCGCAACTTTTTCGCGAGTTTTATTTTCTTCAAAAATAGAAAAAAAATCAAACAGGATAATATTTTGAAGAGCCATGTCTTCAAAAGTATTTATCCGAATTCTACCATTCAAAAAGCATTCGACTCTTACAATCGTATTTATACCAATGCACGGTGGTCAATTCCGGCCAAAAATCAATAACTTCTTTATTTCTGCGTGTAAATAGCTAAAATTTAATATTCGAATTAAGAATAACATATCTGATACCTTTCCCAAATGTTGGACCTACAAATACAGTGGTTGGCCAAATAATCATGGACGTCCCAAATGTATCAAACATGTCTGCATATAAACAGCAATAATTTTATATCCAAATTAAAAATAATATATCTGATCTCTTTTGAAAACGTTGGACATACAAATATAGTGGTTGGCCAACTTAGCATGGACGTGTCAAATGTATCAAACTAATTAAGATAAGGGTTGGAACTAAAAAAAACAGCCTTAGTGTTATCAATTTTTTAAAAAAATAGATACGCAATACCTTTTAATTCTGTTTTTTTTTTAATAATAACAATCGTAATATTTGTAAAAGTTTTAAAGACAAAGAATTACCAGGGTTTCCAGTTAATTGTGGGATGCTTTTTTTTGACGATAAAATGCCCGCAGTTGTACAGCAAAAACTACTTAACCGATTTTGATGAAATTTTTTTTTGATTTGAAAATTATTTAATTTTCTAATACTTATCGTGGCCATTTTTTAAAATTTGACCTAATTAATATTTGAATGAAAGAAGAAATTGAAATTTTTCTATTTTTTAAGTTTACGTCAGCAAAAATCAATTTTTTTTCCAAAAAAAGGCCACGTTAAGTGCTAGAAAATTTTATTATCTACAAAGCAAAAAAAAAAATCATCAAAATCGGTTTAGTTGTTTTTGCTGTAAAAATGCTGCCAATTTTTCCCTTAAAAAAAAACATCACACGATATTTTGGGGGAGTTTGTAGGTTAAAAAAGTCAACCATTTACAAAAAATGAGTCCACTAAAAATGCTCTGGTTTAAAGAATCGGTAAAAGTAGGGGCTGAAATTTATAATACTTACTTTTAATAGTTAAAAGTACAAACTCCTTTTTATAGCTAACCTCTAATAGCCTCTAATTGATTTTTATGGTCTTTCAAAATTTATTTTTTTTAGAGTTTTTTTTTTATTTTGATCTAATTTTCATACACATCACTTTAAGACAAAAACGCACACAAAATCTGCAAAAACCACATGGAATGATTATTTACTATAGGAATTAAAAAACCATGTGCGAACTTACAAAAATAATGTGAAGAAAAATTCATATCCAACTTTTATTGAGAACTAAAATATACATTTTAAAAAAAGCTGAAATGAGAAGCAAAAAATACTCAACTTTGCACCACTTTGGACAATAATATAGTGTTACAAGGCCCAAGAAAAGATTTAAATTGTATGTTTTGAAGTATTTGCTAAATTATAGCATACAAATTTCATCAAGATTTAAAAAAAAAATAAAATGATTTTTGGCCGGAATTGACCACCGTGCAATGCACTAAAAAAAATATTTTTTAAAAAAAGTAAGTTTAAAGATATGGCTCTTCAAAGTTACATACTTTTTTGATAAAATTACGGAATAAACATAAAATTTATTTTTGAATGGAAAAATCTCATGATTAGTTTTTATAAAAATTACGAAAGGTGGAAAAAACCGAAGGCCCAAAAAAATCTGCACTTAGTTTTATGTAAACAATGTCAGTCTTTCGATTTATGCTGGTTTCGGAAAAATCAAAGGCGATGAAGTTTTGAAAAATGCATCTACAAAATGCATTTGCATCAAAAACGCTCTTTTTAAAAAAAATGTTTGAGTGCATTAGTATAAAAAAGGACGATTGTAAAAGTCGAATGCTTTTTGAATGGAAGAATTCTGATAAATACCTTCGAGGACATGGCTCTTCAAAATATCATGATTTTTAAAATTTTTGAAGAAAATAAAATTCGGGAAAAAATCGCGATTTTTTTTGTTGGCTCTATAGTACAAATGTGTAGAAAAAATTAGACAAATTTGAAGACCCTCGGTCAGATTTTATAAAATCTTTGGTGGATTTCGTGATATGTGAATATTTATAGTTTCTACAGAATAAATTTTTACAGTTTCCACCACTACAATTCTATTTCTAACAATCTCAACCTCACCTCATACTTTCTTTCAACTATTTTGTCTCTTTCATTATTTGGCAAGGGTTACCAACATGATCTGAAATTGCAGACACAAATGAAGGAATTTGCATTTTCTGTTTCGGAGACGAACCTAATGGCGACATATTTTGTCAGAAATTTTCGATTTTTTTTTGTAAAAAAACATTGGAAATTTCTAAAATTACAAAAAAAATTGTAAAATTACAAAAAAAAACTTAAATTTCGATCGGAAATTTTTTGTTAAAAACCAAAAAAAACTGTCAAATATTGATAAAATTGGATTACAAGACTTTTTCTAGAAATTTGACAACACTAAGAAAATTATGTCATTAACTGTTTGTAGGTTATTTTAAAAAGTAATCAGTAAAGTCATTTTAAAAGAAAAAACACTTATTTTATACAGGATTTAATTTTTTTACTGTTTCTGTAGTTTAAAAAAAATAATTTACTGTATTAAAAACGAAATTTTCTGTTACATTTAATTTCGGCAGTAAAAAATTTCTTCTAAAGTTTTACTGTTTTTCAATACAAAATAACTGAATATTCACTAGTTTTTTAATGTTTTGGTTAGTCATTAAATTAACATTTAAAATTGACTGTAATGTGTTTTTATTTTAAATGAAAAAACCGTGGAATGGTTTTTAAATAAAATTTAATTTGTTTTAAGTGAATATTCACTGGAATTTACCTACATAATTCTTTGAGTGAAGTTTTTTTTTTTTTGTGTGTGTAACACTCGTTTTCAATTAACATTTTGATTCTGATTCTTAATCTGGTTTTAAAATTTGTCGATCACGTCATGTTTTCGATAAAATTGAGGTAAAATTTCTCAAAAAACGCGTTTTTGGCCATTTTTGAGAACTCATAACTTTTTAACAGGTTGTGATAGAACGGAAACTTTTGTATTATTTTGTTAAGCTCAAAATTCCTTTTTATTGTGCATATTTGAAAAATAATTAAAAAAAAAAAACTATATGTCCGCCCTCTGTGGTGGGTTTTTGGAACTTTGTTTGATAGTTCAAAAACGACAATTTAATTTTTTTTTTCTGAAGAATCTACTGGTGAAATCAGATTTGCGATATATTCAACCGTTTTAACTCTGCGAAAAAACCTGCTCAAAATCCGAGATTTCTAATGCGTTGAACCACCCCAAGGAGTGAGCATTTTTCCAAAAAAAAAATACCGGAATTCTTTTTAGCTCCCCTTATCCTTCGAAAAAATTATGATACCCGAAAATCTAATTTTCCAAAGAAAATAACAGAAATCAAAAGAAATCGAAAAAAAATTAAAGTTTTTTATTAAAAAAATTATTTTTTTTGAAAAAAAAACTTGAAAAATATTATTGAAAAACAGCATGACTAAACTTTGATAAAACCAAACACCTGTTTTTTTAAATTACAATCACCTTACACTATTTTGCACGTCTTTTTTAAAATAAATAAAATACATCTTTAATGTTTATTATTTATCTGAAATCAGCAGATTTTTCTGATAAAATCTGAAGATTTTTCAGCTGAAATCAGTAGATTTTTCTGCTGTCTGGAAAGATTTTCTCACATGGCTTAAAATTGGTGTATTCCGAAGACTTTTCTGCTGAATAAACAGAGCTTTTATTTTAAGTGTACAAAACATTTTTTTTATTAAATTTGTTTTCGAAAAAACCATCTTAAATACCCTGAAAAAAACTGACCGGTCCCTTAAATGTCACGTGACATGTCACACGGACCCAAATAGGCTATCAAAAACTTGACAAATTTCATAGTAAAGCACATGTCACTGTCGTCAGGAAATGGCGCAACACCGATCATATCACTTCGAAAAAAAACTCCCAGTGAAATATCCAATAAAATTTTATAGATTTTGGTCTTCTGATTCCAAATCTGCCATCAAAATTTTTTTGAGATATTCGCGTGAAAAAATTTTCAAACGCGACTGTCTCGAAAACGGCACATGCTAGAAAAATTTCGATTGCAGTTTTGGAATCAGGATGTCCATTTTAAAATGTAAAAAAAAAATATAAAAATTTGGGGGTCCACTGCTACATTTTCTTACATTGCTTCCAAAAAGGAGGACTTGATTTCATTTAAAACGGACCTCCTGATTCCAAAATTGCAATCCAAATTTTTCTAACATGTTCCGTTTTTGTGAAAAAATTTTCAAACGCGACTCTTTCGAATACGGCACATGGTGCCAAAATTCGGATTGCAGTTTTGGAATCAGGATGTCCATTTTATATGAAATCCAGTCCTAATATTTGAAGCTCCGTAAGAATATGTAACAGTGGACCCCCAATTATTTATTTTTTTTTTTTTTGATTTTTAACAGCGAATGTTTCAAAAACGGTACGTGCTAGAAAAGTTTGGATGGCCAATTTGGAATCAGGAGATCAAAATCTATGGGAAATTTTTGTTGTCGAACAGTGTAATTATTTAGCAATAACTTAAAAACAGGATCAGCTAGGATTTTCGTGTTAACGATTTTAAAAGCTTTAAATAAAGAGTAATAAAATGTCATTACCCAATTTTGTCACCATTTCCAGAAAACCTAATCTTGCTTGAAGAGCGGTGTATACAGGAATTAAATTTTCCAAAACTTTTTCGAAACATAAAAAAAGTTAAAAATTTTTTTCCTAAAATCAATTTAAAGAATTAGTACCGTAGTATCGGTTATCGATATTACCGAAAAATGGTACTGGTTTCCCTTTATTGAATAATTTCCAAAACTTCGGGGAATACCGATATTCCCGGTTCCGGTTCTGGCCGTATTACCGGTATTCGCGGGAACACAACGAAGGCTTAATTTTAATTAAATGTGTTATTGTATTAACAACGAAATTATTTGTATTGACAATATATTTTTTTTTTAACTTAATTTTAATTAAATGTGTTATTGTATTAACAACGAAATTATTTGTATTGACAATATATTTTTTTTAACTATAATCGAGTCGGTCTTAGGTGCAGTGCACATTAGACACATTTTGCATATAAAAAATCATAGAATTATGGAGAATTACTTATATATCTCCTCCGTCCGGAAAAAAATACGGAAATGATATGTAAAATAAACAGTTTTGAAATTGGGTTTCCAAACAATTATACGAAACTGCAAAGAATTATCAATTAAACCTCGTAAGTTTTGTAAAATTATTTAAGCTGATGTAGTAGACTGATTTATCGCAAATAAATTTTCTATAATTGTACAATTAATCATATGTGCGTGTCTAAACCTACTAAAAGACACGCAGTTTTTTCCTTCTTCTGTTAATAGTCATAAAATATAGAATACACTGTGCACATTAATTTTTGAGAATTATTTATATTTAAAAAGTTTTAGGAAGCGAAAGGTAATATGGTCAAATGAATGCATCGACAATATAAGTATTGTTGTCTTTTTAAATCTGATTTTTATATAAGTTTATTAGTTCCCATACTTTAATCAGAAAGTTTTGTACAATTCGCTCAATAAGTTGATACATTAATAAGAAACTATTGAAAACTAGTTCGATAAATTCAGATTTTAATTTGACACTAAATATTTATTTTGCTGATTTGACAGAATTTTTGGACATTACATTTTAATTCATCAAGGTATAAAGAAATATTGTTTAGTAAATTTTTTGCGGAATTACAAAGTAAGAATTATAATATACTCAAAAGAAAAACTGTCACATAATCTGTAAAACGACTTTCAATTTGATTTAGCAAACTTTTAGCAGATTTTTTTGCTAAAATTTATATTTTTACTAAAATCTCTGTCATCCAGTTTTACAAAATAACAGAAATTTAACTGCGTTTTTACTGATTCTGTTTGCTGAATTTCTAAATAATTTTAGAAGATTATTTTTTAATTATACACAAATAGTTTGCTGTCATTCTTTTTTCAAGAAAATTTTTTTTTTTTTTTAAAGTGTTAATTTTTTTTCGTTTTTTATACAATTAAAACGATTGAGACTAATAATTGACAAAACTAAAAAAACAGTAGATAATATTGAAAATTTTACAGAAACAAAAATTGTCTAGAAAATGTCTTAGCAGTTTCTCTTTTGATTCCACCAAGATAATTATGACATATTTTCATTAAAACGTGTGTGCTAAAATCAGCAGATTTCTCGTATGGCTCAAAACGGGTGTATTTTTTGCCGATTGACCAGAGAATTAATTTTGAGTGTATAAGTTTTCATACTTTTTATTCAAAGTATATTGTACAATAAACGTTGAAAAATATAAAATGCGTGTGAGTTTTACTTTTATGCTAGTGAAGGCAACAAAATATTAAATACATAATTCACAAACAATAAGTGTAACTGTTTATGAAGGTTGTTTAATATTCAAATTCACAAACACACGAACACATCTGAAACATACACACTCATACCAATACAGAAACGTCTCACACTGTCATGCACACTTTCATAGACAATCATACATACACCTTACAGGCTTACACGAAGAAAACGATAAAGAAATAATTCATGTTAAAACTGCAATATAAAACAAGGTGACAAATTATTTTTATGCTGACATAAATATATTTAAAGAAATAAAGTAATTTTCGAAGGAATGGGGTAATGCGGAAAACTTAGCAGTATTCTTACTAAAATTAAATATTATGAGTTTCTTATTTTTTAACGCATTTTAAAAATTTCGATAATTTCCGATTTCAATACAAATGCTTTGTAAGAAGCCAGTTGACAAAATAAAATCACACCTGACATACTGCTGACTCTTCCTTTATAAAATTGTCATCAATGACATTCAGCAGTTGGTCAACAGTGACCAACTGTTGACATGTCATTGATGACATTTTGAAAAATTGTATGAAGATGTCAGCAATTTTATAAAGGGAGAGTCAGCAGTATGTCAGGTGTGATTTTTTTTTTTTGTCGACTGGGAACTATTTCAAAGCACAAATCCATGAAGAATTGCTGTGAAAAATAACAAAATAATCTCTGATTTTAAAAGTGACGCATGACGCCATCTCAGTTGGATTATTATTTGACTGTTTATAAAAAAAAATATTTTTTCATAAAAATTAAGTTTTTTCATCAAAAATTGTTTTATCAGAAAAAAAAATTTAAATATTTTTATTTTATACAATTTTTTGTATATCAAAAAAATAATAATTCACCTGCTAGTGAATAAACAAGTTTTTCACCAGCTGGTGAATAAAACATAACATAACTATTTATTAAGCATTTTTTTCCTCAAAAACTTTTTCTTTTATAACTTTTTTTCACAATTATATTTTGAGTAGGTTTATTCTAGCCAGGTGCGGATCCAGGAATTTCATTTGGGGGGGGGGGGGGAGATTTTTTTTTTTACCAAAAAAATATAAAAAATTTCGATGTAGCGGGGGGTGTTTGTAAATTTTTAAGAATAATTGAAAACAAAAAAAGTTTTTTTTTTGAATGCGGATCAGCTTTTGGATTTTGGTGAAATTTGTTTATATCCAAAAAAAAAATTAAGATTTACTTCATAAATAAGGCCGTTAATAGTCAAATAAAAAATGCTTTATTCTCAGATCAAATTTTCTATAGAAAATATTTCAGATTCAACATTTTTCGCATAGAAAAAAAACACCTTATTAATAGAAGTAATCTGAGATTCTAAGACATTCTTTCTATTAAAATTTTTCCAAATTCTGACATACTTTTCTTATAAAAAATTTTAGAAATAATTCGTAAATTTTTTGTATACAAAAATTCTCAGATCCTGAAACATATTCCGTAAAAGAAAATTATCAGATACTTTAAAAGCAATAGTTTCTAAAACATTTTATGAAGAAATTTTTATACACTTTTCTAAAAATAAAATCTTAAATTTTATAGTATTTTTCTATTTTACGGTTTTAATGTCATTTAATGCTTAGCAAGGCAATTTCTTGGATTCTCAAACATTTTTCAAATAGACAAATTATTATTGTTGGACACAATTTTAAAAGACAAATTTCCAAATTCAGAGACACATTTCCTGTAGAAAAGTTCTCAGAGTCTTCCAACAGAAAAATTTTCAGATTCTGAGAGATTTGTCATACAAAATAGTTTTTTATAGAAAAGTTCTAAAACATTTTTCCTATAAGCAAATCATAAACTTTTTCTATAGAAAAATTGCAGATTCTTAAAAATTAGAAACTGATCAGGAAAGTTATTCGGTTAGAAAACGTCCACGACTCTATAAGTTTCTCATATAAAATTTCATAAATTCTGAAACATTTTATTCAAAGGATGAAAAAAATTCTTTGGATAAAGGCTATGTGTGCTGACGTAAATCATCAGCACACATATAACTCTCCTTAGGCTTTTTAAACAAACTGGTTATTATCTTACTATCTTTTTGTCCTTTCCCTACCTTTCTTTCTTCCTTTTTTCCTTTTTTTTTCTTTTTCTTTTTTTTTTTTTTTGAAATCGTTTTGGGGGGGGGGGAGAAATCCCATTCTCCCCCCCCCCCCCCCCTGGATCCGCGCCTGTTCTAGCTCGAGGTCATAATTTTCTTAACTAATTAAAACTATGATATTATCACAAATGATATTCAAGAAAATTATTTTTCTGTTTTAAATTTATAAATGTGTGTCATTTTTGCAATACTTAGTCGACACCTGTTACGGAATTTGTCAGATTCCATTGCACAGTGGTCGGAGCTCTATGGAGATGGCGGCCAAAAATACTTCAAGTATAGGTATCATCGTGAATCTTCGGTCACGGCTTTTTTAATATGTCAGAACTATTGAATGATAAAATGGGAGTGGTTGATGACTCATAAACACCCCCACCCCTACCGTACCCAATCACACACATTCACCCCACGTAAGAAAAACGAAAGTTTGTTTTTAATTCACATTTAATTCATAACTTTTTTACAAGATTAGTTTTAAAAAAAAATATTGAATTATTAAATATGAAATAGTATGCAATAAAAAATTAAAAAAAGGCTAGGGGGGTTTTTACTAAAAAACAGCCTTAATATTAACAATTTTTAAAAAGCTATAAAAAAATAAATACGCAATAATTTTTAATTCTGTTTTTTTTTATATGAAAGACAAAAATCGTTATATTTTAAAAAGTTTTTATAACTCAAATTTTAGTCAAAGAGAATTGCCAGGGTTGCCACTCAATTGTGGTATGTTTTTTTAAAGGATAAAATTGGCTGCAGTTGTACAACAAAAACTACTGAACCGATTTTGATGATTTTTTTTTTATTTGTAGATTAATTAATCCTCTTGTACACATTTTTTATTATTTTGATCTAATATTTTTCTTTAATTAATGAAAAAATGTAAAATTTTCCATTTTTTTAGTTTACATTAGCATAACTTCAACAAAAATCAAAATTTTTCAAAAAACTGTCACGCTAAGTACTAGAAAAACTGACAGGTCGTTTTACAAGTCTGCTGGTCTAAACTACCCTTAATAAGGATAAAATTAAGAAAAAATAAAATTAAAAGTCCGCTAAAAAGAAAATAAACAATCACATTTCTTACATGCATAACAATACCAGAGCAACGCGAACACAAATTAACAAAACACCACACAAGGATTCAAAGTTTGACATCCAAAACAACGAGGCCGTTTTGATCTGTGGGTGATAACTCAAAGACATGCAAAAGAATGCAGCTGATATTACCAATTTTAGAATCTTGAAATATTAACTAATAAATCAAAAAAAGTCCGATTGGAGATTTCAGGGGGGAACACAACTAAAACTCTATTAGAAATTTCAATATATTGACGAACATACACTGACATTGACACTGGAAAGATATTAATTTTATACAAACTCCAGAACAGGCTAAACACATTGTAATTATTTTAAAATTTAGTTAATACCTTCTAATTCAATATTAGTTTTGATTTATTTCAACAAAAATTTTTTTATATGGTTTTAATTAATTGAAAGTTGAACCTAATTTTCCATAATTTCACACTGCAAAAAACAACTGTTAACTCGCCATCTCTTTTGGAGGTGTTGTTAAAGAGTACAGTTGGAATAAAACAGAAACAGCTCAAAATTTTAAAACCTTATTTTTATTCGAAAAAGAGATGACACATTTGGTGACAATCTTTTGACTTCGATTTTTTTATTTTTGGCCAATGGGATCGACCAGTGTGCATTGTCAAGACTATTTAGCAAATATAAATCTTTTTTTAATAGTTTTTTCTTGGTTATTTGACGATCGTGATTTTACTAAGAGATTGTACAATTTCCTTCTTCTAATTCTCAATGAATGTAGAATTAAATATGTATTAATATTTTGGTTTAAATGGAAATGAAATGTGAATAAGGTTAAGGCCCGCCTCGGACTGTAACACCAAAAGATGATGATGATGATTTTGGTTTAAACATCAGCGATTTGTCATTTGAATTCCATTTTCTTGAATGGAATCTGACAAATTCCGAATTCATGTCGACTAGGTCTTGTAAAAATGACCATTATAAATAAAATTAAAACTGAAAAATTATTTTCTTGAAAATTATTCTATGAGATTATTATAGTTTTAATCAGAGACCAAATATTACAGTTATATGTGTCTTTTTGTTTTGAAGAAATCATTAAAGGAATGTTCTCCAAACTAAGTATTTTATATATGAAAGGACGTCTATAGATGTCCCGTGTTAAAATTTGCAATAACTTTTATTTTTTGATTTTTATCATAATAATAGTTATTAAAAACTTTTTGTTTAAACAATTTAAAATAACTTTTATTTTGCATTTATTTGGGTAAATAACTGTTATAACAGTTATTTTTAATAAAATCAATCAAAGTTTATACCTTTAAATTTATAATTGAAGTATTTGCTATCAATGGGATTCTTTTGCATGTGTTTATTTTTGATTTACTTTTATAACTCAAGTTTTTTAAGGCTGAAAGAGTTTTTGATAACAGTTTTAAAAAATAAAAGTTTTTTATTTCTGTTATTTTTAATTTTTATTTGAAAAAATATGTTTGAACAGTTATATTTGACTTTCAATAAATCTGATAACTGTTATGGTCTCAGGTTTTAATAAGTAAAGGAAATAATGACCTCGAGTTTAATAAATCTACTCAAAATATAATATTTTAAAGGTCAAATAAAACAGTTTTTATTTTTTAATAGAAATTACTCACATTTTTTTTTCATTAATTTTTTTTGTTCATTTTGTTATCAAATTCTTTTTTTCTTCTTTTAATGTATTTTCACCATTTTTTTTCATCAAAGTTGTTTTGCATTAAAAAATTTTTTCCTCAAAAAATTTTTTTTCATAAATTTTTTTTTCTTAAAAATTTTTTTTTATCAAAAAAGTTTTTTTTCATCAACATTTTTTTTTCATAAAATTTTTTCTTGTTATTTTTTTCACATAAAAACTAATGACATTAAAAATGTTACACTAGTTTAAAAAAAATGTGAAAACACAAGTGGAGTATTAAATTCGTCTGTGCCGAATCTTTAATACCCTACAAAATGTACAAACAGTTTTTTTCATTCATGTAATACAATTTTATTCCTTTTTATTATATCCACGTCCACTAAAGGAGCGGACTGAAAATGTTAAATTTTTGAGTCTTCTTGTTTCAAGTTGGCATTTTTCAGAAGTTAGTTTAGTTCTTTATAGGCAAGCTCCTTTCCCTTGCACAGTGGATCGAAAATCAAAAGTTCCGATCAAAGGGTAAAAAAATCCTCCAAACTCATTGATATTTGGGTCCCACATGAATTTAAGGTCGCTGAATTCATGTTTGCTCTTAAAATTTTGAAATTTGTAATAGCTTACGAGATATTGGGATCCAATTTTTTTTTTATTTTTGAATTTTTTCAGTTTTCATATAATTTTTCTTAGGAGATGTGCAATTTGTTTTTATTTTTTTATGCTAATGTGATAAAAGGGACTTTATTTAAAAATTTGCATGCTCGTTTTGCAAAAAAATTGGGTGGATAGGATAGAAAAATTAAAAAAAAAAAAAACGCGATATAACGCGAAAAATTTAAATAAAAGTTTTACCGCTTTTTATAAATTATAAATATCATCTCTCTTAATAATTTGACTAAGACTTTTTTTCTTAAAATTCGGCAAATAATACGCTGAGAAAAAATACACTAAAATAAGAAAATGGGAATTAATGAGGACGTAAACCACTTAAGTTTCCTGTTCATACTTTTTTTAATAACTTGGCTTTTTTTCCAAACCTAATTTTTTTTTTTCAGTGTATAATTTAGATTACATATATGTATTGACGTAAAGTTTTTTTTTTGGTTTAACTTTTGGATTTGAAGCAGTACTAAAAAAATTTATAAATGTATGCCTTTAATGAACGCGAATGTTGCAAAAAAAATCGTAATTTTTTATTTTTTTTTTTCCAATTCAGAGTCAGAGGTTGCTAAAACATATAAAAAACTTAACTATTAAAAAAATACATCGAAAAAATGACCGGGTGTTTACTCTAGACGATCCGCAGTGCCTTGGTCCGATTTTGTCCATTTATGACCTTTAGCAGCCTATGAACACAAGACATATTCTTTGGTTTGGACTGAATCTTACTTTCCACAGACAGACGGATGGATAGAAATCACTAGAATGTCTTATTAACTATCATGAATCAAAAACATATATGAAGGTACTAAATGCGGCCCTCAATCGATAATTCAATTTATTTTGTATGGAATAATTAATAAATTTAGAGTTGCTTTTTCTAAAAAAAAAATTACAAAAATTGGAAATTACAGCTCTGGTTTTTAAGACATTGCCTAAGGAAACTTCACAAATGGACACTTAGAAAAATTACCACTTACAAGAAAGGTTTTTCACAGGGCACCCACCGATTGTCCTGAAACTTCCATAGAAAGAGGGGAGGAAAATAAGAGTTAGCTGTTTTTTTTAGCTACCCAATATCATATTTAGTGGGTCAAAGGGAAGGGGGAAAACGGATTTTTATTTTTTTTGAGGATTTTTTCCATTTCTTCAAAAGAAACTATATGAACATTTAATACAGATCGAAAGGTTGCTCGAAGGCCTATCCAATGGCATATAGATCGTGTCCAAATTCAGCTTCGTTAAGTTCCTAATTGTCAAAAATGTGAAATCGTTGGGGTATTTTATATGGAGATATACACATACGTCCGCCCAAATCATATACAGGGTGATTCAGTCACGACCCGCCGAATTTTACCAGCGTATTCCTTGGCTCATTTCATGAAAATATGTCTATTACGACCATCTCCAAAAATGCAAGTGTGCGAAATGGCAGTGGTTTGAAAATTTTCGGATTGGTGATTGGAGGGTAGTAGGGTAAAATTGATAACTTCTGAACCTGTGGTCCGATTTTTTTGTATTTGGGCTTGTTGGAAAGTTTATTAGGAGTCCTTTCAGAATCAGTAACAAAAAAAATTAAAATAAAGTGCAGAGCTTTTAAAAATAAAATTTGAAAAAGAAGACATACGAATTTGCACATAACCTCAATTTGCTCGGCCAGATGGCAGGTAACTTATGGTTTTTATTCTCTTAAAAGATAGCCCTACGTCTTACGTTTCCAAAAGGCCCTAAAAGAAGCACAGAGGTCTTACCGTTCCAAAGTTATGACCATTTGCCTTCCAAAAATTTTAATAAAATAAAATCTTAAACTTGTTAATTTACAAAAACAAATGAATGTGTGCTGTTATTTCGCCTCCAAACCCAAAAAAAAATTGTTTGCATTTCAGTCAAATGGTCATAACTTTAGAACAGAAATACCTCTGGGCTTCATTTAGGGCATTTTGGAAAGGTAAGACGTAGGGCTATCTTTTAAGAGAGAAAAAAAATATAAATTACCTGCCATCTGGATTAATAAATTGAGATTATGTGCAAATTTGTATGTCTTTTTTTTTCAAATTTTATTTTTAAAAGCTCTGCTAGTTCAGCTTTTATACGGATTTTCCCGACAGCCCATATTTTTTCATAAGGTGACAACCCATTTTTAAGTTTGAGATTGGGCAGCTAAAAAAACTGGTAACTCGTATTTTTCTCCCCTCAATCCAATATTCAAGTTTCAGGACAATCGGTGGGTGCCCTGCGAAAGACCTTCCTTGTTATAAAATTGTCAAAAAAAAAAAAAAAAAACAACAAGCAATTTCTGTAAAATTACTAAATAATCTGCTGAATTTTTCCTATTTTTTTTTTAATAGTGACGCATTCTCATTTTGTCATTCCATTGGTAACACATCAAACCCCAACCACAAAAATTTGGCATGGCCAAAAATCCATTCCATAAGACCTTAAAAATTATATGAATTCTATGAGTTCCGTGAAAACATATAATTAATATTGTAATAAGCAATTAAAACGCCCCTTATAATTACATTTACAATATCATAATCAAAATATTCGAGAAAAAAATCAACGATAATTAATTGAAATATCGTATGTAAGGGTATATTAACAATAGCAGTACATAAGAGTTAACCAGAGTTATCTACCAGTAAAACACCAAAAAAAAACAAATCGTAAAAACACAATCAGATACTGTGTTTTTACGATTACCTAAGTATTTGATAAAAATCAAAGCAACACAAACAAACAGAAAACCTCAATACATTTTCAATTTGTACAGATGAAAATGATTGTCTGTGTAGTAATACAAAATAGAGTGGGAGCCAATTGAGTATAGATGAGGATAATGAAATAGCACTGAAAAATAAGTAGAAAAAGGTCGATATATATAAAATAAAACCAAAAACAAATAAAGTATTCAATGGTTTGCACTCCTCCGGGGAGAAGAGGGCAAAAGATGGATCCATATTTGTTTTCCAACCGGCCGAAATGTGTTTCAAATAGTTAAAAATGGTAGGACATAATTCATGAAAATCTTCCTTTTTAGTTTTTATATCAATTTTTTTTATGAATAAACAGTGTAGACGTTATGCAGAAATAATTTCAAATAATTTCAAATAAAACAAAAATGTTGCTACATTTTTAACCACCTCTGTTAACATAAAAAAAGCCCCCAGTACATATGCTACAGATGTTATCCCCACAGTGTTAATACTCTCATGCATACACACAAAAGATAAACCACAATGATACGTATACGAATGAATGCATGGAGAAACCAACAACAACAAACATTACAGGAACATTAAACAAAAAAAGAGGAAAAAAAGTAGAAAAGTTAAATTCGACTTGGCCGAATCTAGGAATACCCTCCACAGTGTCCATTTTAAGTGATAGTATATTTTCTAACGTAAAAAAATAACAGTTATGATTAGAAATATGTAATTTTGTGTAATTTTTTTTTTTTTTAATTTAAAAAAAAAACTAACTTTTTTTTTGAGTGTAAAATTTTTTTTTAATGTAAAATTTTTTTCGAATTTTACAAAAAAATTAGTAATTTTTTTTTTGAGTGTAATTTTTTAGTAATTTTTGAAAAAAAAAAAAAAATTTTTTTTTTGAGTGTAAATTTTTTTTTGAGTGTAAATTTTTTTTTGAATTTTACAAAAAAAAAAAAATTTACTAATTTTTTTTTTTGAGTGTAAAATTTTTTTTGAGTGTAACATTTTTTTCGAGTGTATTTTTTTTGTTTTGGTATAAAAATATTTTTGAGTGACAAAAATATGTTTTAAAATATTTTTGTGACTAATGGTTGTAAAACAGGTTTAACGGGTTTTCACCACGTGCATTTAAGGTGAAGCTAATCTGATATTCACGGTTTTGCTAATAACTTTTGAACCACTGGACCGATTTGGGTGAAATTCCATACGAACTAGGCTGGAGGAACGAAAAATATATATGCCAAGCTTGAGCATTCTCAGAATTGATTTTCCAAAGTTATAGTGCTTTTTATCTCATAAATTCACGAAAAACCCTTGCCGAAATTAAGTCTTTTGCTCGTAACTTGTGAACCACTGGACCGATTTCGCTGGATTGCAATACCAACCTGACCAGGTAAATGCCCAACATATATGCCAAACTTCAGGAGCCTCCGTAAAGTCTTTCAAAAGTTAGCGTGTTTTCAACAGACAGACAGACAGACGGACAGACGGACGGACATCGCTAGATCGTCTTAAAATCGATCGAGGATCATGAATATATATACTTTATGGGGTCCTACACCAATATTTCGAGGTGTTACAAACGGAATGACAAACTTATATATACCCTCTATCACTAGAGTGGAGGGTATAAAAAGAAAACCGAACAACAGGAAAAGCTTTTAAACACATACAAACGAAAACGAATACAAAAAGAAAAAAACTTAATAGACCGGCATAAATGTTTATAATTCTCACCTTATACAAAAGCAACAAAAAAAAAAACAAAAAGGAAAAAGGAAATCGGGGACAAAGGAAGAGGAAGTTTGTTTGGGGAGCTGTATAGAGAAGGTTATTGGTTTAATAAATACAAGTGTGTGAGTGTTTATTGAAGCATGTTTAGCAGCTCCAGTGTTATTGTTTATTTGTTGAAAACAAATATGAAGTGTTTAATATGAAATAATAAAGTAAAGCCTTTTTTGTTGTTGTTTTGTTTATGTTTTTTTTTCTTGTTGCTGGTTGTGCTGGGGGTTTATTAAACATAATTTGTTATTGCTGCTGTTTGTTTTCGCATAAGTGTGTGTGTTGTTTTATGTTTTGCGTGCTTTTGTTGTTATTATTCTTTTGAGGTAACTCTAGAGACAGCCATATAATAAATGTGATTCACAATTAAGCTCTTAAATGATAATCGAGCAGGCTCATGGGTATAATTACTTATTAGTATGTTTAAATTATTATTTTATGGTTTTTCATATTTTTTTTTTATACTGTCATTCACTCAAACTCAGTATAGGATACTGGGTATTTTTTGTATTAAAGAATATATCAGTAACATCACTTCAGATGTTTTGCTTAATGTGACCACTTGATTTAACATGATAATGTTTTTAGACTGGTGTCTAATTTCACTGTGCACCAAGAAAAATTAGCCTCAATGGCTTCAACGGCATTTGTAAAGTAGACCATCAAATAGACAAAATCACTAAAGAGCTTTTTAAAGTCAGCTCGATCATCTTTTATTGGGCCCACTAAAGCTTTTTAATGTTTTTAGGCTGGTGTCTAATTTTAAAAAAGTTGCAGGACGCCACCTCAGTTTGACTATATAAGCTGACAATTAATGAAAAAGAAAACAAGAATTACAATTTTAATTTTCCTAAAACCAAATATTTTAATAACTTGTGTTTGTAACTTGGATTATAATTCACCTCATGGTGAATAAAACCGTTTTCACCAGCTGGTGAATAAAAAGTAACATAATTATTTAAAAAAAAAAAATATTTTTTTCATCAATTTTTTTTTTTGTTTTCATCAATTTTTTTTTCCATCAATTTTTTTTTCTTCCATTAATTTTTTTTTTGTCATCAATTTTTTTTCTGTCAAAAATTTTTTTTTGTCATAAAATTTTTTTTTCATCAAATTTTTTTTCATCAATTTTTTTTTTCATCATTTTTTTTTCATCAATTTTTTTTTTCATTAATTTTTTTCATCAAATTTTTTTTTTCATCAATTTTTTTTCATCAAATTTTTTTTTTTTTCATTAATTTTTTCATCAATTTTTTTGTTTTTTCATCAATTTTTTTTCCATCAAATTTTCACCAATGTTTTTTTCATAAATTTTTTTTTTCATCAAATTTTTTTTTTCATAATTTTTTTTTTATTAATATTTTTTCATCAATTTTTTTTTTCATCAACATTTTTTTTTCATAATTTTTTTATCATATTTTTTTCATAAATTTTTTTCATCAAATTTTTTTATTAAATTTTTTATTATCAATTTTTTTCTCACCAAAATTTTTTTTTTCATCAATTTTTTTTACATCAACAAATTTTTCTTTTTGTCAAAAAAATTCATCAAAAACTTTTTTTCATCAAAATTTTTTTTCAACAAAAATTTTGGGTTTATTAATTTTTTTTTAACATAATTTTGTTTTTCGTGAAAAAAATCATGTTTTTACCAAAACTACTTTTTCACCAAGTCCAAGTTTTTCGCAAAAAAATTTTCCATTTGTTTATCAAATGTACATAAAACAAGTGAGAGTGTTATATTCTTTGTTGCCGAATCTTTTATACTCTCCAAAATGTAAAAACACTTTTTTGCACTTATTTTTGCACTCACTTACGAAATGTAGAGCTCTTTTGGTTTTTTAATGGGGTCCTCGACTGCTATTTTAATTCGTTTTGCATGGAATAGCAAAGTAATATAATATTATTTTTTCTATAAAAAATTTTGCTTTAGCAAGTTCACCCAAATCTTCCGCAAAACATTATCATATTTAATATTTTGGGCAAGAGTACAAAATTCGCAGGCATTTTTTATCAAATACGTTGGGAAAAGGAGGTCGTTTTAATTCTTTTTCAAAAGCTTAACACAGAAGTCTAATTAAACGTCCATTTAAAGAGTTAAAATGTTTTACAAATATTTTCCTCATAAAATTTCACTAGGGGTTGTCAAAGGTTGAAAGTTTGTGAGACATGCTCCAAATTCTTAAAAATGAAAAAATATAAAAACTCATATTTTTATATTTTTTTTTACTATATATGGGGCATTCCATGTCAAATCGGACACTTTGAATAATTTTTTTTTTTTAGAATTTCCCAATTTGTTTACAGTTTTTAGTACACTTCGAAAACTCCTTCGTGGTAAATTTTCAGATTTTTTTGATGACCCGTTCAAAAGATATAAAATTTTTAAAAATTGGTAAATTGTTCCTTTACTCAAACTTCTTCTTTTCATAACTTCTACAATAATGGTTCAAATTTCAAATTTTTTTCTTCAACATTTTTGTTTTTTTAAGTACTATTATGCGATTTTTAAGTTTTAAAATTTAAATCTTATTTTTGACAATGTACGTATTTTTGATTTTTTTGAAATTTTTTTGTGTAAAACTTCTATCGATTCTACAAATTGTTTGAACAGTAGGATCGTGGGATAACGATTATTACTATTTTTTTAAATTTTTTTAAAAAAATTTTATTGTAATTTTCCAAACATAAGTCATTTCTACTGCTCCAATGGTGCGTCATAGAGGGGTCATTTCCAAGACCGACCGCCATAAATTTTTACGTCTAAACATTTCTTCGGAACATATTTAAAAATTTGTTCCGACTGCTCTAACTGCCCTTAGAGTGCTCTTAGAGCAAACATATTTACAATCGACCTACAATATTTTTTAGTCCAAATATTTTCTCTAAACACACCTACCCTCTATCTTTAACTATTAAGGCGGTCCCCATACAGTTTTTTTTTTGTAAATTTGTTTCATTAAATAAGCTTCTACCGGTCAAATGGTGCTTCCGAGAGGGGTCATTAGAGAGAGAATAACCCTCATTTATTTTTACCCTTCAGCATTTGGTAAAACATATTTACGCCCTATCCTCACTCCCTAAGTAGGCTCCCATACAAATTACAGTTCGAGCAAATTTTATAAAAATGTAATTCTGAATGGAAGCCAACTTAGGAAGTGGAGATAGGGCGTAGATATGTTTTACAAAAATGTTGGAGGGTTAAAATAATGGGGGTCGGTCTCACTAATGACCCCTCTCGGACGCACCATTGGACCGGTCATACTTTTGATTGTTCTAAGGGCACTCTTAGGGCAGTTAGAGCGGTTGGAGCAATTTTTAAAAAATGTCATTTTGTGCGGGAGCCCCCTTGGAAATTAGAGATAGGGATATGACGCACCATTGCAGCAGTAGAAATGATTATAAGATTGGAAAATTATTGAAAAAATAATAATAATCGTTATACCACGATCCTACTGGGCAAAAAATTTGTAAAATCGATTTTATGCGTTTTTAGACAATTTATGCCAGCGTACCAAATTTCGAAAATATCTGACTACTCCTTCTATTTCTGTTCCTTCATTGTATGGGCTCAACGCACGAAAAGAGCTGTAAATTTGGTAAATGGGCGAAATCGAATCTTAGACATTCTACTAATATTCGTCTGTCGCACAGTGGGATAAATCGTCAATCTAGCGTCCAAAAAATAAAAAATTAACTCTATCACAATAAAAAAACTGAACATAACACGATTACTCTTAGATATTGGCTGCATATAAATCCATTAATATTTCTAGGATTGGTATACCATTAAGAAAAATACAGGCCTTCAAACATTGGAAATAAAAAAAAATATGCAAACGCACCTTTTTGAAGCTGCAAATTTGTTGTCGCGTTATAGTAGTAGTATTGTCGGTAGGTTTAACTTATTATTTTTTTTTTTGATGAAGGGAGGACCCAAGTTTGTAAAAAAAGACATTCATTGATGTTACCTACCTCTGAGGGGTCACCCGGCAGTTAAGTTGGATAAACCTCATTTTAGCACATACCTTTAAATATTCAAAGAGATTAGAAAAGTGCTCAGCAAATGTCACCCTCAAAACTAATTTTTTTTTTAAACTACAACTAATAAAGTACCCGCAAATAAAAATTTGGCTGCCCTAGTCTGCCCGTGCGGCTTACACAATATTTTTTATAAAATATGCCGATGTCATGTTGCTGTAATTGTACATGATTTTTAAATATTTTGGTACTTTTAAATGATCCCACATATACATGTGAGGCACAGCTGGAAAGGTATTTTTTGGTCCATTTTTTTACTTTTATTTCTGGTACTTTTTTGGTACTTTTTTTGGTACTTTTGTACTCTTTTTGGTTTTTTTTTGGTACTTTTGTATTTTTTTTTTTTTTTATTCTTTGAAAGGAAACAACAAATTAATAATTGAATGGCCCTAAAAATAACATATTACGGTATAAAGTTTGTAAATATTGAATCATTAAACAGTTTGAAAAAATGTAAAATCCAAAAATAAATAAACCCGAAAGAAAAATATACATTGAAAGCATATGACTGAAAATAATGAGAGTTTATACTAGTGTAAATATTTTTTTTAGAGCTATAATAAACTGTACAAGCCCTTCTCTGATTTAATTCAAAGAAAATTTTGTTTTTGTTAAAGTACCAGCGCTTTCTCAACAAAAAAAAATTAAACAAATATATACACTCTGCTACGATTTAGTTGCAAAGAGAACATTATTCTTGTCCATACCTTTAAGCCTGCTGTTAGGTTAAGCCCATTTGGTCCAATTTTTGGATTGTTTCCTTTGTAACTTTTGAACGGTGATATATTCTGGCATAATTTTTTTGCTCTTGGGGTCTTTTTATAAAATAATGTTATTTACAAAAAATCTAGGTTCTGACTTAAACCAGGACTGGGAAAAATAAAAAATTACGTATCTTAGGTTAAGGGACCATTTGGTCCTTATTTTCTCCTTCGATTTCGATAGCTGGAGCCCATGAAACGTCGATTTCAGAAAATAGGATGCACGCATTCAAAGCGGGTATTCCGGCAAATCTTTTAAAATAGTTACGGCTATGCAATGCATTACCATGTAATGCATAGCAAAAAAAAAAAATATATGCATTTTTTCCCTATCGCTTACCATAGGCATAATTTTTTTGTATTTTTCATGCATTATGTAAACCTCATGCAGTACTTTGAGTCTTATCCCAAACAAAAATCATTAATCCAGTATATATAGAATTAGGCAACCTTACAACACCCTATACTGGATTGATGCTTTTTGTTTGGGATGTCACTCAAAGTAATGCATGAGTTTTACATAATGCATGAAAAATAAAGTGAATGCCTATGGTAAGTGGTAGGCGAAAATTAATTCACATTTGCATGGTAATGCATTACATAACCGTTACCATTTTAAGGTTTTGCTGGGATATCAAGTATGTTTGCAAATACAGCGTTAGGTCATTGATTTGTTGTGCGTTTTGTGCTGTAGGAACCAACCATTTGATCAGCAATATCCACGCCACCAAAATGAGATGAATTACTAGAAAATATAGGAGAACACAAAACTAACATACCTTTCGTATACAAAACAATCTCCAAAGTAAAGAAAATGAATCCCTCAAAAAAATTTTACATTAGCTGTGTTGAGTAGAGGAAGGTGCTGGTCACGTGATTTGCGTGGCTCACGTGAATCACGCGTGACTCACGCTCGAGCGAAAGTCTATTTAATTACGAGAATCATGCTTGAGTGAGTGTGATTCCAAAACTTTTATGTGTGAATGATCAGAAAGCGCGCCCAATTTTTGCGTGAATGCCAATTTTCTTGCGTGATTCAATGTTATTCTTTTGTATTGCTTTCAGTTTTATTTAAGTTTTAGTTTTTTTTTTCGTTTTGCAATCAGTTAAAATTCAAATGAACGGTCTGCTAATATATGAAATTTTTTTTTTTTTTAAATTTAATAAAAGTTGTGTATTTGTAAGTGAATATTGCGTGAATTGGGGTGAGCGTAATTATGAATCACGTGAGTCATGCATAAGCGTAACTTATTTTAGTTTTACCGACGTGAGTAGTAAGTGAGCGTGAGTAAAGAAAAAAATCGAGAGAGTGATTCATGAGCGATTATAATATTTCTTGCGTGACCGTGAGCCAAAATTCACTCACGCACCCAACTCTAACGTTGAGTTAAGCTTAAAACAATAGTCTTCAGGTACATATAAATGATCCAAAATATATACAAATATAATATTAAATTGTTATTTTGTTTGAATATTGAAGTATGGACCAAATGGTCCACTAACCTAACATTCGTAAGTTTTTTCTAACCTACCAGCAGGGTTAAATATCCTAATATCTACGACTAAAATTTTCTGTTCGGCAATTAAAAGAAATCAATATACCAATTTTTTAAGATAAGTTGAAAAAATACATATTGTTTTCGTTTTATTTGTAAGTTAATGTTAGGTTCTGAGTTTGAATAAATTTGCATCATATACATTAATATTTCAAATAACTCCACCCCAGCGCCACCTATCGGGTACATTCATAAATATATATTTTTTTTTTGACTATACATACATATAATCTAAACTGCTGTCCAATCGTACTTAATATAAGAGTTTGTTTAAAAGCTTAATACCAGCGCCATCTACCGGTAGCAAATGCAAATAAAAAAGCATAAAAGCATGAACCGTATCTCTGGTGTAATTCTTAGTTGGATAGATCTCATAGTAACAATTGCACACACGATTTTATATATGACAATGGCATTGCTCTTAACACTCATTTGGGTAACCCTGTTGTGAAACAGGGTGGTTCAAGTTAAAATTTTCTGAAAGCCTACATCCTCTACTATGTTTTCTCAATTGAACTTTTATTGATCAGACAAATAGTTTAGGAGATATAATTTTTTAAACACCAGAATGGTACTTTGGCCCACTGTGTGTCGGTCCGTCTGTAAAAAGAACACTGCAGTTTAAAACCAAAAGAGCTAGACTCCCAAAATTTATAAGAATGTAGAGGAAAATCACTGTTGGACATATTCCTCAAATTTATTTTTTTTTGTCAAACAGTAAATTATTATATGTATATTGCAATATTTTTCCTGTTGGTTGGTTCCCTTTACTAAAACGCACTTAATGTTTTATACACACAAAGCTCTATGTACTTCTTTATATTTATATAAATTTATGTATGTCTAATTGTAAGTTTGTGTGAGGGCCATGTTTAATGGTTGGTGTTTTGTCTTTTTTAATGCTTTTTATTCAGTATTTTCCTTCCATTTCATTTGAAAAAAAAAGAAAAATAGCATTAACAACATCAAGTACCTGTTCTAAAGTATCATGTGAAGGGAAGGTTTTTTATACAATGGCCTTTTAAAAAAAAACCCTTCTCTTCATAGCATTCATGGTATTTGTGTGTGTTCTTTTTACTTGGCTATTTCAAGATTAAAGAAGCTTAAAATAACAAAACTCTTTAAGTACTTAGATTAATTAAAATGAGATTTTATGGCATGTGTCTATTTATGAGGGTTTTAATGAGTATTTTATAAAATATTAGTTTTAAAAATTAAAAAAAAAAACAATTTTCATTTACTGACCTTGTAGGATCCTAAATCCTGCACCACACAAGTTAGAAAAGCATCTCTACCCACTGATGCTGTTACATTTGCTATAGGAAATGTAAATTTGGGATCAGCTGAAAAGAAAGGGAGTATTAATTATTTTAAAATTTATTGGAATGACATGATATTATTTGGAATTTTTAAATTTAAAAGAGCATAAACAAGTAACAGCGCAATAACCGGATGTGTTTGTATTTTAATATCTTCAATTACACTAGTTTACAGAGATTTTGAGTTTTCCATAAAAAATCTCGGGCTGATGATTTATTTGTCTCGGTTTTAAATTAAATGTAATTAAATTCCTTATCAATTTTACATACAACATTTTTCAATCTGATTATTACCTAACCCTTTTTATACTTTTTTCGTTACAGTTAAAGTCTGATCTATTACAAAGAAAATAAGTGGGTTTTTAAGAAAATCCGTTGTAAATTGTTTTTAATACATTTTTAGTTTTAGTAACACCAGTTTAAAAATTTTTAAAAAGTGTTCGATGTACGATATTTACCATTTATTTTCTATATCATATCACGCGCTAAATCTGAAAATGAAGTCAAAAAGTTCAAAACTTTGAAAAGTTTTTAGGATATTGCCAAATTCCATATTTAAAAATGTAGTTTGACATAAATAACAATGTCTCCGGACAAAAGCGGAAAAGCTTATTAAATACTTTTTCAATTCTTCATACAGTATTTTTTAATCTGATTACACAGTGCAACAACCCATATCGGAATGGGAAAAGCTAATGAAAGTTAACATATTCCATAACAAAACCCGCAATGTTTTTTTTTATATCAGAGTTAGATTTTTTACACGCATTTGAGGTTGGTGAACTTTTATTATAATTATAATAATAATTCTTTGAAATCTGTATAAGGTGCGTATGATTAATTTTGTAATAACCTTTAAATAACAATCATACGCAACGGTAAACAGTGTATTATTTTTAATAATTTGGCTATTCAGTAAGTAGGTATGGGACTAGAGCAGTGGTCGGCAGAAAGAGGCATATGAAAGTATTTGTGTTTTAATAAAAATATGCATGTGTTGGTGTATTTCTTCAACAAAGCGACATCAACCTGCTTTAAAGAAAGTAAGCTTGCTACTGAATAAAATATTTGTTCTTTTTATGCTCTTTGTTGATTTTTTGTTGACATTCGTGTTGTATACATGTGAATAACCGATTGTGTTCGGCTCCAGCGTGCAATGGGTGCCGACCACTGGACTAGAGTATCCAAAAACCCGCCGATTTTCAAAAACCGGTTTTCGGTTTATTCGAAAATTTAAAAAACCGGTTTTGGTTTTGGTTTTTATATAAAAAACCGGTCAACCGGTTTTTTCCGGTTTTTTGTTAATTTTAGATTTTTATTTAGAAAAAACTAAATTTGTTAATTAAATAGAAGAAAATAAGATACAAAATTAAAATGCAAAAAAGCAATTTTTTAGTTCTGGTTGTGATAGAGTTTTTGATTACACAGAAAAAAACGAATTGTTATATTGACCCCCATATTTGTGAATACAATTAAATTTTTCACTGAAAGTGCTCCTATACGGAAATTTGTAACATCAACTAACGTTTGTAAATATTAATTGTTGAAAAAACAATTGATAAATGAGTTTGTAATAGTTCTCCTAAATTATTATTTGTATTGACAAACGTACAAAATCTTAATTTTTTTTTCAACAAAGAAATTCAACAAACACAAAACGTAATTTGTTGATCTAACAAAAGAGAAAAAAATAAATTTTGTTTTCAACAAAGAAATTCAACAAACACAAAACGTAATTTGTTGATCTAACAAAAGAAAAAAAAATAAATTTTGTTTTCAACAAAGAAATTCAACAAACACAAACGTCATTTGTTGATATGGTAAAGGAATTCAACAAACGAATTTGTGATATCAACCAACAGTATTAGTTGTATTGACAAATTAAAACTTTTTTTATAGGAAAAAAAATTAAAAATAAATTGATTAAAAATCGAGATAAATGTAAGAGAATATTAATATTGAAATTAAACATAAGTATTTTGTTAGTCAATATTCTTTTTTATAACACTTAAGAATGTATTTTACTTTTATCGTTTTACCGTTTTTGTCTTATGTTGAAAATTATTTTTTTTTTCGTATGTTTTTTTTTTCTTTCTTTTTTATATACACATATTTTAGTTTCGTTTTAGACAAACATAGCAATCGGTAAAAACTTGGAAAGCAAATTCTGTAAAAAAATAATTCCAAAAATATAAAGGCAAAAACAAAACAATAGTTAACAAAACAAAATGTTTATTTAAAAAGATTAATTTGTTTTCGAAATACATTTTTTAATAATATTTTCTAAGACATAATTTCAATTGCTGCCGTACCCCTTGCTAGCTCAGATAAAACTAAATTCATAATCTTTTTTTTGTTTTAATTGTCTTCTTTTTTCATTGTCTGCTTTTTTAAAAAGAAGTACAGGCACAAATAAAAAACAAACTACACGACGAGAGAGAGCATGTTGTCGTAATAGTATGTTTGTGTTTTTGTTTTATACTTTACAAAAGCTACCAAATTCTTTATAGACAGCAATTGTTAAAAAAAAATTTACGATTTTGTTAGATTGACAAAGTTCTTTATATTTATTGATTTAAATTGTTGAAAATATGACTTTTATTTGACAAAGTCGTTTATTGACATAAATAGTTGAAAAAAATCTGTTTTATTTACAAATTATTGAACATTAATAACAAACGGGTTATTTGAAAGTTAAAAAAATATTTTTCTTTGTCTTATTGACAAATTGCCACTAATGATTTGTTGAAATTTTTCTTTCATTTTGAAATAAAATTATTTGACGTAGTTTGTTGAAAACAAAATAGAATTTTTGTATTACTGACTAACGGGATGCCGTTTTTAATCAACCGTTTTGGTTGATATCAGTATAAGACATTCACAATTGATGTTTGTTGACTTGAATTTTATGATTTTATTTTCTGTGTATTAATAAAATTTGATTTTTGTTTAAAATTTACGTTCGATTAACGAGAATTTCTTGTAATTTTTATTGCGCCAAAAAACTGTAAATTTACAATTTTATTAG
This sequence comes from Pegoplata infirma, assembly GCA_963921195.1. Lineage (NCBI taxonomy): Eukaryota > Metazoa > Arthropoda > Insecta > Diptera > Anthomyiidae > Pegoplata > Pegoplata infirma. The sequence continues at coordinate 204,163,257 of OY992537.1, read as the reverse complement.
TAAAAAGCTTGTAAAATTACAAATTTATTGGTAAAAAGCTTGTAAGCTCTTTTATTTTGGGATGTATCGTGTTTTCTACAGACAGACGAACGGACGGACATCGCTAGAATGTCGTAGAATCGATCACTGATCAATACTATTTATATTTTATGGGGTATTTACGATATTTCGATGCGTTATATATGGAATGACAAAGTGAGTATACCCCCGTAATGTGGTTGCAGGGTATAAAAACTAATTACAAATTTTATGAGTATGGTCAAAACAATTTTTTTTTAACATTTCGAAAATGCATAACATTTTTTTAATATCGATAATCCATATAAATTTGGCAACAAAAATAATTTTTCAATTCTACACAATTTTCTAATCTCCAAAAATATTTTTTTTTTAAATTTTCGCAAACAAAATTGCATAAAACTTAAATTTGGATACATTTTGTAATGATTTTATGTTTTGTTTTTTCTTGTTAATAAAATTTTAAAATACTTGTAATTAATATTGTTTGTTTACTCCAGTACCAATTTCTTCTGAAATTGTCTAAAAAATCTTGAAATTTAGAAAATTTCTGAATTTGGAATAATTCAATTAATCGATTTTAAAATTTTAATCGTTTACTCGAATAAGTAAAAATTAATCGTTTAATCGAACAATAAAAAAACCCTATTAATTGAACAGCCTAAGCACAGTGCTATTAGACAGTACAACACTAAAAAACAAGTAAGAAAAATATAGTCGGTCAAGACCGACCATATGATACCCTACACCAGTGTTTTCCGGAAAATGGTCCCAAATCCAAACATTCACCGATTGTCTTTTGTTAAATCTTTATTTAGTGTAGAAAACACCAAAAGATCAAATTTTAGTGGAATTGGTTTATTTTTTTGTCAATAGACCAATTTAACTGAATATCGGTCGAAATTTTTATATGGGGGACTAAGTCCAAAAATGGTCCAATTATATTCCGATTTGATAAGGTTACTAAAGTACACCTTTAACACATAAAAATAAATATTTTATCAATTATTTCCATTTTTATGAATTTTGAGGTTATTATGTGAATATCGGGAAGGTGGTTTGTATGGGGACTACCAGAAGCTCTGGCCTGATTCCTTTAAAACTTGGAATGGTGTGTTGCGCTTATAAAATTTGATTACCTGCTGAATTTCAAAGCGTTATCTATTATAATGCGGTTATTAGAGTCAATTTAAGCCAAAGCCATAGGGGGCGTTTGTATGGGGGCTAGGTCTTAACATGGACTGGACTTTCTATAATTTCAATAGGCTTTGTCCTTGGTCCAAAAGATGCTAAAGTTTCAAATTTCAAGTCAATTGATTAAAAATTGCGACATGTATCGTGCTTAAACCGATAGATGGATAGACGGACGGACGGACAGACGGACGGACGGACATCGCTAAGTCGACTTAAAAAGTAATTTTGAGTCGATCGGTATCATCAGCACAAACTCATTATACCCTGTACCACAGAGTGGTGTAGGGTATAAATACGGAGTTCCGCCGATTGATTCTGGTAGAAGAGGCCAAAACAAATATGCGTGTGTAGGTGTTTTGAAAGATCACATTGGAATTTTATTTTAGAGACGGCTAAAGGTTCCCAGCCTTGGGCTGTTCTTGCAGCATAGCGTTATATAAGACTATGTTTCCTTTACATCTGAGGCGTAAGGTGTCTTCAGCAATTTTGTAGAAAATATTATGGAAAATATTTTTGTGAAACACATTAACCGCCTTACTCCCACACATAACGGTAATTTTAAGCTCTATTCTAAGAAATCGTAAAAAACACCCGTAAAACGGGGAGGGTGGTGATAAAATATTCTATAAAAATGTTGGCTATAAAATTTTACTATACGTGTCAGAACACATCAGGGTTCAAAACTTTACACAAATACCAAAAACCAGTCAATTATTAGATTACACATTTACATTTAGGGCTTTTTTGTATTTTTTTTTTTTGGTGACATGTCATTATTCCCACTGAGATAATCCCCATAAGGATTCTGGGAACTATGAAAGAAAAAAAACTTTGGACATAATCCTAATAAAAAACGGACATAGTTCCCAGATTTATTGGGAAAATGACCACTTCACAAATTGCCATAATCCCCATTTCATTCATTTCATTGCCATTCATTTCATTGCCATAATCCCCATTTCAGGGATTATGTCCACTATATTATAGTTGGTCATAAACAGACCTTCGAAATTTTAATTCACCATTCAATTTCTCAAATCAAAAATTTTAATAAATGAATTAATTCATGCTTGAATTATATTTGAATTATATAAAAAAAGAATTAATTCATTTTGTGAATAATTTAATTTTAATTCAAAGAATTAATTCAAGCATGAATTAATTCTTTTTGAATTAATTAATTTTGAATTAATTAATTTTTTGAATTAATTCATTTTTTGAATTAATTCATTATTTTCTTTTACCGAACCTTAGATATAGGCTAGCTAAAACAAGTCGTTACAAATGTTATTGTTAACTATTATCCAAGTTAAAAAAATAAGTTTCAAAACTTTTTGGTTTTAAGAAAATTAAAACAGTAATTCTTATTCTTTTTAGTCGTTAGCTTATATAATCAAACTAAGTTGGCGGACTGCGGCACTAGACTCCAGCCTATAAACATTATCATGTTAAAACATTATCATATTAAACATTATCATGTCATTCAAAATACACTCGCTGACATCAAATTTGTTGCTCAGTGTAATTAGGTTTTATGATTTTCATTTGAATAAATTAAATTAATATTGATTACTATTATTTAAGCGAATAGTTTCTATAAATTTACATTTAGATTAAAATTTATTTTAAAGAATATATAATTTGTAAAAGATTATTTTTGTTGTTCATTTATATTTTCTATGAAAACTTCTTTCAAAAATTATTAAAAATCAAATGAACAACAATAAAATTACAATGCACATATAAAATTACAAAGTAATGTTTAATAGATATTTGTTATTATCAGGGACAGGACCTTCATGCTCTAAAAACAATATTTAAGGCGCCTAAAATATGCATTAAAAATCTTGAAATATGCTCTAAAAACTAAAAAAAAAATATAATTTTTTACTTTAAGCTTCCCGAGTAAAAATTTTAATATGGCGTCACATAAAATTATATAACGTTTGATCTGTCCTCGAATACAATTAGATATAATTTTATCCCAAAAATGGTGAATAGAATTGCATTAAATAGGATTTATTAATATCTTATTTTATTCATTTGTATATAGTTTGATACAATTTTTCGGAAATTTGTCTCTATCCAATGGCATCAAATTATATATGATTGGATACAATAAGATCCAATTATATCTAATTGTATAAAGTTTTATCGGGTTATAGTAAATCTTATTTTAGTTGAAATAACATACATCACAGGTCAACGATACATACACCAAATAAAGTTTGTGTACGCTTTGAACCAGAAGGTGTAGTTTATCTAGGCTGACCATTCGTACTGATTTGATCAATACATGTACTGATTTTTGATCAAGTGTACTGATCAAAAAACGTTGTACTAATTTGTACTGATTTTTTGAAATACTTATGTACTGATTGTACTGATTTTCGAACAATTCAACATAAAAAATAATTTTATTCAAAAATGCTATACAAAAACTTGAATTTCCATTAAATAAGTCGTCAGAGCAGAGCAGTTTTTTATAACTTCAGTCTGACAATGAGATATTTTATAATGAATTATTTCCAAGGAGATTAGGGTTCGTGAATCAAGAGGCTCCTAAACGCAAAAATGTATCTGAGAATGAGATTATTTTGATGTTTATAAATTCATATGAAAAGTCGCCTAGAAGCTTTGAAGTTTTCTATAACGAAAACTTCACGGAATTACGGATTTTCTATATTTTTAGATAGATAGTGTAATTGCACGACCCATATGATTCTGAGATGTTCGGTTAAAAAAAAACATGTGCTTATTAGCTGGGAAGTTTTCTTAAAAGAAAATTTATCAAAATTTAAGGAAAAAAGTCCTAAGAATCTGAGGGATTTTCTTCATCTCAAAACCTGCAGGTTTTTTTATATTTTCTGCACTGAAACGATCAACAAATTCAAATAAAGTTGTTTGAAGTCAAGTTAATTTTCTGGAAAATAACGAACAGTTAATGGCAGTTGTTTTTAACAGTTGTTTTTACTGAAATTCAAATTGACCCCAGGTTGCTAGTTTAACCGACATTTTTTGAGTGTTAAAGAAATCATCAGTGTTTCCCATAAAAAAGAGTTGTCAAAAAATTATTTCTAACAAAAAAAAAACTTGAGCGTACTGATTTGAGTTCAGAAAAAAATGGTCACCCTAAGTTTATCAAACTGTAAAAATAATTGTTAAATTTTTAAACTGTAAAAAAAACTTAGAAAAATTTCAAACTGTAAAAAATCTTAGAACAATTTCAAACTGTAAAAAAACTTTTTTTTAACATATGTATATGGTTATATATGACATTACCTAAGGAATATGTAATTATATATGTAGTGCTCTCGAAAAAAATTTAAGTTTAATATATAGTTTTATATAATTTAAGGCGACATAATATATATTTTTATATAAAATGAAGTTATGATACTTGCGCCTTATAAAATTTTATATAATAACATCAACCATATTTATTTATATCTGAATTATCATCAAATAATATGCAATTACATATAACTCCATATGAAAATTAAGAAAATCTGTTACCTTATATGTAATCATATAATGTTTTATATGATTGGATAAAATTATATACGTCTAAATATAATTATTTTTACTCGGCCCGAGTAAAAAAGATCTGATATAATCATATATGATATTCTATAATTATTTATATTTATATATGGTTATTAGAGTGGTCCTTATTTTGAAAATTTTGGATTTTCGTTGCTCCTCAAGCCTGGATTTGTTAAACGACCTAAAACTAGTACCCGATAAAATTTTGAGCCAAATCTGTTAACTCTCTGACTACGCTAAAATCGGTCAAAGTTCCGGGTTTTGGGTAAAAAGGCACTAAATTAAAAAAAAAATAAATAAATTAAAAATTTTATGAATATGTTTAAAACAAAATATTTTTTGTTTAACATTTGGCCAAACATACTTAGATAAAAAATATAAAGATTTTGTGATATCGGTAACCCATAAAAATTTGGTTACAAAAAAATTTTTGGAATTTGCAAAATTTTTGAAATCCCCAAAATTATATTTTTCAAATTTTCTCAAACAAAATTGCAGCAAACTTACGATATTTTTTATTCATTTTGTAATGTATTAGTTCGAGTTTAAAATTAAAAAAAAAAAAAAATGATATCCTTTTTTTAAATTATCGTGTAGACCGATTTCAAAACAGCGGATTTCAAGGAAATATATTTATTGGTGAAAAATTTAATGAATTTATTTCTTAAAAACTCATTTTGTTATATATTAACTAAAACTTAATTTTGTATTACTCCTTTGACCTTTTAATATAAGGCAAAAAAATATTAAAATTCAAGGACATTATTAACCCATTAGGATCCGGTGTCTACACTTCAAAATATGAAAGATTTGGAGCTTCATGCCAACATTTTTAAGAAATAGAAGATTAATGAAATAAATTACCATAAGATGATTTCTGTATTCTAGTACAATGTGTGAATGTAACTATAAAATTTTGTATATCTAGGACGTTGTTAACCCATGTTTACCAGTAGTCAAAATTATGGCATTTCTAAACCCATGACGAATAAAAACCAAAAAAAAAAATAAATTTATAATAAAAAAATATGGTCCAATTAAATTATAAAGGGATATAAATTGATAAAGGATTAAATCTTTAATTTTTTTTTTTTTCAAAATTAACCCTTGAATGCCAAAAAAAAAATTTTTTTTTTGTTTAATAAATAAGACGAAACCTGAAAAATAATTTTGTTTAAATACATAAAAGCCATGCAATTATAACATTTTAAAAATTAACCCTTAACTGCATAAAAGCAATTCAATTATAAAATTTTAAAAATTAACCCTTAACTGCATTTTAACCATAATAATATGAATTTTGTACATGCGAAAGATTCTGAAAGATTTATAATATTTATTTTATAGTGCAGTTAAGGGTTAATTTTCAAAATTTTGTAATTGAATTGCTTTTATGCAGTTAAGGGTTAATTTTTAAAATGTTATAATTGCATGGCTTTTATGTATTTAAACAAAATTATTTTTCAGGTTTCGTTTTATTTATCAAACAAAAAAAAAATTTTTTTTGGCATTCAAGGGTTAATTTTGAAAAAAAAAATTAAAGATTTAATCCTTTATCAATTTATATATCTTTATAATTTAATTGGACCATATTTTTTTAATTATAAATTTATTTTTTTTTTTGGTTTTTATTCGCCATGGGTTTAGAAATGCCATAATTTTGACTACCGGTAAACATGGGTTAACAGCGTCCTAGATATACAAAATTTGATAGTTACATTCACACATTCTATTAGAATACAGAAATCATCTTATGGTAATTTATTTCATTAATCTTCTATTTCTTAAAAATGTTGGCATGAAGCTCCAAATTTTCCATATTTTGAAGTGTAGACACCGGATCCTAATGGGTTAATAATGTCCTTGAATTTTAATATTTTTTTGCCTTATATTAAAAGGTCAAAGGAGTAATACAAAATTAAGTTTTAGTTAATATATAACAAAATGAGTTTTTAAGAAATAAATTCATTAAATTTTTCACCAAAAAATATATTTCCTTGAAATCCGCTGTTTTGAAATCGGTCTACACGATAATTTAAAAAAAGGATATCAATTTTTTTTTTAAATTTTAAACTCGAACTAATACATTACAAAATGAATAAAAAATATCGTAAGTTTGCTGCAATTTTGTTTGAGAAAATTTGAAAAATATAATTTTGGAGATTTCAAAAATTTTGCAAATTCCAAAAATTTTTTTGTTACCAAATTTTGATGGGTTACCGATATTACAAAATCTTTATATTTTTTATCTAAGTATGTTTGGCCAAATGTTAAACAAAAAATATTTTGTTTTAAACATATTCATAAAATTTTTAATTTATTTATTTTTTTTTAATTTAGTGCCTTTTTTCCCAAAACCCGGAACTTTGACCGATTTTAGCGTAGTCAGAGAGTTAACCGATTTGGCTCAAAATTTTATCGGGTAATAGTTTTAGGTCGTTTAACAAATCCAGGCTTGAGGAGCAACGAAAATCCAAAATTTTCAAAATAAGGACCACTCTAATGGTTATGCATGAACTTTGATATGGACATATAAGTTTATATAGCATTGTATTTTTCCTTATTTTTTAATATGATAACATACATATTCCTATCTATTTATATACCGATCTATATGAAATTAGATATGACATATAAGGTCGGGAATTTTTAGATATGACAGATAAAAAGATATATGATTTTATTTATAATTATATCCCGAAAAAATGTTTCAAAATTTTCCCGGACAATTAAAAAAAAATTAAAAAAATTTCAAGTCCTAAAAAATTTTATGAAAATTTTCCAAAGTCCCGGACACAAAATTTTTTTGGCAATTTTTTTTTGAGTAAAAAATCATTGAAAATGTTTTTATGAAAAATTTTATTTTTTTTTTTTAAATTTTTAAGTTCCGAAAAAATGTTTTTAAATTTTCTAAGCCACAAACATTTTTTGGAATTTTAAATCACTTATAAATGATTTTAGAAAAAAAAAATTACAAATTTTTAATAATTTTCTAAGTCCCGAAAAAATTCCGAAGAATGCAATAAAAACTCTTCTAATTGATAATGTATCCAATCTGATAAAATAATTTCCAATTTCACGTTTAAAATTCCAAAAAATTTTACCAGATTTCATCTAATTATATAAAAATTTATCTAATTTTAACAGATAAGATATGATTTAATACAATTAGATAGACCCATTTTTGGGATCAAACTGAATCAAATTTGATATTATTTTATCAAAAATAATAGAATTTGATATAATCGTATAATATTCGATCCGCCAATTTTCGGATCAAAATTAATATGGATTTACATAAAAGCATATCTGTTCATATAAAATTAAATATTGCGTCATATAACTTTTTTTTACTCGGGGGGTTATTAAAAAAAAATCATTTCGTTCAGACAAGTATTTGATATCGAAAAAAATTATAAGTCCTGCCCAACAGGAAAATTAATGATGTTTACAAAAAAAGTTAAAAAAAAAATGGAAAAAATATGCTAAAACTAAAATTTTATATACAATATGACCTTTAAATATGCATTTATAGCAGAAAATTAGCAGAATATGCAAAAATATGCATTATTAAAAAAATATGCAAAAATATGCATTAACGAATCGATGCCATTTTAAAGCCAATTCTTTGATTTGAAAAAATATTTGGTTTATGTTATTCTAATAGGAAAAAATGTGAATTTACTTGAAAGTCCTCTCCTTGGCTATTATTATTCAAATTTCAATAATTAAATTTTTTTGTTGTTGTTATTACTTGTTTACTTTCTTTATACATATGAATCTACTTTATTATTATTTAATAATAGTAATATTTTTTTAATATTATTATTTATTTACTTACACAATACATCAGCTGCTGTTTCAATTGCATGAAAATTACTTTTGTGGCACATTAATATCAATATGAATAATAATATGGCGGTAGGTTGCGGTCGTGGTATATGATTATTTTTACCAGTTACTTTTAAATAAATTAATTTATTAGTTGCCATATTTTTTTGTTTGTTTATTTGTTAGTTTGGTTATGAATTGATTTTTTTCTAGTTGACTTTTTTTGTGATTTTTTATGTAATTTTTATATAAATTCTATAAAGTTTTCATATTATTTGTGTGACTGTGTTATTACTGTTTTTTTATTGTTGTTTTTTTTTATTATTTTTATTGTTGTATATTATTGTAATAAATGTAATTAAAGTTGTGATTTATTTTAATTTATATTTATTTTCACACACAAACTCATTGCAAACACACAGACATCGCTATACACTTGCTGACATTCATTTTTGCACTATATTAGTGAGAAAAATTATTTTCAATTAATTTTTTTTTTTATTATTTTATTTTTTTGTTTTTTTGTTGTTTTATAAAATTTAATTTATGTTTTTTATAAATTGAACAATTTAAAAACAATAAATTATATATTCAAATGTTTTTATTGACAAACAGCTACTTTTGTGTAAATTTTAAAATTTTATTAAATTATTTTGAATTTATTTTGTTTAACTTTCTAAAAACTATTTGTAATAGTTTTTTAACATTGAAAATTTATATAAAGCTAATTAAGATATAAAGATTTAGTGATAAATATTTTGGTTTTCTAAAAAATTTATAAACTTTAAAGTAATAAGGGGTATATTAAGTATTATCTGAATGTAAAAGGTGCTAAGTCGATGTTTTTTAAAACACAGTTTTTGCAAAAGTAATTTAAAATATATTTTTTACAGACACCATTTTTACAGATATTTTTCTTTTATTCATTGCTGAGCAGTAATATGCAAAAGTTATATGTAAAAGTCCAGCTTGTTTAAGAAAAATTGCAAAAATCCCAATTAAAATTATAAATTTTTTCACAGAGTGTTGTAGTTTTTTAGTTTTCATCTTTTAAATAGTTAAAATAACAATACAACAATCTTAAAAATAATTCAGTTAGGTTTTCTATTTAGTATATAGCCAGTTGGTGGATCCTGTGCTCCCGGGACACCCGAAATGATTTGAAAATACAAACAACTTTATAAATTTCAGTACACTCAAAAAAAAAACTGTAAAGTTAGAAAAAATTTAGTTAAATTTAACTAAAAAAACACCTGATTTTGAATCTACTAAATTTCTAGTTAATTTAACAAAAAATATTTAGTTAACTTTTCGTAGAATGAATGTAGCAAAAAAAACGCAATTTTAACTAAAAATTCAGCTGAAAATTTCGTAACATTTTTTATTAGTTGAATTCAGCTAAACTTTTTGTAAAAAATTTTAAGTTTGTTAAATATTGGTTTTAAACACTGACACTTCACTTATTTTTTTTCACAGCATTAAGTTCAGCTTAAGTAGGACTTATGAGATTTGCATAGGAGGCTACACAAGAAATGTTTAAAATTTTTCACTTGACAAAAATGTTACAAAAAATCAGCAAATTAATTTGTAAAAATTCGTTAACTCAGTTTTAAAGTCAACAAAAAAAATTAATTCAAAATTTGTACAAAACTAGTATTTTTGTAAATTTAACTTAACTAAAAAAAGTAGTTAAAAAAAACGCTGATTTTAACTAAAAATTTGCTAAAAAGCCAGTAAACTCGAGTTAACAAAAAAAATTTTAAAATTTTAAAATTTAAAGAAACAAATTTCCAGGTGCGTTTTTTTTTTGGGGAGGTGGTTTGTAGGGTTCATTTGGGGACACCTTTTCTCACTAAGTAAATGTTTACAAATTAATTTTAAAATACTTTTTGAGTTTAAGTAATATAAAGTTATTATTATTTAAAAATATTTTTAATATCCACGCCCAAAAAAGGGGCGAGCAAAACAAGCGAAATTTTTTTAGTACCCTGGAACTTTGAACTTCTTCTGACATAAAAATTTTGCAATTGATTTGCAAACAAAACAAAAAAAAGTCCGCAACAAAATATACTTTCCTTGTACACAAGATAAAAAAAATGCCTGCGAATTTTGTATTCTTGCCCATAACATTAAATCATGATAATGTTTTGCGGAAGATTTGGGTTGGGTGTACTTGTCAAAGCAAAGTTTTTTTTTACAAAAAAATGGTGTTATATTTCTTTGATATTCCATGCAAAACGAATTGAAATATCAGTCAAGGATCCCATTAAAAAACAAAAAGAGCTGTACATTTGGTAAGTGAGTGCAAAAATAAGTGCAAAAAAGTGTTTTTACATTTTGGAGAGTACAAAAGATTTGGCACCAAAGAATGTAAATAACACTCTCACTTGTTTAATGTACATTTGAAAAACAAATGGAATATTTTTATGTGAAAAGCTAAGACGTGGTGAAAAAGTAGTTTTGGTAAATTTTTTTTTTTCGAAAAAAAAAATTATGATAAAAAAATTTAATGAATAAAAAATTTTTGGAGAAAAAAAAAATCGTAAAAAAAGTTTTTGATGATGAAAAAATTTTTTTTATAAAAAAAAAAATTTGATAAAAAAATCAAACTTAGAAAAAAAAATTGATAAAAACAATTTTTTTTTTTAATTGAGAAAAAAATTTCATGAAAAAAAAATTTGAATAAAAAAAAATTTTTTTTGATGAAAAGAATTTTTTTTTTTTTTTTTTGATGAGAACAAAATTGATAATAAAAAATTTGATGGAATAAAAAATTTTTTAAAAAAAAAATTTGATGAAAAAAAATTGATGAAAAAAAAATTAAGAAAATGAAAATTTATTAAAAATTTTATGAAAAAAAATTGATGTCCCAAAAAAAATTTTGATGAAAAAACAACAATATTGATGAACAAAATTTTGATAAAAAAAAAATTTATGAAATTATGATAATACATATACATACATATACATACATAATTATAATTAGAGCCTGAGCTCGACTGTCTTTACAGAAACAATAATTTAAAAATAACGACTTTAAGTCGCCCTAAGTGGCAATATCAGTATCTTTGGAAAATTAGCAACACCTAACATTTGTGTCTAAAATATAGACCATGTCTGGCAACGTTTGCAAAAATAAGTACTTAGATCAGAATTGATGAAGGAAAGGAAGAAGAATAATGATTACTAAAAATAAAAATCTATTTACATTAAATAGCAATAACAACACTTCTGTAAGAAAAAAACTACAGCAACAACACCACTCGAATTGAAAAAATCAAATTTAGTTGATACTTGCTTAACAGCCTTCGTGGCGTATCGGTCTAGAGTGATTGTACGTTACAAGCAGTTAATAGCAAAGTATTACAGATGATGATGAGTTCAATCCTCGGCGGCTGCGATCTGTAAATAATTTTCACATATAGAGTTCTATTGACTATTAACTAAATAAATTTGACATTAAAAGTTTTTCTGAAGATTATTATAACTGGATAATATGAAACTAGTAAGAAACAAACCAGGATGTCTTAAATTTTTAGAAAAATTAAATTTTTCTTTCACACTTTTCTCAAGTCAAAAACCATATATAACAAATCGAAAAATTATAATACATAATTATAATTAGAGCCTGAGCTCGACTGTCTTTACAGAAACAATAATTTAATGATAATAAAAAAAGTTTAATGAAAACAAAATTTTTGGTGAAAAAAAAATTTTGGTGAAAAAAAATTTTTCACGAAAAAAAGTTTTGATGATGGAAAAAAATTTTTTTGATGAAAAGAAAAATTTTTTGATGTAAAAAAAATTGATGAAAAAAGAAAAAATTACGAAAAAAAAAATTTGATAAAAATAAAAATTGATGAAAAAAAAATTTATGGAAAAAAATTTTAATGAAAATACAAAAAAAAATATAAAAAAAAATTTTTGATTAAAAAAAATAATTTGATGAAAAAAAAAATTTATGAAAAAAAAAATTGAATGAAAAAAAAATAAAAAATTTGATGAAAAAAAAGGAAAAAAAATTAAAGAAAACGAAAAAAATTGATAAAAATAAAATATATGGCGGAAAAAAAATTGAGGAAAAAAAAATTGAATAGAAAAAAAAATTTAATTAAAAAAAAAATAAAAAAAAAAAATTGATGAAAATAATTTTTTTTTGTTGAAAAATAATTGTGTTACTTTCTATTCACCATCATGTGAAAAACAGTTTTATTCACCAAGATGAATTATTATCCAAGTTCCAAACCCAAGTTGCTAAAATTTTTGGTTTTTAGAAATGAAAATAGTAATTTTTATTTTCTTTTTCGTAAATTGTTAGCTTATATAGTCAAACTGAGGTGGGTTCCTGCACCTTTTTTAAAATTAGACAACAGCCTAAAAACATTATCATTTTAAAAACTGTAAAAAGTGTAATTTTTAAGAAGTTGATTTTGTTCTTTAAGGGGAACTTTTACCCCCTTGTCCAATCTCCAAATTTATTCTGGCTATTACCATAAGACATATTCCTGCCAGGAGTCTAGTTTAATATTCTGGAATGTATCGTGTCCTCCACAGACGGACGGACAGTCAGACAGATACGGACATCGCTAAAATGTCTTAGAATCGACCACTGATTAACAGGGAAACCAAAAATATGCTCTAAAAAACACGTTTTATGCGCTTAAAAAATGCCCTTAAAAACAGAAAAATGCTCTAAAAACAATGAAAATATGCTCTTAAAAAATTATGTCTCCTTTTATGCGGTTTTTTTTACAATTTGTTAGAGAATTGACCCAAAATACCGTCATGTGGGGTAGTTAAAGGGTTAATATATTCAACAAAAATAATTACCTTAATATATACCCTACACTCAGATCTAAAGACAACATAGTTTCATAATTAAAAAAAAAACATCCCAAAAATTAATAAATTTTAAAAATAAGTGTTGTTATAAAAAAAATTGGAAAGGACTGCTCTAAAAATTGAAAATATGCTCTAAAAAATTAAATAAAAGCTCTAAAAAGTGAAAAAATGCTTTAAGAATTGAAAAATGCCCTTATGCTAAAATATGCTCTTAAACTCAAAATATGCAAAAATATGCTCTTAAGGCTAAAATATGCTCTATCGATGCCAGATTTCTTAAAATCTTCTAAAACGGAAAAATACCTTACCCATTTATTAATACAGTGCACAGGAAAAAACATAATGGCCGATAAGCCGAGACACCCCAACCTTAAAATCGTCTCTTTAATATATATTTTAAGTTTCAGGCAAATCGGTTCATATGGGTTAAGATACATCCCTTGTAAGACATTTTTATACAAAAAATTTTCAAGAATCTAATAATATTTCTTACAAAAAATGTTTAAGACTTTTTTTATAAAAATGTTTTTTTAGAATCTGAACTATGAAGTCTCAATAAAGTAACTTTAACTTTAACTATAGAATCTGAAAGATTTTCTATACAAAAAATGTATCAGAATGTAAGAAATCTTCAACGCAAAAAAAGTCTCCGAATCTGAGAATTTTTCTATGCGGAAAATTTTTCAGAATAGAGTTTTTGTATACGGAATTTTTTTTAGAATTAAAGAAATTTGCTCAAAGAAAAATGTCTCTGAATCTGAGAATTTTTCTGAACAGAAAATGTTTCAGAGTATCTGAGAGATTTTGGGTACAAACAATTTTTATATCCAAAGAATTTCTATTTAGAAGAAATGTCTTTGAATTTTTATAAAAAAAATTGTGTTATAAAATGTCCCTCAATTTTAATAATTTTTCACCACAAAAATCTTTCAAAAATCATCAAATAAAAAAACTATTAGTTAGTCACTGAGGAGACTAGTCGTAGTATTAGTTAAACATGTAATTTAAAATTTTGTTTAAATAAAGAAAAAAAAAAAAAAATCATCAAAATTTTAAGGATTTGCTAATTAATAACTTAAAAAAAACAAGTATTTGATAAAGTCCTTTGAAAAATGTCTGAAAATTTTAAATCTAAATTTATATTCTAAATTCACTTTTGATCTTGTCTAATTGCTGTATTTTATATATAACATTTTGTCTACAAAGTAAATGCTAATTTGTCTAAACTTAAGACTGCCTCAATATTAAATTGTTTCATTATTTATACTTTCAATTATTAAATCTTTAAAATATTTTTCATATGCCACAATTTTGTTATTTTAAATCCACAAATTTTATTCTATGGCTTTGTCTACAAGTAATTACATATTTTTTTTTTTGGTATGTATAAAGACATTTTTTTGTGGAAAAAATTTTAATTCCACTTGACAAAACTTATTATTAAATTTAAAATTTTAATTACTTTTGTCTAATATTTAGTTTAATATTTACGATGACATACATATCATACACACACACTTTAAATCACATACAAGAGAAACCATATGAATATTTAATATGCTTTAAGGAATAAATCAATAAGAATGGTACAGTTACGCATATAATTTAACGTATTCGTTTTAATAATTTTTAAAAAAATTATTTGCAAAACAAAAAAATTTTCCCAATTTTATTGAAATAAAATTTTTAAGCTAAATAAATTTTTTTGGCGAAAAAAATTCAGAATCCAAATTCTGATTAATTTTTATTAAATAATAAAAATTGTTTTATTCGACCTTTAAAATATTATATTTTGAGGATGTTTATTCTGGCTCGAGGTCATTATTTTCTTTACTTATTAAAACCATGATATTCTCATAGCATAATTTTCAAGAAAATTATTATTTTTTTTTGTTTTAAATTTATTTATGTTGGTCATTGCAAGACTTAATCGACACGTGTTTCGGAATTTGTCAGATTCCATTGTCAAGATTATTTAGCAAAAATAGAAACGATTTACTAAAAAGTAGCAAACGAGTCTAATGACAAATCGTTTGTGCACAAACTAAATTATTAATACATATTCGACGCTATCCACAATGTGAATTAGAAAGACGAAGAAATTGTACTATACTAGTAAGGCAACGATTGTCAATAACCAACAAAAATATTTAAAACTTTTTTACATATGATAGTCCATTGGACTACAACAATATGTTTTTTGTTGTTGTGAATGTAATAATACCACATTAGGGTTATTCATCACTATGGCGTGCCAACCATTATGTTCAAATTCTGATTAATTTTTATTAAACAATAAAAATTGTTTTATTCGACCTTTAAAATATTATATTTTGAGGATGTTTATTCTGGCTCGAGGTCATTATTTTCTTTACTAATTAAAACCATGATATTCTCATAGCATAATTTTCAAAAAAAAAATTTTAGAATCTAAGAATTTCGTTTTAGCAAAAAATATCTCAGAATTTTCTATGCAGAAAATTATTTTTATACCCTCCAACCACAGTATGGGGGTATACTCACTTTGTCATTCCGTTTGTAACACATCGAAATATCGCTCGGGGACCCCATAAAGTATATATATTATTGATCCACGATCGATTCTAAGACATTCTATGAATGTCCGTCTGTCCGTCCGTCCGTCTGTCTCTCTGTAGATAACACAATGCAGTCCAAAATTAAACAGCTTGACTCCTGAAGTTTGGCACAAATACGTCTCATGTTCATAGGCAGGTTAAGTTTGCGAATGGGCAAAATCGGCCCAGGGGGAAAAAAGTTCCCCCTTGAAGAACTGAATCAACCTAAAAAAAAATACACTTTTTTACAGGCTTTTTTTTTTTTGTTAAATGAAACATTTGGTATATTTATCGCGATGGGAAGGTGCTCTCAATGTCCCCCACTGACCCCATCACCATCCACCCCCCCCCCAAAAAAAAACAAAACGCCCTGACAAAATTTTTTTTTTTTTAATTTTTTATAAAAGATTCGTCACTGCCGAATTTAACACTCTCACTTTTTTTTTTGACTGACAAGAAAGCTTAGGTCTCTTCCTGTGGGGTCGCTTAGTGGGATGCGAGTGGGATATCTATGAAAATTTTTTTTTTTTTAACTTTGGAACACAAGAAACGGTTCTTCAATTTGCACTATTAGGCATGGGATAGCTCACCAATTTTAGATTTCGATCCGGGACACCCTCTAATTTTTATGTGTTCGAAAAAGAAAGCATGAGCATAAAAAACAAAGGCGGTGGGATGGGGCAATATGGCCGCTCATCGGGGTCAAAGTTGGCCGTAAAGAGATAAAAATCCTCTAAAAGCCCCACAACTGCCCTAGAATTGCCCCAATATATATATTTTTAAATTTTTTAAAAATTCAAAATTTTTGGTAGAAATTTTTCAAAAATCAAAAACATTGATCGACGGGCGCCACGGGTTCAATTGATCGGATTTGGCTCAAATTAAGTTTAAATGAAGTATTATATCATGCTCTATGAAGGGATCAAGGGTAAGCATTTTAGAGATATTTTTAAAAAAATTATAGAGCGAAGAAGAAAACCGTCATTTTTTGCTTATTTCAAATAGCGATATCTCTTAAACCGTTCGACAGTTTAAACAAATTCTTTGACATTCCTATTTAGCACATCAAAATTATTATGTATGTTGTGTAGCAAGACATAGTTTTTTTATACTCTCCACTCTAGTGATAGAGTGTATATATAAGTTTGTCATTCCGTTTGTAACACCTCGAAATATTGGTCAAGGACCCCATAAAGTATATGGGGCATTCCATGTGAAATCGGACACTTTGAAAAACTTTTTTTTAGATTTTCCCAATTTGTTTACAGTTTTTAGTACCCTTCGAAAACTCCTTCATGGTAAATTTTCAGATTTTTTTGATGACCCGTTCAAAAGATATCGAATTTTTAAAAATTGGTAGTTTGTTCCTTTACTCATACTTCTTTTAATCATAACTTCTTCAATAATGGTCCAAATTTCAAATTTTTTTTCTCAAAATTTTTGTTTTTTTACGTACTTTTTAAAAAAATTATATAGGACCCCTCTATGACGCACCATTGGAGCAGTAGAAATGATTTTAAGATTGAAAAATTACAATAAAATTTTTTCAAAAAATTTTAAAAAATAGTAATAATCGTTATCCCACGATCTTCCTGGGCAAAAAATTTGTAGAATTGATAGAAGTTTTACACAAAAAAATTTCAAAAAAATCGAAGAGTACAAACATTTTCAAAAATGAGATTTAAATTTTTAAACTTAAAAATCGCATACTAGAGCGCTTTTAAGAATTTTTTGGGATTTTTTTTTTTAGGAAGTACGTAAAAAAACAAAAATTTTGAAAAAAAAAATTTTAAATTTGGACCATTATTGAAGAAGCTATGATTAAAAGAAATTTGAGTAAAGGAACAAACTACCAATTTTTAAAAATTCGATATCTTTTGAACGGGTCATCAAAAAAATCTGAAAATTTACCACGAAGGAGTTTTCGAAGGGTACTAAAAACTGTAAACAAATTGGGAAAATCTAAAAAAAAAAAAGTGTTCGATTTGACATGGAATGCCCCATATGCAGTATATAACAAATTATAGAACATTTTTTTAGACTTAAAACATTTTTCAAAATTATGAAGAAACAAAAATACTAAAACCATTTAAAAATTTATGTTTGTAAATTCTGCAAAAAAAAACCCTCAATTAACGCGTAACTGTTTTGACACTGGTTTAATCGAAGGCTGTTTAAAAATAGAATAAAAAAAGAAATTTCTTAAAGATTATTGCAAAAAACTTTATTTGAAAAGAAATTACTTTTGAAATTTTTTTTTATTTTTTAAATTTTCGAAAAAAAAAAAATTGGTAAAAAAAACTCCGCGATTTCTTTTTTTTTTTTTTTTGTCAAAAAATTTGTTCGTTCTTGTTTCAATACCATTTGGTGTTCAATTATGTTGACATATGTCAACCAGCTACCGAATTAAAGCATTTTGTATTTTTAGGTTATGTTGAATGTATTAAAATTTTTGAGGTGTCCTTACATTTTCGTTCATAACATTTGAACCGCGGAACCGATATAGCTCAAATGCAATAACGAACTTCTCGGGAGAACTTCCAATAAATATGTTAAGGTTCAGTCATCTCCGTGTAATATTTTCACCGTGATCACCATTTCCACAGACAGACAGAGGGACATCGCAAGAATGTCTTCACTCAAAAAATTATGTTAGTAAAATCAACTGAAAATGTCAGCTAAAATAACTACTTTGTAAGTTGTTTTGGGGTCAACTACTTTTTCAGTTAAATCAACTATCAATGTCAGTTATTTTAGCTGACAAAAAACAACAGACTTATGTAGTAAAAACTACTAACATTTGTAGTCAAAACAACCAAAATGTAGTAAAAATAATCAATATTTATTTTTTTTTTCAAAAAATTTTTCATTAAAAAAAATTGAAGACCAAATTTTTTCAGTTTTTTTTTTTTTAAGTTATGAAAAATAAAAAAACGAAAATTTATTTTTGGAAAAATACTTCGAAAATTTTTCAATGATAAAAAAAATAATATTAACTACTTTAAATAACTGTTACTACAGGACAGTACTTTTTTGTTAGTTGTTCAAAAAAACTACCTAAAATAACTAAGAGAAATAGTTGATTGATATTTTTCATACAAAAACAACTGACTTTGTAGTTGAAAACATCTAACTACTGTAAAATATACAAAAAAAAACTAACACGTAGTAACTTACATTATTTTTTGAGTGTTAAAATCGAACGGGGATCATGAATATATATACTTTATCGGGTCCCAGACCGATATTTCGATGAGTTACAAACGGAATGACAAACTTATATATACCCTCTATCACTAGATTGGAGGGTATACAAATTCGACCACTTAACTATCAACTCCAAAACTTTATTAATGCAATTCTGCACTCAGGACATGATGTAAACAAAATCAGAGTATAAATGACTACTTTGGTAGTTGTTTTTCAGTTAAAACAACTAACAATGTTAGTTATTTTAACTGACAAAAACAATTGAATTATGTTAAAAAAAAAAAAACTTATATTTGTAGTCAAATCAACTAACATAAGCAGTAAAAATTAAAAAATCGATATATGTATAATTAAAAAAAAAAAATAAAAAAATTGAGTACCAAAATTTTTCAAGTTTTTTTTTAAATAAAAATAATAACTTTTTTTTTTCTATTTTTAAACTTTGAAAATTTTTCAGAGATAAATAAATAAAATTAGCTACTTTAAATAACGGTTACTGCATTACAATACTTTTGTATTAGTTGTTCAAGAAAAGACTCAAAAAAGTAAAAAAAATAGTTCTTTGATATTTTCCATACAAAAAGAACTGATTTTGTAGTTCAATACAACTAACTACAGTAAAATAGACGAACAACTAAAATGTAGTAACTTACATAATTTTCTAAGAGTGATCTTATTTCCACGCGTAAATCCAGGATTACCTGTCAAGTTTAATGCTTTAAAATTAATTTCCGTTTTATGAATGAATTTTCTTGTTGGTGCCTATTTTTGTTAAATAAGAATTTTCTACTACGACTATAAAAAGAGAAAATTAAAAAAAAAAAAAAATTAAAACACACATGTTTATTTTTGTTTGCATTTTCCATGTTACACAGAAAAAAATAAAAATGAATTTCAATTACGAAATTCGTTGATTCAATTAAAAAATTAATTGATTTCGGACGTATCACGAAAATGCGCATATTAATTACTCATTTTGTTTGAAAACAGTTTTAAAACTTAATTAAATTGTTAATTGAATCAATTAAAGTTTTAATTGAAAATAAAATGGAAAACCAATTAAAATTGTAATTAAATAAACTAAAAAAAAAAAATAATATAAAATTAAAAATCAATAATATAGATTTATTGATTCACATAAAATGTTTAGTTGAAAAAAGACCACAACTCAATTTAATTTTAAAGTTAAACTTCAAAAAATGCCCTAAAATAAATAAACATAGAATTTTTTTGTTTTTTATTATTAAGATTTTTTTTTTCTTTATTAAATATAAACAGTTGGTATAGTTTTGCATAGAAACATTATAGTAGTATTTTAAAATATCAATAACTATTTAAAACTACATTTTTATTTTTAAATCTTGTTATTGCATGCATTTTTGTCGCTTTAGTAAAGTTGAAACAAAAAAAAATTGTATTATATTTCAATGTGCAAAACACATCATATAATTTTTTTTTGTTTCAACTGTACAAATTTTATCAGCAAACAATTTATCCGCAACGACCAGTCGCCTTAAACTAAATTTTGTTCTTGCGTTTTTATGTATTCATTGGCTGCTACCACCAAAATATACAAAACAATAGTTCAAAAGTTTTTTTTTGTTGTTTTTTGCATTTTTATTTTTTCATTGGCTACTAACACTAATGCATACAAAACCGGTTTCGTTTGTTTATTTTATTTTTGTTTTCAGTAAAGTCAAGAATTCAATTAAAACATTAATTGAATCAATTAAAATGTTTAATTGAAGTTAAATTTAATATCAAATCCATTTTTAATTAAAAAAAAAAATACGATATTATTTTCTGTGTAGTGGTAAATAGAAAAAACATTTGAAAAATTCTAAAAATTTTGTATACATTCAACACTATTTTTAAATTTAAAGCCTGAAAATTCAAACGAAGTAGGTAACATGAATTTAATTTTCTATATATTTTGACTGCAAAGTCTTGTGGCTTTTGTAGGGTGGTAGAAAAATGTTGAAGTTAATTTTCTTGTTACTGCATTGGGTAGTTTAGTCTATTTCTCTATCTTGATTTCTAGTTAGTATTTCTGAGTAATGCCTGATGCCCACATTATTTTGGAGAATACTTATAAGGAAGGTATACTGAGTGTAAGACCCATATCGTTCTGAAATTTGTTGACAATATTTTGGTAGTAATGAAACAGAAAATTTCTGAAATCTCTCAAATTTGTCAACAAATTTCTAAAAATTACGTTTTTTCAAATTTTTTTCAAATTTAAAAAAAAAAAAAAATCTAAACTTTTTTCCATTGACTAATTTATCGAGCTTGAGAAAAAACTTTTATATAAATTTAATTTCAGCCAAATCAGACGATTTTAACCCATGGCGAACTTCGATCAAAGTGCAGACTTTTTGTTAAAAGTTTAAAAAAAGCAAGGATTTGATTGCTACGGGTTTAAGTGATTGGATTTTGCTCAAATTAACTTTTAATGAAAATTAGTCTCAATCTCTATAGAATTTCTTGACCGAAGGACAAAACCGCAATTTTTAGAAAATTTTTGACAAATTTCAAGGGGTGATATTTCGAAAACCACTCAACCGATTTCAGAAATATTTTGATCGCTGATCAATAACATAATGCTTTATGTGGTCCGGGACTGATATTTCGATGGAGGGAAAGAAAACAGTATATCCGCATAGACAACCTATGATATCTTCCTCTTTTGAACTACACCAAGGGGGTTCCCAGTGTACACTAACTGACAACCAGTGTATTTATTGCTAGACAACTTTTTACTGACAGTGTATTTATTTCTACAGAAGTTTTTTTTAATTTATTTTCAAGTTGTCTTTAAATGATTTTTGAGCAACAACTTCTGTTTAAGTTTTATTTTGTGTTTACTCGTTTTTTTTTTCCTTTTGTAAAATTTGCAACAGCATTTTATTGTTGTTCTTTCAGTATTTAGTAAGTAATTTACACTAAATAAACACGCAATTTTAAGAAGTAAAATAAAATTTACATATCCAAAAAAAACTTGAACTTTTGTTTTGGAAATATTTTAAACTTTAAATACATTTTTTGGAGGATTTTTTACTTTAAGAATCAACCAGCAAGTAGTTATTAAATCTGAACAACAGTACGTATGAGTAATAATTAATATATAATTTATATTAATCATACGTACTGTATAATTATTTTAATTAGTTCACAAATAGGACCATATGAAGTAGAAGTGGGAATTTAATTAACACGGTTTGAGTTTCAATGGTTTAATTGAGCAAATAATTATTAATATATTAATATTATTTATTATTATTTTAAAAAAAAATACCTAAAAGCAAAAAGAAAAAAGAAAAATCAAGGTTTTTTTTTGCAATTTCGCTAAAATAAATTCGATAAAAGTTTTTTTTAGAAAACTTGCACTAAATACTCTAAACCTTGATCGAATGGGGCCATGGTTGACCAATGGCTCAATTTAAGTTAAAATGGAAGCTTGTCTCAATCTCTAATGGTCAAGGAAAAAAGTTTTGCGATTTTTTTAATGTTTTGAACGTAGGAAAAAAACGCAATTTTTTTGAATTTTTTTGATAAATTTTAAAAGGCGATGTCTCGAAAACCGCTAGATCGCTTATTCGTATTCAGCATGCGAAAATTCCTATAGGGCACATAGGGCGTAAATTCTATATCAATGGTGCCCAAACACTTGTTAAAGATCAACAAAAATACACGTACACAATCCGAACAACAACAAAACTAACAACAGAGAGCGTAAAAAACAAAAAAAAATATTATCGTTTCTCTTTTTGGGCACCATTGTTCTATATATACATAAAAGAGTAATGTGACTGACTGACTTATTGACTGATTCATCATCGCCCAGCCCAAACCGCTGAAGCTAGAGACTTGAAATTTGGACTGTAGGTGCACCTCCCGGAATATAGATCCACTAAGGCTGGATTTTTGCCAGTGTTGAGTCTAAGGGGGTAAAAAGGGTAAAAAACTGTACTTTTGGTACTTTTAATATCTCCAAAAATAATAGTCATAGAGACTTGAAATTTGGACTGTATGTTCACCTCCCGGAACATAGATACACTGAAGCCGGATTTTTTCCAGTGTTGATTCTAAGGGGGTAAAAAGGGTAAAAAACTGTACTTTTGGTACTTTTTTTATCTCCTGAAATAATGGTCATAGAGACTTGAAATTTGGTTTGTATGTTCACATCCTAGAATATAGATCCAGTAAGGCTGGATTTTTGCCAATGTTGATTCTACAGGGGTAAAAAGGGTAAAAAACTGTACTTTTGGTACTTTTTTTATCTCCTGAAATAATGGTCATAGAGACTTGAAATTTGGTTTGTATGTTCACATCCTAGAATATAGATCCAGTAAGGCTGGATTTTTGCCAATGTTGATTCTAAGGGGATAAAAAGGGTAAAAATCTGCACTTTTGGTACCTTTTATATTTCCTTAAAAAATTGTCACAGAGACTTGAAGTTTGGACTGTATGTTTACCTCCCGGGATATAGAGCCCCTAAGGCTGGATTTTTGCCAGTGATGATTCTAAGGGGGTAAAAAGGGTAAAAATCTGTACTTCTGGTACATTTTATATTTCCTTTAATAATGGTACTAGAAACTTGAAATTTGCAATGTCGGTTCACCTCCCGGAAAAAATATTCACTATGGCTGGGTTTTTGTCAATGTTGATTCTACGGGGGTAAAATGTGTAAAAAGTGTACTTTTGGTACTTTTTTTTATTTACTGAAATATTGGTCATTCAAACTTGAAATTTGGAGTGTAGGATCCTTTAGTGAAATTAAACATTCTGGAACAAGTACTTTCCGAAAATTCTGTACAGTTTATAAAAAGTACCTTTTATTTAAAGTACCTTTCATAAAAAGTATCTTTTATAAAAAGTACCTTTTATAAAAAGTACCTTTTATAAAAAGTACCTTTTATAAAAAGTACCTTTTATAAAAAGTACCTTTTATAAAAAGTACCTTTTATAAAAAGTACCTTTTATAAAAATAACGTTTTATAAAAAGTACCTTTTATAAAAAGTACCTTTTATAAAAAGTACCTTTTATAAAAAGTACCTTTTATAAAAAGTACCTTTTATAAAAAGTACCTTTTATAAAAAGTACCTTTTATAAAAAGTACCTTTTATAAAAAGTACCTTTTATAAAAAGTACCTTTTATAAAAAGTACCTTTTATAAAAAGTACCTTTTATAAAAAGTACCTTTTATAAAAAGTACCTTTTATAAAAAGTACCTTTTATAAAAAGTACCTTTTATAAAAAGTACCTTTTATAAAAAGTACCTTTTATAAAAAGTACCTTTTATAAAAAGTACCTTTTATAAAAAGTACCTTTTATAAAAAGTACCTTTTATAAAAAGTACCTTTTATAAAAAGTACCTTTTATAAAAAGTACCTTTTATAAAAAGTACCTTTTATAAAAAGTACCTTTTATAAAAAGTACCTTTTATAAAAAGTACCTTTTATAAAAAGTACCTTTTATAAAAAGTACCTTTTATAAAAAGTACCTTTTATAAAAAGTTCCTTTTATAAAAAAAACCCTTTTATAAAAAGTACCTTTTATAAAAAGTACCTTTTATAAAAAGTACCTTTTGAAAAAGTACCTTTTACAAAAAGTACCTTTTTTAAAAAGTACCTTTTATAAAAAGTACCTTTTATTAAAATACCGGAAGTACACTTTTTGGTACTTTTTTATTTCCTGAAATTATATTTATAGAAATTTTTTATATTTCCTAGAATCTAAAAATTTGTTGTGTATTAGAATTCGGTAAAAAACATTCTGGGAAAAATACGTTTTTAAAATTCCGCTTCTTAGTGAGGTAAAATTACTAAAAAGTTTATTTTCGGTACCTTTGATATTTTTTGACGTAATGGTTCTAGAAACTTAAAAATAGGAATGTAAAATCCTTTTTGTACTTTTAATATTTGCTAAAACAATGATACTAGAAAATTGAAATATGCAAAAGAGTATCCCTTGGCGAAGAAGAAAACTTTCTAGAAGTAGATCTTTTTGGAAATTCCGTTTCTAACGGGGGTAAGAAAGTGTACTCTTGGTACTTTTTTTTTGTTCCTATAATAATGAAAAAGTGTAATTTTTTGTTATTCTTATATTTCTTGAAATAATGGTTCAGAAATTTGATATTTTAAATAAAGGATCACCTAGCACAATAAAAAAAAGAGGTTTTGGAAAATTTAATTTTAAGGGGAAAAGGGGGCAAATGGTTATTTTTACCTATCTAACTATTAAACTAAAATCCCCAAAAATAACACCCAAGAAAAGGACATATTTTAAAATTTAAAATTTTAGAACGGGGAACGAAGTGGAATAGAGCAGGGAACAATATGGAATGATACCTTTTACTCCAATTTTTCGTATTTAACTTTTTTACTCCAAATTTTTTCTCTCTATATGTTTTTTCACTCAAACTAATTTTTATTCCAATTTCTTTATTGACTGAAATATTTATTCACTCAAAATCCAAAGTCCCGATATAAGGGCTTAAAAATTATTCAAATTTTATTGTTGAAATTATTCATTGAAATATTATTTTATGAAAGACTTAAACGTGCACAAGTAAGTAAAACAAAGACTACGTAGGGGAATTTTCTTGAAATCGGTAGAGTAGTTCTTATCCTTCTATTACCCGGTATTCAATACAACCGGTAACGAAGTACCGGGATGGTAAGCTAGTATTGTATAGAAAGATAATTTTTTTAGTTTTCAAAAGATCCAAAACTTGTATAAAGAGCGCCACTGGTTAAAATCATCGGATTTGGCTCAAATTAAGTCTTAATGAAAGATTGTCTCAAGCTCCATGAAAGAGTCAACAGAAAAAAATTTTTGAGATTTTGTTTAAAAAATTTTTGTAACGCATTTTTTTTAAATTTCAAGAAGCGATATTTCGAAAACCGTTCGATTGCATCTCTACTTGGCATATATATTTGTCATTTTTACGGGCAGGTCGATATTGTATTTAAACGAAATTAGTCAAAAATTCTCCTTGTTTAGACTGTTTTTTTTTGTTGACGGAGGATCCTACATTCTATATTTTAAGATTTGGGGACAACAATTATTTCAGGATATATAAAAAGGATCATAATTACCCTGCAGGCTAGTTGGTAGCAGTACCATTTTTAACCATTAGGGCACACTGGGCACGTGCACAGGGCCCCCGATCTAAGGGGCCCCGAAATGCCAATTTATTCGCTTCTACGAAAATGGAGTAAACATGTTTTTTATTCGTTTTTAAAGAAAATTTCATATTAACTTGCATGAAAATTCTCAGAATCTTACAGATTTTTCGTATAAAAATTTGTCCTATCAAAAGTCTGAAATTCATAGAAACTTTTCCTGCATAAAAATTTTCAGATTGTGAGATATTTTTCGTACAGAAAAAGTTTCAGATTCTGAGATTTTAAATATCTCAAATTTATAGAAGTTTTGCCAAAATAAAAAATACCAGATTTTGAGACACAGATGCTGAGACATTTTTTGTATAGAAAATATCTAACATTCTGAGACAATTTTCATATAGAAATTCTCAGATTCTGAAACGTTTTTCGTATAGAAAAAGTCTCAGATTCTGAGACATTTTTCGTGTAGAAAAAGTGAATCTAAGACATTTTTCGTGTAGATTAAGTCTCAGATTCTAAGACATTTTTATACCCTCCTACCATAGTATGAGGGTATACTCACTTTGTCATTCCGTGTGTAACGCATCGAAATATCGATCTAGGACCCCATAAAGTATATATTTTATTGATCAGTGATCGATTCTAAGACATTCTAGCGATGTCCGTCCGTCCGTCTGTCCGTCTGTAGAGGACACGAAACAGTCCAAAATAAAAGAGCTAGACTTCCGAGGTTTGGCACGAATATGTCTTATATTCCTAGCCAGGTTAAGTTCGGAAATGGGCAAAATCGGACCAAGGGGAAAAAAGTTCCGCCTTGGAGAACTAAACCAACCTAAGAAAAACCGCATTTTTGCAGGCAAATGCAACATTCTTATCTCAGATGAAGTTCAAAATCGCAAGGGGAAGGTGCTTCCTAACATCTCCCACCAACCCCCCTCCCCAAAAGACGCCCCTGGATTTTTTTATAATATGGTTTTTTATTTATATTTTGGAGGGTATAAAAGATTCGTCACAGCCGAATATAACAC
Source organism: Pegoplata infirma (assembly GCA_963921195.1). Taxonomy (NCBI): domain Eukaryota; kingdom Metazoa; phylum Arthropoda; class Insecta; order Diptera; family Anthomyiidae; genus Pegoplata; species Pegoplata infirma. Next base: position 204,135,881 of record OY992537.1, on the reverse strand, counting down.
TCTCACTTGTTCGTATTAAGGAAATCTAAGATCTGTGACGTTTTTCTTATAAAAATAATCTCAAATACTGAAACATATTTCGTACAACCATATTCTCAGATTCTAAAACATTTATCGTAAAGAAATTGTGGCAGATTCTGAGACATTTTTCGTATTGAAAAAAATTCAGATGCTGATACATTTTTCATATCGAAAAAGTTTCAGATTCTGAAAAATTTTTCAGATTCTATGACATTTTTTCTTAGGAAAGTTTTAGATTTTGAGATAGAAATGGTCTTATTAAAAAAAAAAAATTTCTACACAAATATCATTGTTTTATTAAGTAAAGAAAAGTTACCTCGAGCTAGAATATCCCTACTCAAAATATTTTTTTTTAGTTTCTTTGTCTTAAAACAGGTAATCACATGAGTTTAATTTGTACCAAAAAAAATTTGTTTGTCATGCGGCTTTTTAGTTTCCAGCGTGGCTACAAATTTTTGTGTACCCAGGGCCCGCCATACCTTAAATCTGCTCTGGTTGATAGCGTGCTAGTCTTTAAAACTGGCTGTCGTATGTTCGATACCCATCAAAACCCTTCGTTTTTCGCTACAGCGAGACGAAGGTCATTGTTACCAGTTCTCGTTTTAGTTGAAATTATTAAAAATGTATTGTAGTAAAATTAAAAAAAAAAAAAGAAAAATCAAGTGCGAGTTTTACATTCGGCTGTGCCAAATCTTTTATACCCTCCAAAATGTTCAAAAACAATATAAAAAAAATCCAGGGGCGTCTTTTTTTTGGGGGAGGGGTTGGTGGGAGACTTTAGGGTCGAACCAGAATCAAATGCGTAGCGCAAGACGTAAAAAAAAACAAAAACAAACACATCAAATTTGAAATTTTTACGTCCGTTTGAATTAGGTAACTCACATTTAAATATTAGAAACGAAGAATTATTGGGCGTTTCTTAGGTTGGTTAAGTTCTCCAAGGGGGAACTTTTTCCCCTTGGTCCGATTTTGCCCATTTCCAAACTTAACCTGACTATGAATATAAGACATATTCGTTCCAAACTTCGGAAGTCTAGCTGTTTTATTTTGGACTGTATCCTGTCCTCTACAGACGGACAGACGGACGGACGGACATCGCTAGAATGTCTTAGAATCGATCACTGATCAATAAAATATATATTTTGTGGGGTCCTATACCGATATTTCGATGCGTTACACACGGAATGACAAAGTGAGTATACACCCATACTGTGGTTGGATGGTATAAAAATATTTGATCATGGAATCAAAAAATTATTATATTGTTTACACATTTTCGGTTTTTCCAGCTGAGTCTTTAAGGCACAAGCGGCTCTGTGGTCCTCTGTGAATTAAAAAACGAAGCACATTTAGTGGATAAATTTTTCGGGATAAATTTAGTGGATAAAAAATTTATTGGATAACATTTAAAATTGGGAGACTCTAGCTTCTGTGGTTTGGGCTCTGCATTTATAAATCAGTCAGTTGTCAGTTAAATTAATAAATGATAGCTATTTTAAAGAAACGTTTACGCTCATTAAATATGTTAGTAACTCACTGCCCAAAAGTTTTTATGATACAATTTATTAATTTACTGAAATAATGAAAATATTTTATAGCAAAATTCTTGATAAAAATTATTTTCGCCATATGTCTTATATAGCCACAATGTTCAACATATTAATGGTCATAATTTATTCATCCTGGCTAACACCACTGATATAATATATTTGCAAAAAAAAACAAGTAGAAAAGTTAAATTCGACTTTGCCGATTCTATCAATACCCTCCACAATGCAATTTTTTAAAGGCTAGTACATTTTTTAACGTGAAAAAATTAACAATTTTGATTTGAAATATTTTATTTTGAGCAAAAAACAATTTTTTTGTCATTTAAAAAAAAGAATAATTACTAATTTTTTTTTTTGAGTGTACAATTTTTTTCGTGTGCAATGTTTTTTTTACTGAAAAATATTTCTGAGTGAATGGACGTACGTATGTACACAAAATATTGTCATTTTTTTAAAAAAAAACTCTTAAAAAAAAAAAAAAAATAAAAATTACTAATTTTTTTTTTTGAGTGTAAAATTTTTTTCGAGTGCAATGTTTTTTTTAATGTAAAAATATGAGTGAATGGACGTACGTATGTTCACAAAATATTGTCATTTTTGTAAAAAAAACAAATTCTTTTTTTGAGTGTAAAATTTTTTGTTGGGTATAAAATTTTTTTTGAGTGTAAAATTTTTTTTGAGCGTAAATTTTTTTTTGAGTGTAAAATTTTTTTTGAGTGTAATTTTTAAGTTACCAATGCTTTTAAAACTAAACAAGTTTAAATAGCATTGCTTTAAAACCAAATAAGTTTGAAAAGCATTGTTAAGTTACCACCAATGCTTTTAAAACTTGTTAAACACGTGGCATTTAAGATGAAACTAATCTGAAATTCAGGGTTTTGCTTATAACTTTTGAACCACTGGACCGATTGAGCTGAAATTTAATACCAAATAGACCCGTGGAACGGTAAAGATACATGCCAAGCTTCAGTAGTCTCATTATTGTCTTTCGAAAGTTATCGTGTTTTTATCTCGCAAATTCGTGAAACACCCTTGCCGAAATTTACTCTTTTGCTCATATCTTTTGAACCACTGGAACGATTTGGCTGGATTACAATACAAACCTGACCAGGTAAATGACAAACATATATGCCAAACTTCAGTAGCATCTGTAAAGTCTTTCAAAAGTTTTTCTACGGACGGGCAGACAGACAGACAGACGGACGGACGGACATCGACTTAAAATCGATCGAGGATCATGAATATATATACTTTATGGGGTCCTAGACCAATATTTCGATGTGTTACAAACGGAATGACAAACTTATATATACCCTCTATCACTAGAGTTGAGGGTATAAAAACGGTAAATTACCTCAATAGAATTAGATTTATGTCATTTTAAAATCAATCAATTTAAATTAACCATTTTTATTTGGAAATGAATTTAACATGAAAATATAATATATATTTTGAAAAACTTGTATACACTAAAAAAAAATTTAAATCCAACCGGTGAAAAATGTTAATATATGCACATCATGGGAAAAAAAAAAATCTTTCGATTTTGAATGTCCGGACAAAATTTTATTCTACCAGACCAAAAACTTATACAAACAAATGTCAACCCTCAAAAAAAAACCTTGTAAAAGTACAAGAAGAGTTTGTTAATTTTTTTTTGCCACCACCTATTTGACAAGAATTCCTTGTTATTTTACAAGTTTTTTACCCATAATTTTGTAATTTTACAAGAATTTTACCTATAAAATTGTAAATTTATAATTTTTTTGACGCGATAAAACTTACAAGGAGGTTTCGTAATACTACTAGATTTTTTGCTACCTCCTATTTAACGAGGATTCCTAGTACAATCTCGTAAATTTGCTAATTTTTTTGTAAAAAACCTTTTTGTTTTGAAAAAATACAAGAAAAACTGTGCAATTACAAAAAAAACAAAAAATTTTAATTTCGATCGAAAATTATTTGTTAAAAAACAAGGAAAACTGCCAAATGTTGGTAAAATGGGATTACGAGACTTTTTCTAGTAATTGGACAAGGTTTTTTTTTTGAGTGAATCTAATGTACATATATAAACATATTTCACCGGGCACAAAATTGACCACCATGGGCTAAATCACTTTTTAAGGAAAGGATCAAGGTTAAGATATAAATTTTTCCATTTATTTAGTCATTTGACTAAATTTTTTCGACTTAACCATAATTTAAAATCAAATTTTCTCCCAAAAAATTTACCAACTACTGTTAAAATATTTCTATTAGTATCACTAATAAATATTTAATTAATTAATTTATATACGCACACACACACAAATGTGTGTATGTGTCTGTATATGCAAATTTTTTGTTATTGTTTGTAGCAACAAATTTTAAATGACTACTACACGAGTACGTTAATAAACCAAAAAAAAAAAAATGCGCAACAACAATTTTTAAACACAAACACACTGATGAAAACACACACAATTGCCCCCAAACAACAATACACTCTGGAATTTAAGGCTCATTATATTTGTATAAATTTTCATGTACATACGTTTATGTGTGTGTGTGTGTGTATATATTGTTGACATACGTGGCGTATAAAATGTGGGCACATTGTACATATTGGTAAATTAAACTACAACTACGGTAGTAGCAGTGGCGCAGCATAAGTATGCATTGATAAACACTGCAGACAGTAACGAACAATGGAACAAAAGATAAGAAAAGTGAAAGTGAAAAAATTAAGCAACATTTTTTAAATGAAAATGAAAAAAAGATATCAAAAGAGGATAGAAAATACTGAATGGAATAGATTAGGAAATAAAGACAAACAAATCTTAAATGTTCAGAATCAAAATAGACAAATTAGGAAAAAATTTAGCAAAAATCGGAAAAATTCTGGAACCCTCCAAAAAAAATCTGAAAAATTTATAAAAAAAATGTCAAAATAAAATCGTGAAAGTTCTAAAAAATTTGGAAAAAAATAGAACAAATTTTGGAAAAACAGAAAACTTAAGAAAAACATGATAAAATTAGAAAAGAAAAGTGAAAGTGAAAAAAACTAAGCAAAATTTTTGTATTGAAAACTAAAAAAATATATATATCAAAAGAGACAAAATACTGAATAGAAAAAAAAATCTTAAATATCCAGAATCATATTTCACAAATTAAGAAAAAATTTGAAAAAATCGGAAAAATTCTGGAACCCTCAAAAAATAAAAACTGAAAAATTCAAAAAAAGTAAAAATAAAATCGTGAAAGACCAAAAAAATTGGGAAAAATTGAAAAAATTTTGGAAAAACAGAAAACTTAAGAAAACCCTGATAAAATTAGAAAAGAAAAGTGAAAGTGAAAATAAACTAAGCAAAATTTTTGCATTGAAAATTAACCAATTACACTAAAAAGAAAAAAAAACTGTAATGTTAGCAAAAAATGCTTGTAAACCTACAAGAAAATTTGCTGATTTTGAACCCACAATTTTTTTGCTAAAGTTAGCAAAAATGTTTTGCCAATAATTAGTTACCTAATTTTTTTTTTTTTTTTAACTTAGTTCATACACATCTGAGGACCCCATTGGGTTCGGACCCGATAGGTTCAGACCCCAATGGGTTAGACCTAGTTGAGTCCCTTAAAATTCGTCATAGATTTGGATCCAAAATTTGTGTCCGTTTCGCTCTATCTTGCTTAGTTTTTGAGATATGTGATTATAGGGGACCACTGGGATCTTGAGAATTAAAAAACTCGATAACTTCAAAAATATTATTTGGAGAGCTTTTGTTTGCGGTCTTGTTCTACGTGTTGAGAGCTACAAAAATGCTTTTGGACTTTTTATCGTGTCGGCAATATTTACCGAGATATGAGCATTTGAAAATTTTCGGTAATGCTAACTTTTTTGGATCCAAAGTTAGGACCCATTAGGGTCCACACATGTGAAGAGAACCGGCGATACTATGGAGAGCTCGAGAACCAAAAATGGCCTCCATTTTCCTCTATCTGGCTTAGTTTCCGAGATAGCGCCATTTAAAGTTTTCTGATATTAAAAAAATATTTACCATTTATTTTTGCTAATATTAGCAAAAAATCTTGTAAAAATTTCAAATTTAGCAAAAGAAATTAGTTCAAAGTTTGTTTAAAATTCCTAATGTGCTAAATGAAGTTTACAACAATTTTTTTCTAACATGCTAATCTTAACTAAAAATTTGCTAAAAGTTAGCTAACTAGCATTAGCAAAAACAAATTAGTAAATCTACTAACGTATTTTTTTGAGTGTACTGAATAGAATAGATTAGAAAACAAAAAATAAATCTTAAATATCCAGCATCAAATTTAACAAATTAAGAAAACTTTAGCAAAATCGGAAAATTTCTGAAACCCTCCAAAAAATCTGAAAAATTAAAAAAAGTCTAAATAAAATCTTGAAAGTTCTGAAAAATTAAAAAAAAAAATAGAAAAAATTTTGGAAAAACAGAAAACTTAAGAAAAACATGATAAATCTAGAAAACTTAAAAAAAAATCATTAAACCTAAAAAATAATAAAGAAAAATTCAGGAAAATTCTAAAAATGATGGAAATAAAACAAAATAATTTAACAAAAGCTTAAAAAAATAGTATAAAAAAGAGAATTAGAGGAATTCTTAAGATCGAGATAAAGCCAGAAAAATAATGTTGTATTGAAACAATATAAAAAATTTTTAAAAACTAGAAAAGAATCTAAAAAATTCTGGAAAAACTAGATAAGAATCTAAAAAAAATTTAGCAAATTCTGACAAAAGCGAAAACGTTCAAATTACAAAAAAAAAAATATATTTTCAAATTCAAAAAGAAATAGAAAATCATAAATATTTTATAGATTCAGGAAAAGTAAAAAAAAAAAACAGTAAATTTTTACTGATTCTGGAAAATGGCGAACCGTTATGTTATGACTGGAATTAACGATAGCGAAAACGATATCATATTTTTATGGAAAAACGATATCATAAGGAAAAGTACATTAAGTGCAAAAACGAGACAAAGAGAGATTAAGGAATGCTGTTGTTTCTTAGGATCGTAATATTGTTTGTGTAAAATAAAAATCTTCTGTTGACGTCACACACATAACATCTGTAATGAAATACGAACCAACTTCTGCTGTTAGTTTGTCAAGCAGAGTGATAGCCTAGATGGTTAAGTGCTAGCTTTGCAAACTGATGGAAAATTTCATGAACGTGGGTTCGATTCCAATCAGAGTTAAGTCTGTTGATCAAAAAACATATAGAAACAAGTAAAAATGTTAAATTCGGCCTTTCCGAATGTAGTGATACCCTCCACAATTGCAAAAAGATTTTTGCAAAAAACTTTATTTAAAAGGAAATTACATTTGAAAAATTTTTTTTTTTTTTTTTAACTTTCTGCGAAAAAAAAATGTTGGCAAAAAAAAATCCGCGACTTTTTTCTTTTTTTGTCAAAAAATATGTTCGTACTTGTTTAAATACCATTTGGTGTTCAATTATGTTCACATATGTCAACCAGCAGGAGAATTTAAGCATTTTGTATTTTTAGGTTATGTTGAATGTACTGAAATTTTTGAGGTGTCCTTACATTTTCGTTCATAACTTTTGAACCGCTGAACCGATATCGCTCAAATGCAATACCAAGCTTCTCAGGAGAACTTCTAATAAATATGTTAAGTTTCAGTCATTTCTGTCCAATAGTTTGTCCGTGATCACCATTTCCACACACAGACGGACAGACGGACAGACAGACAGACGTACATCGCTAGAATGTCTTAGAATCGATCACTGATCAATAACATTTATGGGGTTCCAGACCGATATTTCGATGAGTTACAAACGGAATAACAAAATCACTAACAAGGGAAGTCTCCCTGGTGTCACCCTCCGATCTTCATGAAATTTGGATATGTTGTTAAGAACGAAAATTAATTCGACACGTATTTTTTTTTAGCGGCCCAAACTCATTTTTAGGGGGGGTCGATTTGTATGGGGGGAAATTGACCTTCTTCAGTTTTTTACGATTTACGCCTATTTAAACAAAATTAATATGGGCATGTGTGGTATCAGATTAAAGGTATTAAAAATACCTATCTCGTGGTGCTAACAACGGGCCAAAAAAGTTAACATTTTTCGACTTATTAACAAAAATGTCCTAAAATTTTGGTATTTTACTCAATATGACGAAAAGTTGTGCATGTTTGGACACGTTCTTAGCACACGTAAATAGGTTTTTCAAAGACCTTTCATTTGGTATATAACAAGACTAGTTTTCTTTGCACAATATAGGAGATAAACGAAAAAAACTGAAAAATGGCCTTGTCTTCCCCCCTCCTTTTTACCCTCTAAATATGAATTTGGGCCGCTAAAAAAAAATACGTGTCCCTTTATTTTTTCTGATCTACAAAATAAAACCAATTCCATAAAGATCCGCAGGTGACACTAGGGAGACTTCCCTTGTAAGTGGAGGGTATAAAAAAAAATTATGGAAAAAAAAATTATGAAAAAAAAAATTGTGAAAAAAGTTTGAAAAAAAAAATTTATGAAAAAAAAAACAATAATAAAAAAAAAAGATGAAAAAGAATTTATGAAAAAAAAAAATTTGATGAAAAAAAAATTGTGAAAAAAAAATTTAGGTTTCTGTAAAGACAGTTGAGCTCAGGATCTAATTATGTATTATCATTTTTGATTTGTTATATATGGTTTTGAATGGAGAAAAGTGAGAAAGAAAATTTTTAATTTTTCTAAAAGTTTAAGACATCCTGGTTCGGTTTTTCCTAGTTTCATATAATGCAGTTATTATAATCTTCAGAAAACCTTTTAATGTCAAAATTATGCAAAAAAAAAATTTGATGAAAAAAAAAATTATAAAAAAAAAAATTTGATGAAAAAAAATAAATTTGATGAAAAAAAGTTTATGAAAAAAAGATTGATGAAAAAAAAGTGAATGAAAAAAAATTTTATGAAGAAAAAAATCAATGAAAAAAAAAAAATAATAAAAACAAGTAAAAAAGTTAAATTCGGCTTTGCCGAATGTATTAATACCCTCCACAAATTAATAAAAGATTATTTGCAAAAAAAAAAAAATTTTTGAAAAAAAAAATTTTATGAAAAAAAAAAATTTTTGGTTAAAAAATATTCCGCGATTTTTTCTTTTTAAAAAAAAATTGGTTTATGCTAGTAAAAATTCCATAATGTGTTCAATTCTGTTGACATATGTCAACCAGCAGCCAGTTAAAAGCATTTTGTATTTTTAGGCTATGTTATACCAAAATTTTCGAGGTGTTCTTACATTTTAGTTCATAACTTTTGAACCGCTGAACCGATTTCGCTCAAATGAAAATCGGACAACTAGTTCAATAAATATTCATCCTTATTTCTAAATACGCGCATCACTTCGACGTCGAATGTGTTTCACTTTCGACGACCGAGTTTCGCCACATTCTACAATACTTCAGTAGTATCGGTGAAGGAATATCGATTAATTTTTGTCATCACTAGCAAAACAAAAAAAAAACAACAAAACATATAACATAACATGAATTGTAAATTAATTAAAATTATATTGCGGGTCATATTTTATATTTATTTTCAATCTTACTATAATATATATAGTTAAAAAATTAAGAATAAGTATTTTAAACTTTAGAAATTTAACAAAAAATCGCCATAAACAAAAAAACCGTCCCTGTGTGGCACAGTCGGGGAACAATTACAGTTTGCATTTTCATGGTTTTTGTTCTGCCGGAGACATTTTTATTACATAATTTATACAAAAATAAAACACTTAATTGATATTTAAAAGAAAACTCTATTAGTTTTAATGATTTAGTAAATAAAATACAATTTTCTATAAAAGCGCGAAAAAAAGATGTCGAACAAAAGTTTATGAATCTGGCGTCGAAGACGAATTGAGGAATACGTCGAATGTCGACGATGACGAAAAAATATATGTTTTTTTGTCTGTATCATCTCCAACGTATTCAGGAATACCAAAAATTACCTTCGTCGCATTTTAAACGCGTTTATGACAACAGAAATGGCCCCGATTATCTTCTAAAGCTCATGAATTTTTATAATTTCACTTAAAAATTATATCTTTGAACAGCGTTAAATCGCGAACTACATTTAATTTGATAAAAAAGAAAAGAAAAATGGTTTTGTCCATAAACGTCTGAAAAAAATATGTACCAAATTTTACAAATTTTAAAGCAGTTGGGGTAAAGAGGTGTGCCTATGGACTTTTCGTCCAAAACAATCCAAATTCAGTTCTTCATTTCTATTGAAGCCCTCAAGACTTAAAAAAAAAAGTTTTATTTTCTTAAACCAAAAAATAAAATGTTGCCGGCCCATTGTTGAATATGGTTTACAATTCATAGATGTACTTATATGTTAAATAGCCATAGATGAATTTTCAACAACATTATACAGTTTTATTTATTTTTTTGGTTTAAAACACGCATATCAACCAATAATCCACCAAATAAAAAAAAAAAAAAAAAAACTAACACAAAAACCAAATTGGCAATGTAAAAGTCAATGTATTATAAAAATGTTGGTATTTAGTAGTCTGTAGTGGTTATAAGTACTTTCAAAACAAAACAAAAATCTACATAGATGAGGTATGAAATAACAACTATGTACATAAAAACCACACACATATATTTTTATTTTTTTTTTTTTAAATAAAAATTCTAAAAGTACTTTAAACAAAAGCACTGGCCGGTATAATAGAGGGCTTATGTTTTCGTTTTTTTATGATAATTACAGAAATCACGAAATGACCATTTGAAAATTATACTTAAACAAAAAAAAATATATAAAAAACGGGAAAATACTTCCCAGCAATATTTTTTGCTACGAAATATAATATACCAGTCCAGAATCGGTTTTTTCTTAGAAATTTTTCGAAAAGAAGTTTTTTTTTTTGAAAGGCGTTGAAAACTTTATTTCGTTATACATATGGTAAAACTTTAAGTTTAAGAAACCCATTTTAAAAAAATTTTCTGGGTGAGCGCTAAAGATTTTCCTTGCACACAAAAAAAAAAATAAAAAACACAGTTGTTAACAACATAAAAAATATGGCAACAAATAATAACATTAAAACACATAATAATCATTATAAACGTAACATGACCAACTATGCGGTTGTATTTTTTAAGGAAAATAAAGGAATTCTATGGTTTTGAATATCCTAATGCGATTCAATAAATAATATCAGATTTTTACTATTCAGTTATGCTTCAATTTTCAAATGATAACACTACTTTACAAAAAAAACAGCAATTTTTTGTGACACGAGATCTGACCATATTTTTTATGTAATTTAGGTATTCTGATTTCAATGAAGAAGCCCGTTTTTGTATCAATGGGATGTTTTTTTTGCAAATCTTCTTCAAAGTTTTGCCCATTTTTTGGCAGATTTTTTATACCCTCCACTCTAGTGATAGAGGGTATATATAAGTTTGTCATTGCGTTTGTAACACCTCGAAATATTCGTCTAAGACCCCATAAAGTATATATGGGGCATTCCATGTGAAATCGGACACTTTGAAAAACTTTTTTTTTAGATTTTCCCAATTTGTTTACAGTTTTTAGTACAGATTTTTCAGATTTTTTTTATGACCGGTTCAAAAGATATCGAATTTTTAAAAATTGGTAGTTTGTTCCTTTACTCAAACTTCTTTTAATCATAACTTCTTCAATAATGGTCCAAATTTCAAATTTTTTTTTTTTCAAAATTTTTGTTTTTTTACCTACTTCCTAAAAAAAATCCCCAAAAATTCTTAAAAGCGCTCTAGTATGGGATTTTTAAGTTTTAAAATTTAAATCTCATTTTTGAAAATGTTTGTACTCTTCGATTTTTTTGAAATTTTTTTGTGTAAAACTTCTATCAATTCTACAAATGTTTTGCCCAGGAAGATCGTGGGATAACGATTATTACTATTTTTTAAAATTTTTTGAAAAAATTTTATTGTAATTTTTCAATCTTCAAATCATTTCTACTGCTCCAATGGTGCGTCATAGAGGGGTCCTTTATAAGACCGACCCCCATTAATTTTTACGTCTTAACATTTCTTTGGAACAAACTAATACCCTATCTCAAATTTCTAAGGGGGCTCCCACACAAAACGACATTTTTTAAAATTTGTTCCAACCGCTCTAACTGCCCCAATAGTGCCCGTAGAGCAACAAAATATATGACCGACCCACAATATTTTTTTAGTCCAAACATTTTCTCTGAATACTTCTACCCTCTATCTTTAACTGTTAAGGCGGTCCCCATACATTTTTTTTTATTTTTTGTAAATTTGTTTTATTTAATCAGCTTCTACCGGTCCAATGGTGCTTCCGAGAGGGGTCATTAGTGAGACAGACCCCCATTTATTTTTACCCTACAACATTTTTTCAGAACATCGCTACGCCCTATCTCCACTCCCTAAGTAGGCTCCCATACAAATAACATTTGGAGCAAATTTTATAAAAATGTAATTTTGTATGGGAGCCTACTTAGGGATAAGAGATAGGGCGTAGGTATGTTTTGAAAAAATGTTGCAGGGTAAAAATAAATGGGGGTCGGTCTCACTAATGACCCCTCTCGGACGCACCATTGGACCGGTAGAAGCTGATTAAATAAAACAAATTTACAAAAAATAAAAAAAATGTATGGGGACCGCCTTAACAGTTAAAGATAGAGGGTAGGTGTGTTCAGAGAAAATGTTTGGACTAAAAAAATATTATGGGTCGGTCATACATATTGTTGCTCTAAGGGCACTATTAGGGCAGTTAGAGCAGTTGGAACAAATTCTAAAAAATGTCGTTTTGTGTGACAGCCCCCTTAGAAATTGGAGATACGGTATTAGTTTGTTCGAAAGAAATGTTAACACGTAAAAATTAATGGGGGTCGGTCTTATAAAGTACCCCTCTATGACGCACCATTGGAGCAGTAGAAATGATTTTAAGATTGGAAAATTACAATAAAATTTTTTCAAAAAATTTTAAAAAATAGTAATAATCGTTATCCCACGATCTTTCTGGGCAAAAAATTTATAGAATTGATAGAGTTTTACACAAAAAAATTTCAAAAAAATCGAAGAGTACAAACATTTTCAAAAGTGAGATTTAAATTTTAAAACTTAAAAATCGCATACTAGAGCGCTTTTAAGAATTTTTTGGGATTTTTTTTTAGAAAGTACGTAAAAAACAAAAATTTTGAAAAAAAAAATTTAAAATTTGGACCATTATTGAAAAAGTTATGATTAAAAGAAGTTTGAATAAAGGAACAAACTACCAATTTTTAAAAATTCGATATCTTTTGAACGGGTCATCAAAAAAATCTGAAAATTTGCCACGAAGGAGTTTTTGAAGGGTACTAAAAACTGTAAACAAATTGGGAAAATCTAAAAAAAAAGTTTTTCAAAGTGTCCGATTTCACATGGAATGCCCCATATATTCACGATCCTCGTTCGATTCTAAGACGATCTAGCGATGTCCGTCCGTCTGTCTGTCTGTTGAAAACACGCTAACTTTTGAAAGACTCTACAGAAGCTCCTGAAGTTTGGCATACATGTTGGGCATTTACCTGGTCAGGTTGGTATTGCAATCTAGCGAAATAGGTCCAGTGGTTCAAAAGTTATGAGCAAAAGAATTTAGGCAATGGTTTTTCACGAATTTACGAGATAAAAAACACGATAACCTTCTAAAAGCAATTCTGAGGATGCTGAAGCTTGGCATATATATTTTTCATTTCCCTGGGCTAGTTCGTATTGAATTTCCGCCAAATCGGTCCAGTGGTTCAAAAGTTATTAACAAAACCGTAAATTTCAGATTCGCCTCACCTTAAATTCACGTGTTGAAAACCCGTTAAACATATTTTAAAAATATTGGTAGGTCACAAAAATATTTTACAACGCATTTTTGACAGTCAAAAATATTTTTGCATTAAAAAAAAAAAAAATAATAATCTCGAAAAAATTTAATTTTTTCACTTTAGAAAGTTTACTTTAACTTAAAAAGGGCATTGTGGAGGGTATTCATAGATTCGGCCAAGTCGAATTTAACTTTGGTACTTGTTTTTTTTAAATCTGCTTTCACAGATTTAAATTTGTTTGATTTGGAAAATGTGGATTAGACCTATAGCAATATACTAAGTACGAATTCGGATTATTCAAAATTATTATATAGTTCAAAATAACGAAGTGGGTCTTCAGATTTTTTTATATTATGAACGCAGGTGCTCTATGGAGTCATTTAGACCTTCCCATTTACAGTCTAATTAAACTCCAAAAACTCGCGATTTTATTCGCGATTTTAAAGAGCAATAACTTCTTAAGTAAATATGGATTTTTGTAATCAAAATTGAAACTAAAAGCTTAAATCCTCTTCTTTAAAAGTAAAATTAAAAAAAATATATATTCTGTCCTTATATTTTTAATATATTTTGTAAAAAAATTTGCTACTTTTTTTCTGTATAAAATGAAAAAAAAAATATATATATTTTTTTCAAAATTTTTGTTAATAAATGTTTTCTAAATTGTTTTTATATGTATTTTTGAAGAGCCATAACCCCTTAGCTAAATATCGAATTTCTATAATCAAAATTGAAATAGAAAGCTAGAATCCTCCACTTTAAACGTAGAAGTTCACAAAATATATCTCAACATAAAAATGCATTTTAAATTCAAACAAAATTTGTTAATGCATTAAAAATTGATTTTTTTAATGATAAAATTTTTTTGAACTTTTTCGTTAAAAGTAGAGGATTCTAGCTTTCCATTTCGATTTTGATTATAGAAATCTAATATTTACCAAGTTATGGTTCTTCAAAAATACATTGACAAACAATTTAGAAAACATTTACTTATTTATTATATTTTGAAAAACAAAAAAAAATCTATACTTTTTCTATATGGTTTTGAATTAAGAAAAGTGTAAAAGAAATTTTGACAGTTTCCAACACTACAATTCTATTTCTAGCAATCTCAACCTCACTTCATACTTTCTTTCAACTTTTTTGTCTCTTACATTATTTCGCAAGGGTTACCAACATGATCTGGAATTGCAGACACAAATGAAGGAATTTGCATTTTCTGTTTCGGAGACGTGCCTAATGGCGACATATTTTGTCAGTAATTTTATTTGATTTTTTCTGTAAGTACAGATCGAGCACGGGCTCTAATTATATTTGTTATAAGGGTTCAAGCTGAAAAAAATGTAGAAGAAAAATTGATTTCTAAAAATTATAGACATTTCTGGTATCTCCCGTACCGATTTCAAACACCCCAGTTAGTGTTATCATCAGTAGGATTTTAAATGTCGGTTTGTCTTGTTAATGAAAATTGATTTTTATATATGTGAATATTTATAGTTTCTACAGAATAAATTTTGACAGTTTCCAACACTACAATTCTATTTCTAGCAATCTCAACCTCACTTCATTCTTTCTTTCAACTTTTTTGTCGGTTAAACTTGACGAAAATGTACTCAAAAAATGCATTTGCATTTAGAATGCATTTTTTTAATGATACGTTTTTCTTGAACTTTTACTTTTAATGCAGAAGACTTAAGCTTTTAATTTCAATTTTGATTATAAAAATCCGATATTTACTTAAGAAGTTATAGCCCTTCACACTACACCACTTTTTTTTGTGATTTTTAAGAAATGAAAATCGCGAATAAAATCGCGAGTTTTTGGAATTTAATAAAACTGTAAATGGGAATGTCTAAATGGTTCCATAGGGTATATTTGTACACAATATGAAAGAAGTCTGAAGACATGGAAAAGGCGATATTTATTGCTAATAAAACAAAAAAATATAACATAATTTTAGGAATTTTAACAAAAAAAAAGGGACTTTAAGACTATTTTTTGTTAAGAAAACTTTTGCAAAAATAAACTTTTTTCCTTGAAATTTTAAACATAAGGTTTTTAGGCATGGTTACATATTAAACTAAAAGATGTAGCAATACATCCCATTTCAAAGGGATACTGTCATTATAAAACAAGTAGAAAAAATAAATTTGTCTTGGCCGAATCTATGAATACCAATTTTCTAACGGGAAAAAAAGAATATTTTTGATTAGAAATATTTTATTTTGTGTAAAATTTTTTTTTTAATAATTTTTGAAAAAAAAAATACTAAATTTTTTTTTGACTGTAAAATTTTTTTTAGTGTAAAATTTTTTTCGAGTATATTTTTTTTTAGGTAAAAATATTTTTGAGTGACAAAAATACCTTGTAAAATATTTTTGTGACTTTCCAATATTTTTAAAACATGTTTACCGGATTTTCAACACGTGAATTCAAGGTGAAACTAGTCTGAAATTCTCGGTTTTGCTAATAACTTTTGAACCACCGGACCGATTTGTCTGAAATTCAATACAAACTAGACCAGGGGAACAAGAAATATATATGCCAAGCTTCAGCATCCTCTGAATTGCCTTTCGAAAATTTGCGTGTTTTTTTATCTTATAAATTCACGAAAAACCCTTGCCTAAATTCAGTCATTTGCTCATAACTAGGGATGAGATTTCCATGCAAATGCATGTTTTTTGTCGATAGTCTAAAAACGATTTTGACCAATTATCTTTCCGAATCAAGAAATTTGCTTTAAAATGGCATCGGTTTGTTTTTGCATATTTTTGCATATTTTGGTTAAAATGCATATTTTTGCATATTTTGATTTTAAGTGCATATATTGTGCATATTTCCAACTTTTAAGTGCATATTTTTGCATATTTTGATATAAACTAGCAAAAACACAAATTGAAATTTATTTGTTTCAAAAACTATTTTAAATTTTAAAAATTTATTTTGAAAACAAGAAAAATTATTTTTTTTCTTTTTAATTTTTTTATAGATTGTCCTAATTTATAAAAAAAAAATCCTGCTTATATAAAGTTTTAAATGTCACTTTTTAAGCCCGGTTTTATTTTTTGCTTTTTTAAGAAGTTTTTCGAATGAAAACAAGACTTTTATTGCACACATTTTATTTTTTATTGCATATTTTAAGGTTTTTTAGTGCATATTTTGAATTTTTTAGTGCATATTTTAAGCGCATATTTTCGATTTTTTAGTGCATGAAAATCTCATCCCTACTCATAACTTTTGAACCACTGGACCGATTACGCTGGATTGGAAAACCAACCAGACCAGGAAAACCAACCTGACCAGGTAAATGCTCAACATATATGCCAAACTTCAGAAGCCTCCGTATGGTCTTTCAAAAGTTAGCGTGTTTTCAACATACAGACATACGGACGGACATCGCTAGATCGTCTTAAAATCGATCAAGGCTCATGAATATAAATACTTTATTGGATCCTAGACCAATATTTCAAGGTGTTACAAACGGAATGGAAACTTATATTTACCCTCTATGACTAGAGTGGAGCGCAAAATTAATAAATTATGAGAAAAATCGCAATTTTTACCTTTAAAAGGAAAACAATTTAATCCAAATTCGTACTTATTGTTAGTTTACATATTGCTATTTCCAAATTTCCCAAATCAAACAAATTTAAATTTGTGATAGCAGATTTAAAAAAAAAAAGCCGCCAAAAAATGTCCAAAACTTTGAAGAAGATTTGCAAGAAAACTGTTCCATTGATTCAAAAACGGACTTCACCATTGAAATCAGCATATCTTAATATTTTGTGATGGTCAACCCTCCTGTTACAAAAAATTTTGGGTTTTTGTTGTGCCCTTATGACACCTGTTTTTTCAAGTTACTTGTTTCAAGTTACTTGTTTTCTATGGGAATTTCAAAATTTTTGGTTGAAATTATCGAAAATTTTATAGAAAAATCCTAATAAATGCAGCAACAAGCAACTTGAAAAAAGCAGGTATCATACACACTTAACGTAGTGAAATTTATGACATTTCTGGTATTCCCATACCGGTTTCAAATACTCCAGTTATAGTGTTATCAACAGCATGATATTAAATATCTTGAAAATTTTGTTAATAGGTTACAGTTTTTCATATATTTAAGTTAATAATCAAATATATGAACCACGGATATTTTTTGCTATAATCAAACCATTTTGACGAAATTTTTGGAAGATTTCGAGATGCCCGTTTCTCTGTTGAAAATACGCTATCGTTCGAAACTCAATTAAAAGCTGGTTGCTGAATCTATGTATATGTAACTCACGTGTTGAAAATGCGAAATTGCAAAAGAAATCCCAAAAAAAAATTTAATTAAAAAAAATTTCGTATAAAAAATAAAATAAAATTTTAACTCAATAAAAAAATTTATTTTAAATTTTCTATTAATCAAACAAAAAGTTTTTTTACTCAAAATAAATTTTCACTTGTCAAAATTTTAATGTTTTTACATAAAAAAAATTAAATCATTAAAAAGTGTTTCGAACTCTTGTTTTTATCTAGAAATGTATAACAAAAGATCTCTTTATTTTAATTTATGTATAAAAACGAAATCAAATATGAATGAACATTAGTTTTTCATAAAAACGGAAAACAAAATATTTTAGCCATTTTTAGCCGTTTTTTTAATGAATTTAGCCGTTTTTGAATACCAAGTTCTGGCAACACTGACCCCATCCAAGTGATAAAATCAAATATTGATTTAAAGAACAGGTCTAGGGCAGTGTTGCCATTTCCAAAATGAAGAAAGCGCCAGAATTTTGGAAAAAAGGGTAAAAAGGGTAAAAAGGGTAAAAATTTACAAAAAAAAATTAAAAAGGCGCCAAGAGGAAAAAGTCAAAATTGAAAAATTTATTTTGAAAATGTACTTTTTGACTACGAAAAGAACAATTAAAAAAGGGTAAAAAGGAGCAGAAGTGGAACATAAAAAGGGTAAAAAGCGCCAAAAACATCAAATGAGAAAAAAATAATGATTTTTTTCGTGAATTTACTAAATTTATTGAGACAAAACTAAAAAGAAAATTGAAATTCAAGTTACTTAAATAATATTAAGATAACAATTAACACAAAATTTTAAATAAAACAAGTAAGAAAATTATAGTCGATCAAGACCGACCATATAATACCCTACACCAGAGTTTCCCGGAAAATGGGTCCCAAGTTCAAACATGGACTGATTATATCTATATTTTGTCAAATCTTTAATAAGTGTAAAAAAACACCCACAAATCAAATTTGAGTGGAATAGGCTTCTTTTTGTTGACAATAAACCGCTTAAACTGAATATCGGGCGAAATTTTCACATGGGACCTAAGTCCAAAAATGGTCCGATGATAATCAGATTTGATAAGGTTATTAAAGTACGCGTTTAACTTACACAAACAGAATTTTAATTAAATATTTTCTATTTTCATGAAATTTGAGAGATTTATGTGAAAATCGGGAAGGTGGTTTGTATGGGGGCTACAAGAAGAACTGGTCCGATTTCTTTAAAATTCGGAATGGTGATTTGAATGGATGAAACATGTATACCTGCCAAATTTCGAAAATATACCTATTAAAATGCGGCTATTAGAGTCATTTGAACCAAAACTAAAGGGGACCTTTGTATGGGGGCTAGATCTAAATATGGACCGATTTTTCCCAATTTCAATAGGCTTCGTCCTTGGGCCAAAAGAGTCTTAAGTTTCAAATTTCAAGTCAATTGATTAAAAATTGCGACCTGTATCGTGTTTTCACCGTTTACATGGACAGACGGACGGACGGACGGACGGACGGACGGACAGACGGACGGACGGACGGACGGACATCGCTAAATCGACTCAAAAAGTGCTTCTAAGTCGATCGGTATACTTAAAAGTGGGTCTAGGACCAATATTTCGGGTAGTTACAAACATCAGCACAAACTCATTATACCCTGTACCACAGTGTGGTGTAGGGTATAAATATTTGTCTTTATAAAAAATAAACAATTTTCAAATAAATCTGTTCCATTGTCGAACTCATCACGCCAACAAAACATTTTTTTTTTTATAAAATACCTCTTTTGTGAATGATATTTGATAGCTTTGATTTTAATAAATTTGACTGTAAATACTTGAATGCAGTTCATAATTTTTCCAGAAAATGTCAGAATTGTTTTAAAATACAACAGTCCAGAAAAAGGTACAAAAATTGTAGTTTTGCTACAAAAACTTCAGTAAATATTTGCTGAAAGACCTTAACAAAAAAATAATCAACAAAAAGAAATAATAACAAAATCACAAAGTTTTTATAAAAAGCACCAAAAGCGTCACGAAAAAATAAAAAAGCGCCATGAATACCAGTTTTTTTAAAAAAGAGTATTCTTAAAAAACTCCGGGTAAAAAGACAAAAAAAGCATTAGAAAATACCCGAAAAGCATCAAAATGGCAACACTGGTCTAGGGTATATCCGCGTACAACAAGGCGTATGAGAAATATACAGTTAATATAATTATTTATTAATCATACGTACGGTGTACATTAGGTAGGCTTATTAGCGTGGAATTTTTTCTTTAACGTTGATCAAAGGTTTGATGTTAAAAATTAACAAATAAAAAACAAGTAAGAAAGTTATAGTCGGTCAAGACCATAGGGGTGAAACGAACAAGTTTCGCATATTTGTATGTATTAGTGACGGCACGCGCGTGTAACTTTTGACGTTTCATACAAAACGTAAACAAACAACGAAAATACAGATGCAAAAGCTCACACGTACAGGCACATGTATTCTAGGCAGAGAAGTAAATTTAGTAGTATTTTGTATGCGTCCATATTGAAAGTACCAAAATAAGCACTCGTGTTGCATGTCTATAGGGTCTGTGGTCAAGACCCACCATATAATACCCTACACCCGAGTTACCCGAAAATGGGTCCCAAGTTCAAACATGTAAAGATTGGATCTATCTTTCTTCAAAACCCTTTTTGTCACATAAAAAATGTTAGTCTTATGCCCCAACCACCAACATCACTGTGCTAGTCGCAAAAATTAACCAACTGGGCACCTTGTTGGCAAAGCTAGTAAGGGTACGCTGAATTAAATTGTGCTAGCCGTTTTTCGAAGTCAGCGCTCGTATTCGCGATATTCGCGATTTAGAATGTTAAAGCTAAATTTATACGAAAATTTAATTTTTATGCTTTTATGATAGTTTTTAAATAAAAATTTAAAAAACGCTTTGTTTTTTTTCGCGAAAAAAAATCCGCGATAAAAAAATCCACGCAAAAGTTTTTTTTCCAAAAAGTTTGTGTCTGTAATGTATAGTATTCTACACATTTTCATAAATTAAAATTAAAATAAAAAAAAATTGCGAAAAAAATTCGCGAAAAAAAAATTTTGTATATTCAATAGAGTTTAGATGATAGAAATTCAGCAATTGTCTAAAAAATATAAAAAAAAAAAATATTTAAAAAAAAAATTAAATCGCGGATATCGCTAATACATACGCTAACTTTGAAAAAAAAACTGATATTACAATGGGATTTAGTGTACACAAACAATCTTTACCAGATGGGTAATGTAAATTCAAATCAATCTTAAAAATTTTTGTATTGGACAAATTTTTTCATGAAAATAAAGATTTTTTACGAACAAAAAATTTGTTTCGCGTAAAAAATTCACATTATTATTGTTTGTTATGTTAGTTTAACAACAATGGTTTTAAGTTTAAAAATTAGCACAAAAGTTAAAAAATATCGTTTTTATTGTACTTGAGGATCAAAATTTAAAATCGCGAATATTGCGAAAACAGCGTATGAATTCAGCGTACTAGAATCAACTTTACCAGTAGGATGCCCATCTTGTTAAAAAAGTGTCGAATTCGGGCAGAGTGTATTTGTTTAAAATATTTTTTTTGTTAATTGAAATGCAAATGAGTTTTCTTAATTTAATAAAAATTTATTATTTTGAGTTTATATACCGTTTTTTACAAGTTTCGATATCATAAATTTTTTCAATTTATTAACGATTTGTTGGCCATAATTTGTTCAATATCATTTCAATCTTTATTAAATTGGGGAAAAAAACTTCGTTTAAATTAAACAAAATTGTTGGTCACGTTTTTAAAATCAAAAACAAACTAAAAATATTGCATATTTGATTTTTTTATTTATTTTTTACTTCAAATTAACATCGTCATAAATGGCGGGAACACGCGATTTTGAATTAAAGGAATTCGTTTGTCGTTGTTGTTAAAGAATTTTGTTAATGATTTTGTTTACAGGTTATTTATGGAAGTTACTTTTAAACTGTAGCTACTATTTTAGTTATTTTTACAATATTTTTATTCTCTTGAGAATTTTTTATAAATTTTTAAAATTTTATTATAATTTTTAAATTTTCATTTAATATTATTGCACAATATTTTTCTTATTTTCACTTTATATTTTTATATTTTATGAAACACATCAAAAAAAAAACCATCCGTTACATTACAACCGTTTGCCGGTAAAGTTGTCGTTAAACTGATTTTCTATTTACCGTTATATGGCATTCGTAGCTTAAAGTTCGTTACACAAATCTCGTCGTTTTATTTGCTTTTCACTTCGTACTTTACAAATCCGAAGTATTTTATATTTTGTTTTTGTTATAAAATAAAAACATCACAAATCCTGGCTGTTTTTTTTTTTTTTTTTTTTGTTTCTTTATTTCAAATCATATTCGAGGAGGACGAATCACACAACTGTGATTTTATATGGGTGTCTGTGTGTTTGTATATGTCTAACTTTGTGGGTATGTATAAGAGTGTGTCTCTCTGTATTAGTGTGTTGGTGTAATTCTAGTTACAGGCATGTGTTTCTTTTTGGTTTTATTGTGTGCAAAAAAATCTCTTTTTATCGTTGTAAAAAAAATGTTTTTTCGCAAAAAAAGTGGGTGGTTGTAAAATAGAAAAACAAATAAAAAAGGTTTGTAGTTTGGCCGTGGTGAATATAAATATAGGTCGTTTATAAAGTGGTGAATATATAATAAAGGGGAAATAAGAGAGTTGAGTTTTAATAAAAGGAGATTTTAAGGGGATGTTATTCATTGAAATACACCAGACAAAGTTGATAATGAAAATATTAATTAAAAAAAAAAAAACATTGCATTGCATTAATTTAGTTTCATTTTTTTGTTTAAATTATTTTAATTTTTTCACATTAGAGTGGCATTTTTTTGTATAGCAAACATTTTTTTCTTCCGGTGGAAAATGGCAGTGCAAATTTATATTCTACTAGGCTTAAAACTTATGAGATATTAATTTGGGACCAATCGGATTAGGTTATACTAAAGCGCGATCAAATATGTCTTTCGATACATCAAAAAAAAAATTATATAGGCATATCGAGATATAAAATTTACGTTCAAGAATTAAAAAAAAATCTCGAAATTTCTTTCTCTTGAACCTTTTATGAGATTGAATTTTAACCATAGTCTGATTCTGAATTGGTAAAAAATTAAAAAAAAAAAAACAGTAACAAATTCAGGTTAGCAAAAGTTAGGTCGACTCTGAGAGTGAGGTCTGAAAATAGAGGCTAAATTAGAAGACCCGTATTGCGGCGTTTGTTTATGTTAGTTTGATTTTTTTTTTTAATCGAACTTCGAACTTCGCAGTCAAATGACGATTTTCAGCATATTGTTTATATGGTTTTTTTGGCTAAAACTCGTCGACTAATTGATATTTTTCAATCTGTAAAATCCAAACTATTGCTAGAGACCTGTCCAACAATTATTTTTTTTTTTAAATTGATTTACAAAATTTTTGTGGTGCTTATGAAGCAAAATATTTTCAAAAACATGAAAAAAAAATAATTTTTCCAACATTTTGCTTCATAATGTAATATATATAATAATCCAAGCTAGGGCACCTGGCGACAGCACTCCCTAGACGCGAGCAGTGAAAATAATCCAAGCTAGGGCACCTGGCGACAGCACTCCCTAGACGCGAGCAGCGAAAATAATCGAAGCTAGGGCACCTGCCGACAGCACTCCCTAGACGTGAGTGGCGAAAATAATCCAAGCTAGGGCACCTGGCGACAGCACTCCCTAGATGCGACCGGTGAAAATAATTCAAGCTAGGGCACCTGGCGACAGCACTTCCTAGACGCGAGCAGAGAAAACAATCCAAGCTAGGGCACCTGGCGACAGCACTCCATAGACGCGAGCAGAGAAAATAATCCAAGCTAAGGCACCTGGCGACAGCACTCCCTAGACGCGAGCAGAGAAAATAATCCATGCTAGGGCACCTAGCGACAGCAATTCCTAGATGCGAGCGGCGGAAATAATCCAAGCTAGGGCACCTGGCGACAGCACTTATTAGACGCGAGCAGAGAAAACAATCCAAGCTAGGGCACCTGGCGACAACACTCCATAGACGCGAGCAGAGAAAATAATCCAAGCTAAGGCACCTGGCGACAGCACTCCCTAGACGCAAGCATAGAAAATAATCCAAGCTAGGGCACCTGGCGACAGTACTCCCTAGACGCGAACAGCTCGAATGATCCAAGCTAGGGCACCTGTCGACAGCACTCCCTAGACGCGAACAGCGAGGGTAAGTCAAACTGAGCACCTGACAACAGCACGAGCTAAAAAATTCAGAAGAACTTGGGGCACCTGGCGACAGCACTTCCCAATCGCGATAGACTTAGTAAACTAGAGACTTACCCAAGTGTACTGCTTCACGGCCACCAACAAGCTGAACGAGTTTGTTGATTGCTGTTACTTATATACTGGTTGAACAGCTGATACCTATACTCAGTATGGTGAGAATAACATATGTGGTGGGTTTTATATCCAGCCAGGTTATCCCACTATATAGTTGTTATCAATGACGTTTACGATTGTCGCCATTTGAATTATGTGGGTTTGTAAAGTTTATTATATTTATATATAATACGATGGTGAGGACAAAAACGAACGTGTGACTTTTGTCCTCACAATAAGCACCACAAAAATTTTCAAAATCAATTTTTTTTTAAATTTTAATTGTTGGACAAGTCTCTAGCAATAATTTGGACAGGCGGACATCGGTAAATCGGACAGGCGGAGATTGAAAAAGATCGATAAAAAATATTAATTGAAATTCGCAAAACATTATTTGAAATTCGCAAAAGATCGATAAATACAATAAAATTTGATTAAAAAAAAATATATCATTTGAACCAAATTCAACGAAATCTGTAAGAGTCAAATAATGTAAGAGACAAATCGGACAGGCGGACATCGGCAAATCGTCTAAGAAAGTGATTCTAAGTCGATCGGTATACTTAAAGGTGGGTCTAAGACCAATATTTCGGATAGTTACAAACTCACTATACCCTGTACCACAGAGTGGTGTAGGGTATAAATATTTTAGGCTAAAATAATTTAGATTCTGATTAATTTTTATTAAAAAATAAAAATTGTTTTATTCGACCTTTAAAATATTATATTTTGGGGATGTTTATTCTGGCTCGAGGTCATTATTTTCTTTACTAATTAAAACCATGATATTCTCATATCATAATTTTCCAGAAAATTATTTTTTGTTGTGATGAACATTTTCAAAGAAACCAAAACTTTGAATACTAAGCGTACCGGGTTAAAATGGTTGGATTTGGTTCAAATTAATTTTTAGTGAGCCTAGGAAAATTTTTCAGAACCGATTCTGGCAGCACTTGTTCTAGAACAGGTTCTTCGGTATGTATGTGTGTTAAAAATATAATAGTATATGATTGTATATATGATTGTCTTTATCTTTGTTTAATAAATTAATGCAATTCAAAATATTTTTCTAATCCTCATTTCTGTTCCAAGTTTTACTTCTAGAATCGATTCCGAAAAACAACAATATGTTCTAATTTTGCTTACAGACCCCTGTTGCTCTTGGAACGATCCCTATATAAAAAGAATCTGTGTTAAACAAGTAATAGAACAGGTTCTAGGGAAGTATAAGTTGTTCCACAATCGGTTCTTTGCAACCGAAAATTTTGCTGGAAAAGCTTTTCTCTATGAAAGTGTCAAAGAAAAAAAATTAAGATTTTTATACCCTACACCACTCTGTGGTACAGGATATAATGAGTTTGTGCTGATGTTTATAACTATTCAAAGTATTTCCTAGAACCACCTTCTAGTATACCAATCGACTTAGAATCAATTTCTGCGACGGTTTAGAGATGTCTCTCCGTCCGTATTTCTGTCAGTCCGTCTGTTCATGTAAGCGTTGTGGGCACGATGCAGGTCGAAATTATTAATTAATTTGTATTAAATTTAATTTTAAACTTCCTTTGGCCCAAGGACGAAGCCTATACAAACGTCCCATTATAGTTTTGCTCAAATGATTTTAATAACTATATTATAATAGCTATCCTTTCGAATTTCAAAACCAAATAATTATTCCATTAATTTATGGGAAATCGCACCAGTTCTTCTTGTAGTCCCCATACAAAACCACCCTGCCGATATTCACATAGATCTCTCAAAATTCATTTAAACTGGAAATATTTTATTAAAATTTTGTTCGTAGGTGTTAAACGTGTACTTTTGCACTCTTATCAAACCTTAATGTAATTGAACCCATTTTGGACTCAGACCCCATATAAAAAATTTCGCCCGATATTCAGATAAATCGGTCTATTGGCAACAAAAGTAAACCAATTTCGCTAAAATTTGGTTTGTGTGTGTTTTCTACACTAATTAAAGATCTTACGAAATATAGTTTTAATCGGTTCATGTTTGGACTTACGACCCATTTTCCGGAAAACCCTAGTAAAGGGTATCGTAATATGATGCCCTTATGGGCGGTCATGACCGACTGTAATATTCTTACTTGTTGTTTAATTTCTGGACCGTAAGAAAAAACCGACATTTTTTGCAAATTTTAAATATCGATATCTCGAAAACCATTCGACCGATTTTAAAATTTTATCGGTATTCGTGTTCAGCTCCTCACAATTATTAAATATGATATATCGAAAGACATATTTTTTATATATTTATTTATGTTTTTTTATACCATCCAACCACAGTATGGGGGTATACTCACTTTGTCATTCCGTGTGTAACGCATCGAAATATCGGTCGGGGACCCCATAATGTATATATATATTATTGATCAGTGATCGATTCTAAGACATTCTAGCGATGTATGTCAGTCCGTCCGTCTCTGGAGGACACGATTCAGTCCAAAATAAAAGACCTAGGCTCCTGAAGTTTGGCACGAATATGTCTTATGGTCATAGGCTGGTTAAGTTCGAAGATGGGCAAAATCGGACCACGGGGGAAAAAGTTCCCCCTTTAAGAACTAAACCAACCTCTGATAAAACGTCTTTTTTTACAGATTTTTTGTACTTTTGCTTAGCAAACGAAACTTTTTTTATGTCAGGAGAAGTTCAAAATCCTGTAGTTGGATCCACAAAGGTTGTCTCCCACCACCGAAACCCCCCCCCCCCCAACAAAAAAAAGACGCCCCTGCTTTTTTTTACGTGTTGGAGGGTATAAAAGATTTGGCACTGCCGAATTTAACACTCTCAGTTGTTTTTTTTTTTTTAATTTTGAAAAATCCAAAACTTTGATCGCCGGCCGCCACGGGCCTCTGATTTGGCCTCAAATTTGTAGAACATAATTTTTAAGTCTAGTAGAATAAACATTGTTCAGGAGACTTGGGAAAATCAAAAGTTGAAGAAACAAATGGTACTTTACTATCACATTATAGCAGGATTTTGTTAACAACTTTTGATTTTTCTAACAAGGGAAATATCTCAACTAGGATTGCCAGATACTTAAAGTCAAGTAACTGGACAATAGAAACAAGTAAAAAAGTTAAATTCGGCCTTTGCCGAATGTAGTGATACCCTTCACAATTTCTAAAAGATTATTGCAAAAACTTTATTTAAAAGGAAATTACTTTTGAGAAAAAAAAATTTTTTTTGAGGAAAAATTTCCGCAAAAAAATTGACAAAAAAAATCCGCGATTTTTTTTTTTTTTTTGTCAAAAATTATGTTCGTACTTGTTTAAATACCATTTGGTGTTCAGTTATGTTTACATAAGTCAACCAGCAGCCGAATTAAAGCATTTTGTATTTTTAGGTTATATTGAATGTACTAAAATTTTTGAGGTTTCCTTACATTTATGATCATAACTTTTGAACCGCTGAACGGATATCGCTCAAATGCAATACCAAATTTATCGGGAGAACTTCCGATAAATATGTTAAGTTTCAGTCATCTCCGTGTAATATTTTACATTTACACAGACAGACAGATGAACAGACGGACATCGCTAGAATGTCTTTAAATCGATCGGGGATCATTAATTTATATTCTTTTTGGGGTCTCAGACCAATATTTCGATGAGTTACAAACTGAATGACAAACTTATATATACCCTCTATCTCTAGAGTGGAGGGTATAAAGATTCAGCTGGATTTTAAAAAAATAACTGGACACATACATAATTATTTTTTTAATAACTGAAAAAATCAACAGATTTTCCTATGTGAGAAAAAAAAAATCACTCAAATGACCCCCTCTATTTGGCCATGGCAAAATTTTTCATTTCCATTACTTTTTTCAGCATCTCGAAATGTTGACCTCGTCAAAAGTACGAGGTTCAAATAACCACACAATACTAACTTTAGAGTTGTCAAATCTAGGTGGCCAGTTCAAGCCAAATCATCAATAAGTTCAAGAAAAATATTCGGGATGAAATCAACGCTGAAAAATACTGAAATTGCAACAAAATGAGCGCATTTTCCGTAACCAAAATTAGCAGCATTAAATTAATTTTTTATTTAATAAGTAGCTCAAACAAATTGTAATATATGTTTAATAAACAAAAAAAATAATGGTTTAAATTAAAGAAATTCTTTTTTACCTGGGAAAATTGTATCTTAGCTGGAAACTGGACCAAACCCAAAATAACTGCAAAATCCAGACTATTTCAGGCATTATGGCAACCCTAATATAAACCCTTATGAGCCGCTTTGCCTGAAACTTAAAATATACATAAAGGCGACGATTTTAAGGTTGAGGTGTCTCGCCTTATCGGCAATATCAGTGTTTAAAAATTTCGTTGTCTCCTTATGAAATAATGTTGACCTTTAGGAAATTTTCGATAACTCACGAACTATCAGGAATATCGTCTAGAGCAAAAATACGAGTCGACTTAATAAAGACTATTTCGTACTTATATGGATATCGTAGGTCAATGTCTTAATAAAAATATCCCCCAAAATTTAAACATTTTCATAAAAAAAATATTAAATGGAGCCGAATTTTTTCAAGATTATGCCACCGTTGGATAGGCATAAAAAACTTCTCTTATGGAAGCGTCACATAGTTTGTCAAAAGAAATGGCTGAACACTCCAAAAACGATTTTTTTGCTCTATTTTGACCCATTTTTTGAACCTCTAAATCCTGGATATAGCCGATAAGCCGAGACACCCCAACCTTAAAATTGTTTCTCATAGATATGTATATCTTAAATTTCAAGCAAATCGGTTTATAAGGGTTGAGATACTTCCCTTTTTAGTGTCAGAGGCACATCTTTATTCTCTTAGGCCTAGAACTTATGTAGTACAAATTTGAGCACAATTGTATAATATCCGGCAATTAAAGTTTTTGGATTTTTGAAAATTTAATTTTCACACGAATATCATCAAAATTTGTAAAATTGGTCGAACGGTTTTCGAGGCATCGCTATTTGAAATTTGCATTAAATTACAGTATTTTTGGTCATACTAAGTTTAAATTAAAGATCTTATTAAGCTTTATGAAAGGGTAAAAAAATGTAATTTTTTTAAATTTCTTGAACGTCATTTTTGGAAATTATTTCAAATATCTCGAAAGCCGTTTTGTTCGAAGGACGCCACGGGTTAATATTATCCGATTTGACTCCAACTAAGTTTTAATGAAAAGTTGCCTCAAGCTCTATAAAAAGGTCAAGCAAAAGATATGTATTATGAGATTTTTTTTTTAAAAAAAGTCAGATGGCGATATCTTCAAAACCCTCTGACTGATTTATTTTTTTTTTTTGATAATGGGGTTAAAATTTTTGGCGGAATTATTAAACATCCAAAGCTTTGATCAAGGGCGGGTAGAAATTATCTGATTTGGGTCAAACTAACAATAAGTTTAAATGAAAAATTGTGTCAAGTTTTATGTAAAAGTCAGGAAAAACAATTTTTGAGATTTTTTTTTATTCTTAAAAATACGTAAGTTTTTTACAAATTTCAACTTTTCAAATCGGTCTGCCCTCTTTTGTAGGTATGAATATTACTAATAATAAAATTCTAAAAATTAAAAATTAAAAAATTTTTTTAAATATTAATTGCTGTGGGGAAAATTGTTTTTTCTGTTGTCTAAATTTTATCCCATTTTAGTATTTTTTAAACATTGCATGCATTGTCAAAATTAAATATTTTCTTATAATTTATAGAATAATAAGTTTGAATAAATTTTATTCGTATTTTATGGTTGCCAACACCGACACTTAAACATTAGCAGGTGGATAAGTTACGCTATGAAAAAAAGCAATTATCAGGTGTCAAATTTCCAAACAATCAAAAACAGTAACTCTTTGTTTTTGATTTTTTTATACAAAGATAGGCAGACAGCAAAGTACTTTAACCCCTTAACAGTGTCTTCATTTCAACTTCATTTTCAAAACTTTTATAAAGATTCATATTATTGATATAAAACATTCAAGTTGAAAATAACCAAACACTTTGCAAAGTAAAACTGAAATATGTAAAAAAAAATTTCAAAATGAGTTAACTTGAACATTTCTTTTTTCAGTTTTATTATTTGTTATTGTTAGCAAAAGTGATGGCGGAAATTACAACAATGTTGAGTGAAAAAAAAAATGAAAATCAAAATGTTGTAGCAACAAAAAGAAGAAATAAAAAATGATTTGCTGTAAAAATGCATTGGCACGCAACTTAAAACTGATACGGTTTTAAGTATGTTTAAGCAGGGAAGGAGCGAGGCTGCTACAAAAAAGGATAGCAAGGTTTCAAAGACAAACCATATTGTCTCATTGTTAAATTCCTAAATAAAAATAGTTTTGAGAAGAACAATTTCTTAACCGAGAATTCAGGTCGGACGGATTGTAATATGAATTTAGATTTTATGCCCACTTTTCAGACTTTATTTTGGAATACAAACAAAAAATGTAAAAACAAATGTAAACTCACAAGGAAAGTATCTCAACCCTTATGAATTCATAGGCTTACGATATCTATCGTCCATTCCATGAGACATTTTAAAAAATCTGACCAAGAGTCTTCTGATTTTTGTTATATTTTTTATACCGATTCTCTATGGAGCCAGTTTCAAATTTCATCCATCAGATCTAAAATATTCGAAAAACTCGCGATTTTATTCACGATTTTCACGGTTTATAAACATGTCTTTTTACATTGTATTAGGGAAACTTAAGGATGTATTTAAAAAAAAAAACATATTGAAAATAGCAAACATTCTCGGTCTATTGTAGTGAAAACATTTCTTTGTAGCAAAAATTCAAAATTTTCCAAATATGCTAATTAAAAAAAAAATTAAAAGGGGTAAAATTTTTGCAAAATGCACTTCAAAACTGCATTTGCATATAAAATGCACTTTTAAACCACAAATACTTTTTCAGTTTATTAGATATTAAAATAGACTTACATACCATTCGTATGCGCTATAGATTGTTAAAATGCGATAAGTCTCAGCAGAAATAAATCGAGATTTTGGCGACACAGCATCTGTTTATAGCATACCGTAGCGCATCCAAAGAGCGCTCTTAGGGATGCAGTAAAAGGAAGGGGAAAAAATTTTAATTTTTTTTTAAGATTTTTTATATAAAACTTATAATGTGTAATTATTTTTTGATAAAATTTCACACTTGCTTTCCTTTTTAATATTTTTAACACTTTTTGAATAAAAAAACATGAGTTTTAGACAAAGACACATGATTTGACTGCATCATTATTGCGCATTAATCAGCGCTGCAAAGAGCGCTTCAATCATAGCATCTTTGACCGCTGTTCCCAAAAAAAATCCCATAAAAAATGTGAAAATGAAAATTTCCGATATTTTTTTGATGTTCACTTCCGATTTTTTTTTTTTCATTTTGTTTCACATAAATAAAGTTTTGTAAAGTAAAACGAATGAATTTTTTTGTTATATTTTTTTAAATTTTAGTTATTTGATTTCAACTTTGAATTTACAGCATCTTTATTCTGCTTAAATCAGCTCTACAAAGATACATGAATTCACTGCATCTTTAATCTGCTTAAATCAGCGCTAAAAAGATACATGAATTTACAGCATTTTTATTCTGCTTAAATCAGCGCTCTAAAGACACGTGATTTCAGTGCATCTAAAGAGCGCTGTTTCTGTGTATCCAACTAGCGCTCTAAAGTGGGACATCGCCTTAGGGAATCATGCATGAATTCAGCGCAATTGGATGCGCTCCTTTACTCAAGTTCCCCTTCCAAAAGCTGCTGAACGTTCAGCAAAATTTCTGCTGGGGTAGTTTAGGAAATACAGCAGCTCAAAGTCACACATATTTTGCATTTTTTTGACTTTTTTAAAAACAAAAATCGTGAATAAAATCGCGAGTTTTTCGAATATTTTCGATCTGATGGATGAAATTTGAAATTGGCTCCATGGAGTATCTGTATGAAAAAAAAAAAAATAACAAAAATCCGAAGACACTCGGTCAAAAAATGCCTAAAATCACCAAATGTCTGGTGGAATGGACGCTATATGAATGCGAAATAATTTTTAGTAAATTTAAGTCAATACGTACTTCTTCTCTAGACGATAATCCTGTTAGTTCGGGAGTTTTCTAAATTTTCCCGAAGGTCCACATTGTTTCATAAGGGGACAACGAAATTTTTAAACACTGATATGGCCGATAAGACGAGGCACCCCAACCTTAAAATTGTCTCTCTTACATATATTTTAAGTTTCAGGCAAATCGGTTCATAAATGTTGAGATACTTTTATAAAATTTGCTCCAACTGTTATTTGTATGGGAGCCTACTTAGGGAGTGGAGATAGGGCGTAGGTATGTTTTGAAAAAATGTTGTAGGGTAAAAATAAATGGGGGTCGGTCTCACTAATGACCCCTCTCGGACGCACCATTGGACCGGTAGAAGCTGATTATGTAAAACAAATTTACAAAAAATAAAAAAAATTGTATGGGGACCGCCTTAACAGTTAAAGATAGAGGGTAGGTGTGTTCAGAGAAAATGTTTGGACTAAAAAAATATTGTGGGTCGGTCATACATTTTGTTGCTCTAAGGGCACTATTAGGGCAGTTAGAGCGGTTGGAGCAAATTTAAAAAATTTCGTTTCGTGTGGGAGCCCCCTTAGAAATTGGAGATAGGGTATAAGTTTGTTCCAAAGAAATGTTAAGACGAAAAAATTAATGTGGGTCGGTTTTATAAAGGACCCCTCTATGATGCACCATCCGAGCAGTAGAAATGATTATAAGATTGGAAAATTACAATAAAATTTTTTCAACAAATTTTAAAAAATAGTAATAATCGTTATCCCACGATCCTCCTGGGCAAAAAATTTGTAGAATCGATAGAAGTTTTACACAAAATAATTTCAAAAAAATAGAAGAGTACAAACATTTTCAAAAATGAGATTTAAATTTTAAAACTTAAAAATCGCATACTAGAGCGCTTTTAAGAATTTTTTGGGATTTTTTTTAGAAAGTACTTAGAAAAACAAAAATTTTGATAAAAAAAAAATGAAATTTGGACCATTATTGAAGAAGTTATGAGTAAAACAGGTTTGAGTAAAGGAACAAACTACCAATTTTTAAAAATTCGATATCTTTTGAACGGGTCATCAAAAAAATCTGAAAATCTACCACGAAAGAGTTTTCGAAGGGTACTAAAACTGTAAGCAAATTGGGAAAATCTAAAAAAAAAACAAGTAGAAAAGTTAAATTCGACTTGGCCGAATCTATGAATACCCTCCACAGTGCCCTTTTTTAATGGTAGTAAATTTTCTAACGTGAAAAAAATAACATTTTTGTTTAGAAATATTGTATTTTGTGTAAAAAAACTTTTTTTTATTCATTTTTGAAAAAAAAAAAAAAAAATGACTATTTTTTTTTTTGAGTGTAAAATTTTTTTTTTGAGTGTAAAATTTTTTTTGAGTGTATTTTTTTTTGTTTTAGTGTAAAAATATTTTTGTGTGACAAAAATACCTTGTAAAATATTTTTGTAACTTACCAATGTTTTTAAAACGTGTTTAACGGGTTTTCAACACGTGAATTTAAGGTGAAACTAATCTGAAATTTACGGTTTTGCTAATAACTTTTGAACCACTGGACCGATTTGGCTGAAATTTGAATCGAGCTGGACCAAAGGAACGGCAAACATATATGCCACTCTTCAGCACCCTCAGAATTGCCGTTCGAAATTTACCGTGTGTTTTATCTCATAAATTCCAGAAAAACACTTGCCGAAATTCACTCATTTGCTTATAACTTTTGAACCACTGGACCGATTTCGCTGGATTGCAATACCAACCTGACCAGGTAAATGCCCAACATATATGCCAAACTTCAGGAGCCTCCGTAAAGTCTTTCAAAAGTTAGCGTGTTTTCAACAGACAGACAGACGGACAGACGGACGGACGGACATCGCTAGATCGTCTTAAAATCGATCGAGGATCATGAATATATATACTTTATGGGGTCCTAGACCAATATTTCGAGGTGTTACAAATGGAATGACAAACTTATATGTACCCTCTATCACTAGAGTGGAGGGTATAAAAATTTGCAAAGTGTCTGATTTGGGATGGAATGCCCCATATATTTATGATCCTCGATCGATTTTAAGTCGATCTAGCGATGTCCGTCCGTCCGTCTATCTGTCCGTCCGTAGAAAACACGATAACTTTTGAAAGACTTTACAGAGGCTACTGAAGTTTGGCATATATGTTGGTCATTTACCTGGTCAGGTTGGCATTGCAATCCAGCCAAATCGGTCCAGTGGTTCCAAAGTTATGAGCAAAAGAGTAAATTTCGGCAAGGGTGTTTCGCGAATTTACGAGATAAAAAAACACGATAACTTTCGAAAAACAATAATGAGCCCGCTGAAGCTTGGCATGCATTTTTGCCATTCCCCAGGTCTGTTTGGTATTAAATTTCAGCTCCATCGGTCTAGTGGTTCAAAAGTTATAAGCAAAACCCTGAATTTCAGATTAGTTTCATCTAAAATGCCATGTGTTTTAACAAGTTTTAAAAGCATTGGTGGTAACTAAACAAAGTTTTTCCAACTTTTTTAATTTTAAAGCAATGGTTTTTAAACTTGTTTAGTTTTATAAGCATTGGTAACTTAAAAATAACAATCGAAAAAAATTTTACAATCAAAAAAAATTTTACGCTCAAAAAAATTTAACACTCAAAAAAAATTTTACACAAAAAAAAAAAATATTTTTTTTTTACAAAAATTACAATATTTTGTGTACATACGTACGTGCATTCACTCAGAAATATTTTTACAGTAAAAAAACATTACACTCGAAAAAAATTTTACACTCAAAAAAAAAATTTGTAATTTTTCTTTACAAAAAAAAAAAATGACAAAAAAAAGAGTTTTTTACTCAAAATAAAATATTTCTAATCAAAATTGTTAATTTTTTCACGTTAAAAAATGTACTATCCTTTAAAAAATGCATTGTGGAGGGTATTCATAGATTCGGCAAAGTCGAATTTAACTTTTCTACTTGTTTTTGAATATTTTTGCAAATACATAAAATAAAACGGTGAAAAAATAAAGTTGATGCAACACACGAGTACTACACATGAATACAATGTAAAATAACTTTTTATCAATTACACTACTTAACAAAAGTCAACTTTTTTTGCAGACACTTCTAGAACACATTTTTAAAGTGTTTTGGCCTACAAGAATATGTCACCATAAACATTTTATCAAATTGTCTTCCGGACATATAGACAAAAATAAAAATATTAGGGAAAAAAGTATATGCAAAAAATATATGAGGCATTCCACACCAAATGTACAGCGAAAAAAAACATGTGTACCGTAAACTTCTGAATAGGTTGTATGGATAGCCCTATATGGAACTTAGAAAGTGGCGTTTTTGGTTTTTCAATTTTTCGAAAACTGGGCTTAGGAGGCGTGGTCAAATATTGGAAAAATGGTCAAATTTGTGGCGAGTTGCCTTGATTAAATATTTATCACATTAAAACGGAATGCACCACAATCTCAAAAATTTACATTCTTATGTTTCAACAGATCGTATGAGTAATATTTATGCAATTGATAATACTCATTCGCAACGTTAAAACAAGAAAATACAAGCAAATTACAAAATTGTTATGAAATTTAAAATTCAAATGCGATTTTCTCGAAAAAAAAAACGAAGAAGGCGTTTCTGAATTTTTTTGTGTGGATTGACAAACATCTTAACTTAAATAAAAAAAAAGTGGCCGGATTTTTGATAAATTGACTTTTTTAAAAAATGGAAAATTTCAGAACGGGTTCTGAAAATTAATCGATAGCACATACAAAACTATATAAGAATGTAAATTTTGAGATTGTGGTGTATTCCGTTATAATGTGATAAATATTTAATCAATGCAACTCGCCACAAATTTTACCATTTTTCCAATATTTGACAACGCCTCCTAAGCCCAGTTTTTGAAAATTTTAAAAACCAAAAACGCAATTTTCTTAGTTCCATTAAGGGCTATCCAAAAACCTATTCAGAAATTTACGGGGCACATGTTTTTCTGTAGCGGGACATTTGGTGTGGAATGCCTCATATGCAAATTTTGCTAAAAATTTTGATTTGTTTTTGCAAAGATTTTCGGATAAACTCAGAGAATTTTGAAATAATATACATTTTTAATTGAAAAATTCAAATATAAAGTCATTCGTTGGTTTTTATGGGCAATGCCCATTGGGCATGTACCGCAAAAAGGGTCTTATCTCGAAAAGGGGATTTTATAAATTTTGTATGATGACAGCTTCGTGTTAAAGAGGTCAAAATACAAATGTAATCTAGGAGTATAAAACGAATATAAAAAAAATTAACATCAATTTAACAGTTATTGCTATTTAAAATTTTGAAAAAAATTACGGTTTATTCCACGTTTAAGAAATTTAAAACAAAAACTCTTAAAATTTCTTTCCCTTTTCTTTCAATAGAACTTAAGTTGAGCTAAATCCAATAATTTTAACCGTAGCGCCATTCGATAAAATTTTTGGGTTTTAGGAAAATTTTCACCAAAATTTTGGATTTTTAAAAATATAAATAAAAAAAAGTTAAATTCGGCTTTGCCGAATGTATTAATACCCTCCACAATGTAATAATAGATTATTTGTAAAAACAAATCTGCGGAAAAAATTTTTGGTAAAAAAAAATTCCGCGAATTTTTACAATTGGTTTGTACTTGTAAAAATTCCATTCTGTGTCCAATTCTGTTCATTCTGGTTGGCATATACCAACAGCCAATTTAAAGCATTTTGTATTTTTAGGTTATGTAGAATATTACGAATATCAAAAAATATCTGAAAGCAGTCAAGCGGTTTTCTAGTTATCGCCATTTAAAAGTTTTTAAAAAATTTCGAAAAACGGCGGTTTCTTCCTACGTTAAATTTTTTTTAATTTGTTCAAAATTTTGTTTCCGATGACTACATTATAAAGCCGGAGATAAACTTTCATTTAAATTTAATTTGAGCCAAATAAGAGCATTTTAACCCATGGCACACTTCGATCAAAGTTTAGAGTTTTTTGTAAAAATTTTGTAAAAAAGCACAAAATTGATCGAAGAGCGCCACAGGTTAGAATGATCGGACTTTGTCCAAATTAGGATTACATGAAAGACTATCTTAAGCACTATAAAAGGGTATCATCACTTTATAGTGATGATACTGTAGTGATGTATTTTAAAGGATTGTTAAATGCTTAACTTTTTGGCTTCTTTCCAAAAAAGTACAAAAAAAAGTACCAACAAATGACAAAAAAATGTCTCCTTTGATGCCTCATTTGTATGTAGCATCATGAGAAAGTACCAAAATACTTAAAAATGAGGTATTTCCCACTTCGCGACCTGGGTGACCCCTTTTGTTCCACGATTTGGTAGTTTAATAAATTTCCGCTGTTTCAATCATATTTTACAAAGGGCGCCAAATATCGCTACTCCGCTCAGTTTCTATGCATAGGATCCCCTTTAAGCGCGGATATCCTTTTCAGCAAAAGAAATATATTTATATTTTGTATATGAAGTACGTTGTTATTTTGTTTAACACAAACTAAGTTTTAAGTTTTTTGTTATTAGCGGGTGGGCAATTGAATCCTTTTGTTTTATGTTGGGAATTTTCAAATATGTTGTATACAATGGTATGAAAGTGTGTTTATTACCAGAATTTCAGTTCTAACAATTATGTGCAATATTTTGCTTTTCCATATAGAACTTCTCCATTTTTAGCAGGTGTTTAGTCTTACATATATTTGATATATTGACGCAATTATTATTATTATTTTTTTCTTTTTGGAGTTTTTTTTTAATATTTCTAACCCTACGCGTGTCAACCACATACTGGTACCAATATTGAAAATTTATTACATTAGTATCCGTAGTTCACTGGTTAGCAAATTTCTTTATTAGTTTTGATTTTTTTATACCCTCCACTCTAGTGATAGAGGGTATATATAAGTTTGTCATTCCGTTTGTAACACCTCGAAATATTGGTCTAGGACCCCATAAAGTATATATATTCATGATCCTCGATCGATTTTAAGACGATCTAGCGATGTCCGTCCGTCCGTCCGTCCGTCTGTCCGTCTGTCCGTCTGTCTGTCTGTCTGTCTGTTGAAAACACGCTAACTTTTGAAAGACTTTACGGAGGCTCCTGAAGTTTGGCATATATGTTGGGCATTTACCT
Organism: Pegoplata infirma; assembly: GCA_963921195.1. Taxonomy (NCBI): domain Eukaryota; kingdom Metazoa; phylum Arthropoda; class Insecta; order Diptera; family Anthomyiidae; genus Pegoplata; species Pegoplata infirma. The sequence goes on along the minus strand of OY992537.1, from coordinate 204,097,539 downwards.
GGTCAGGTTGGTATTGCAATCCAGCGAAATCGGTCCAGTGGTTCAAAAGTTATGAGCAAAAGACTGAATTTCGGCAAGGGTTTTTCGTGAATTTATGAGATAAAAAGCACTATAACTTTCGAAAATCAGTTCTGAGGATGCTGAAGCTTGGCATATATATTTTTCGTTCCTCCAGCCTAGTTCGTAAAAAGACCGTGAATATCAGATTAGCTTCACCTTAAATTCACGTGGTGAAAACCCGTTAAACCTGTTTTACAACCATTGGTAAGTCACAAAAATATTTTAAAACGTATTTTTGTCACTCAAAAATATTTTTATACCAAAACAAAAAAAAAAAAATACACTCGAAAAAAATGCTACACTCAAAAAAAAATTTACACTCAAAAAAAAAATTAGTAAATTTTTTTTTAATGTAAAATTCAAAAAAAAATTACACTAAAAAAAAATTTACACTCCAAAAAAAAAATTAGTTTTTTTTTTTCAAAAATTACTAAAAAAAAATTTTACACTCAAAAAGAAATTAGAAAATTTTTTTTGGAATGTAAAATTCGAAAAAAATTTTACACTAAAAAAAAAATTAATTTTTTTTTTTTTTTAAATACTAAAAAAAATAATTTTTACGCAAAATAAAATATTTCTAATCATAACTGTTTTTTTTTTTTCACGTTAGAAAATTTACTATCACTTAAAATGGGCATTGTGGAGGGTATTCATAGATTCGGCCAAGTCGAATTTAACTTTTCTACTTGTTTTTTGTTCATTCTTTATTTCTTTTTAATATCACAATATCACAGGGTTTAGCTATTTTTTGGTATTTTAATACTCATTAGGAGTTTTGCAAAAAAATCTCATTACATCATTTTTTATTTTGGTAATTGTTTTGGAATCATAAAATCTATAATTTTATGCCTTAAAATCAGAGTCATATAAATATTTTATTATAGTTTCAAATACATGCAAAACTGTAATTTGAATTTTGGTGTTTTGTTTTTTCTAATATTAGAATTTTTAATAGTTTTTTAAGTTTGATATGCAAAACAGCTGTTAAAATTCGCAATAAGAACTTTATTAATGTTAGAGTTTTTTTTCTATGAATTTAGGTTAAGTTCAGCTGATATTTGTTCGGCTGTAAAAAGTTAAGTCAAGTTAATTTCAAATCTAATGCAAAGTTAAGCGTTATAAGTAGATTAAAAAAATTTAAAAAATTTCAGAAGAAATTCCTAATTCTTCATATTTAAAATTTAGATATCGCAAAATTAAAAATGAAGAATTCCGACCTCAGTAGACATAAAAGTGAATATTAGGGTGGTCCAAAATGAAATTTTTATAAAAATTTTGAGCTCCACAGGCTGTCTCGTATACTTGGTGCCTAACAACTCCATGTGCAAAGTTTCAGGCGAATTCGTTAAGGTTTAGAGGTCGCTCACTTTTACGTGGAGTTTTCACACAAAAAAATTGGGTTAACTTTAAAGTGGCATCCTCCCTACACTATATTGTAAATATTTTTTTTTTTTTTTTAATCTGAACCCAAATTTAATGCAGATTACGAATCTGTGCTAAAATGAAAAAAATATTGATTACTTTTGGAATTGTTCGCGATTTTGTAAAACTTGGAAAAATCCAAGATTTTAATGATTTTTTTTTTAATTATCGTAAAATAATTCAATTGAAAAATCCAAGTTATTGGATGTTTTTAATCTACTGACCAAGAGCTTTAGTTGTGCAAAGTAAATTAATTTAAACTGCAAAGGATGGTTCATAATCTCGTAAATGAATGCAAAATTGTAGTGATTTTAATTTTTCGCTAATAATAAGTAAATTAAATTATATGTATTAAAACAAACGGTACTGAACATAAGATTATACTCCATAATGTCATATTAATGCAAAAAAAATTATATACACAGTGGGAAATTTTGAAAAATTTTTTATCAAAGTTGCATTGAAAAAAATAAAAAATATGTATCAAAACAAAAAATTTAGAAATTTTAAAATGTTGTTAATATATCTTCGTTTTATTCAATTTTGTATTTTATTTTATAATATGTGCCAAAAAGTATTATTTCCCAAGTAAAAAAAATGATTTATACAATTATGTTGAAATTTATACAATTTTATAAATCGGATGTTTTTTTTAGTTTTTAATAAAAAGGTGAAAAATTAAAATAATAAAAATAAGTTGTTATTGAAAAAAACTTGGAAAATTTTCAAAAAATTGAATCATGGTAAACTTTATATAAAACACTTAGAAAATATTCTCATAAAAAATTGTCTTTGAAAAACATAGAAAAATTTTAAAAATTGAGTTAACATAAAATTTTATATAAAACAATTAGAAAATATTTGCGATAAAAAAAATGTTCCTTTAAAAAACTTAAAAAATTTTAAAAAATGGAGTCATATAAAATTTTATATAAAACACTTAGAAAATATTTGTGAAAAAAATATTCGTGCTTGGGAAAACTTAGAAAAATAAAAAAATATGGAGTCTCGTGACAAAAATATGTTATTGGAAAATACTTAGAAAAATTAAAAAATAACACTGCGGAACACTAAAAAATAAACAAGAGTTACGGACATCATTTCTATATATTTCGGACATGGTACAGTTTTCTTGCAAAATGTCGTTAAAGACTTGCTGATTTCGAGCCAGTTTTTTAATAAAAAAAATTGCAAAGTAAATGGTTTATAAATTTTATGACATGGAAAACAAAGATATGACTTGTAGCAACATATCTTATGCAAATTTAATTTAAAGCTTTTCAATTTAATCCCTTAAATTCGCGAATTTCTTCATTTTTTAAGGTTTTCGCGAAATTAACAGCCAAATTGGTCTTTGATAAAAAACTTGCTTTTATTGAATCAAAAATGCATCCCTAACAATACGAATAGTGGACAAAAAACAGCTATGTTATATGGACCATCATGATGAAAATCGCGAAAAACCGTTTTTTTTGTAAATGCCAGCATCACTTTACGAGATGATTTAAGGTTCCATCTTTTAGTATATAATGTGGGAACCTTAAACAACTAACTGACCACAAATTCGGCCAAAAAAGTTTTCATTTGCAAAAGTTATCTTAACAAAAACTTTTATTTCAGTGTTTGCGATACAATAATTATAGTTTTTGTTAAGATAACTTTTGCAAATGAAAACTTTTTTGGACAAATTTTGGGTCAGTTCATTGTTTAAGGTTCCCACATTATATACTAAAAGATGAAGCATCAAATCATCTTCTAAACTGATGCTGCCATATACAAAAAAACGGTTTTTCGCGATTTTCATCATGATGGTCCATATAACATAGATGTTTTTTGTCCACTATTCGTAGTGTCATGGACGCCTTTCTGATCAAAAAAATGCAAGTTTTTTATCAGAGACCAATTTAGCGGTTAATTTCGCGAAAACTTAAAAAAATGAAGAAATCCGCGAAGTTAAGGGCTTAAGATGAAAAGCTTTAAACCAAATTTATATTAGAAATATTGCTACAAGTTATATCTTTGTTTTCCATGCCATAAAATTTAAAAATCATTAGCTTTGGAATTTTGTTTGTTAAAAAAGCAGCTGAAAATCAGTCAATCTTCAATGACATTTTACAAGAAAATTGTACCATACATCGAAAAACGGAGTACGCCATTCGTTTCAGCATGTCCGAAATATATTGAAATGATGGTCGTACCTCTTGTTTCCTAAAATAGTGGTTAGTTTTGTCACGCAGTGTAATGGAGGCATATAAAATTTTATATAAAACACTTAGAAATTTGGAATGATGCATGGGACCAGATGTTGCAAAATATAGTTATGTATGGCCAGGGGCGTATCCAGGATTTTATTTCGGTGGGGGCCCAAAATTTTTTTAATATTTTTCTTTTACAAACAATTTACATAACAGCACATGTTTTAGAATTTTTCTCGATCTTTTCCTTTAACTGAATGTAACACAATCAGATTCTTAATTTTTGAGTAAGTTAAAAACTGTTGGGGGAAAAAATTTAATTTTTTTTATATTTTAAAATTTTTTGAGAGTCTTAAGCCTTTTTTTTTTGATGTGTGAATTGTATCAGATGCTGATACATTTTCACAAAGAAGATTATCAGAATCTGAATTTATTTTTCAAAGAAAAGTCTAACAAAAAGATTCTATGACAATTTCCTGTTGAGACAGTTTTTGTTATAGCAAAAGTCAAAGACTCTAAATCATATCTCCAATGGAAAACATTTCTCGGAAAAAAGTCACTTTAGAAAATGATTCTATAAACATATTCATAAAATACTTTTCCAAAAGAAAAGACTCCGATTGTAAGGCATTTTCCCAGAATCTGAGATATAGCACATTTTCTCAAATTCTGAAACATTCTACACAAAAAGATTTAGATCCTGAGAAAATCTTCGCTTTTTCTATAAGAAAGATTCTGAGACCTTTTTAAAAAGAAAACAGTATAAAAAAAGTCATAGATTCTAAAACATTTTTCCTAAAAAAAATTCTGGGATTCTGAGAAAATTTTCCTATAAAAAAAATTCTAAAATTCTTACACATTTTTCCTATAGAAAACTTCTCAGATTCTTAGACATTTTTCCTATAGAAAAAGTTTCAAAATTTCTTAGATTCTAAGACATTTTTCATATCGAATAAGTCTCAGATGCTTAAACACTTGTCCAATAGAAAAAGTTTCAAATTCTTAGACATTTTCCTATAGAACAAGTCTCAGATTCTGAGACATTTTACCTATAGGAAATTGTCAAGAGTTTTCTTCTAAAAAATGTTTTTCATATAGAAAAAGCCTCAGATTCTGAGACATTTTTCCTTAAGAAAAAGTCTCAAATTCTAAAATATTTTTCCCATAGAAAATACTCAGATTCTGAGACATAATTCTTATAGAAAAATATATTTTTACAATAGAAAAAGTCTCAAAAAAAAAAATCTCAGCTTGTGTCTCTAAGACATTTTTCCTATACACAAAATCTTAGATTTTGAGATAATTTTCCTTAAGATTGATTCTGAGACATTTTTCGTAAAAAAATCTTAGATTTTGAGACATTTTTCAGATTCAGAGACATTATTCCTATAGAAAGTTCTCAGATTCTGAAACATTTTTCATATAGAAAAGCCTTTGATTCTAAGAGTTTTTTACAGAAAAAGTCTCAGATTCTGAGAAAAGTCTTAGAATCTAAGTAAAAGGCCAATATTTTAAGACATTATTCCTATAGAAAAAGTCTTAGATTCTCAGACATTGTTCTTATAGAAAGTTTTAGATTCTGAGACATTTTTTTTTAGAAAAGTGTAAGATTCTAAGATATTTTTTTTATGAAATAGTCTCGTTCTGAGACATTTTTCTAAAGACAAAGTCGCATTTTAAGATTTGACTACATTTTACTTACAATTAGGTCCATTTTTTATGTATATAAAACTTCAGGTTCTAAGAAATTTTTTCATTAGAATCTTAAGTTGAAAAGTTTCAAATTTTAAGAACAAATTTTCAGATTTTGAGATTTTTCTTAACAGAAAAATTTTCAGTTTCAAAATCTTTTCTTCAAAAAATTTTAGATTCTTAATGTTTTTCGATTTTTTTTAAGAAGTTTTTTAATATTGTACTTGTTATTTGATACCAAATCCTGAAATTTATGAAATCATTTCGGGGGGGCCCGGGCCCCCCCCGATACATAGTCTGACAATACATAGTCTGACACATGATCATAAATGAAATAATATGACTATATAAAAGCATATAATATCATATTAAATTATTTTTACTCCGGTTGTTCAAATATCGCGAAAAGTCGCGAAAACCGCGATTCTGAATAGAATTTGGATTTCATAATCCTAATTTACCCCAATTATGTATTAGATTTGATCAGCCACAATCACAAAAAATATAAGTATTTCCATTAATAAATTTTTATGTTTTTTTATTAAAATAATTAACTTTAGCGGCTTGGAGCGACCTTAAGAAAAAAACATTTTTTAATGGTTTTTTGGGCAGAATTTATTGTTTTTCAAGTACACTAAGAAAATAATGTCATTAACTGTTTTGTAGGTTATTTTAAAAATTAATCAGTAAAGTTATTTTAAAAGAAAAATCTTTAATTTTATTATAAATTTCTTGTTCTTTACTGTTTCTGTAGTTTAAAAAAAATAATTTACTGTCTTAAAACTGAAATTTCTGTTACAGTCAATTTCGCTAGTAAAAAATTATTCTATAGTTTTACTGTTTTTCAATATAAAATAAGTGAATATTCACTATTTTTTTAATGTTTTGGATAGTCATTAAATTAACATTAAAAATTGACTGTAATATGTTTTTATTTTAAATGAAAAAATAGTGGAATGGTTTTTAAATAAAATTTCATTTGTATTAAGTGAATATTCACTGGAATAATTTTTTGAGTGTAGGTATAATTGTAGCCTTGTGGAGCTCGCGATTTACAACATTTTGTTTTTTGGATCACTAGAAAGCAAGATACAGTCCAAACCAAAAGAGCTGCAAATTTGGTATATGAGTGTATTACTTAAGTGCAAAAAAGTATTTTACATTTTGGAGAGTATAAAAGATTTGGCACAGAAGAATTTAACACTTACTTGGCGAAGAAGTAGTTTAGGTCAAAAAAAAAAATAAAAAAAATATTTTGTAATGAAAAAAATTTTGCTGAAAAAAATTTGACAAAAAAATGTTTCTGATGAAGAAAAAAATTTGTTGAAAAAAAAAAAATTTAATGAAAAAAAAACTATGAAAAATAAAATTTACGATAAAAAAAATTATGAAAAAAATAAATTTGTTGATGAAGAAAAAAAAATTAATAAATTTTTTTTTTATGAAACAAAAATGTGGATAAAAACTTTTTTTGTTTTATATAAAATAAAAATTTGATAACAAAAAATATTTTGATGAAAAAATTACAAGAAAAAATTTTGTTGAAAAATATTTAGGTTACGTTTTATTCACCAGCTGGTGAAAAACGTTTTTATTTTCCAGCAGGTGAATTATTATCCAAGTTACAAATCGAAGTTACTAACATGTTTGGTTTTAAGAAAATTAAAACAGTAATTCTTATTTTCTTTTTTTTTTTAGTCGGTCAAACCTGCATCATTTTTAGAATTAGACAACAGCCTAAAAACATTATCATGTGAAAAACTCGATTTCTTAACGGATGCTCCATCAGTATACCAGTTTTGCCATCTTACCCTCTCGAAATTTAAATTTATAAAAAAACTAAAGAGATTGCTAAATTCGGCAGTGCCAAATCTATCATACCCTCCAACATGTACAAAAAAAAAAAATCTTGGGCGTTTTTGAGGGAGGGCGGCTCTTGGCGGGGGTGGCTTGTGGACACCTCCACCTCTTGTGAAAAATGTTTTGAAATTAATTTTTTTACTAAAAAATTGTATTGGACTACATTTAATTGTTTTTTTAATTATTTTCTAATAACAACGCCCACAAAAAGGGGGAGAACTAAAAAAACGACAATTCACTGTTTAATCTATTTAACCTTCGTACAAGCCAACTCTTTTATATACTCAACTCTTTTGTATACATAGATAACATCATTTAAGATAATTTTTATCTAAATCTGTTTAACCTACTTACAAGTATCTCATAAAGAATTACATATTTTTACCAGTCGTTGATATCAATGTACAAAAAGAAGAATTACTTAATAACATGAGCAAAAACCGGTTTAAATATCTCTACTAAAAAAAAAACAGTTTTCACTTACATACATTTGTTGTTGTTGTTTAAATAATAAAAGTATGACTAAAGCTATGTTTACACCATACCACTGAGTCGTATGATTTTCATGAAAAAGCAAGTTTTTTTTATAGCATAATTTAAGGCATGTAATATATATAGGATTGTTTTTTAAAAGCGACGAAAAACTTTACATTTTGGTAAATTTATAAACTTAATATTAAATAAATTGTTATATTTGTTTATAAATTTAGCAAAATGTAGAGTTTTTTGTCGCTTTTTGATAACAACCATATATTTACTACATGCCTAAAATTATGCTATAAAAAACATTGCTTTTTCATAAAAATCATATGACTCAGTGGTATGGTGTAAACATACCTTAAATTATATGTTTAGCAAAGTCATTTTAATATTCTATGTTACTTTAGAGTGGCATTTTTCTTCAAATTTTAATTTTTGCCAGTGTGATACAAATTTCTTTGTTACGTTAGAGTGTAATTTTTTTCCACTTTTCAATGTCCGGGAAAATTTTTATTTAACAAGGTACAAAACGTGTCTGGTAAAAGTGTCGGCGATCAAAGTTTTGGATTTTTTTAATAGTAAAATTTTAATTCTAATTCGATAAACACAAATATCAAAAAGCTTTTAAAATCGGTCGAATCGCCATGTGAAATTTGAAAAAATGGCGGTTTTTTCCTACGTTCAAGAAGTTTAAAAAAAAAGAAGAAGTTTTAAAATTTGTAATTCTTGACCTTTTCTAAGACAAACTTTCATATGAGTCAAATTCGACCATTTTAGGCCGCCGCTTCCTTTGATCAAAGTTTTAAATTTTTAGAAAATTTCAACTTTATTTGGATTTGGTCGGATTTGGTTTAAATTAAGTTTAACTGAAAGTTTGTCACAAACTTTATGAAATTTTCAACTGAAAAAAGTTTTCGGATTTTCTTTTTTAAATTTCTTATATTTATTTTTGACAAAAAATCCGTTTCACCGATTTAAGATATTTTTAGTGTAAGTTTTCCAAAAATTTAAACTTTTTTCAAATGTCGCCACCATTAATAGATGATCCGATTGGGATGAAATTAATGTTTGTCTTAACCTTTGCACTACCAAACCACCCCCCCCCCCCCCCCAGGTGGTTTTCTTTGATATAAGTTCCCAGCAAAAAAAGAGCTTACCATTCACTACAAAATTCACCACAACTTATGAACCAGATGTACTTCTTCTTCAACTGAAACATTGATGAATTTAATATGGGCGTGACACACAAAGTATGTTCTTTTTATCGCCACTTTTCAGTGGCGAAAGATTGACACTTAAGTATAACATATATCACTAGTGTTTTTATCACAACTTCTGAAGTAGTGATCCGGATGTTAATATAACTTGACCTTTTGGAAGCACTTTTTTCATCAATTCTTTAGAAGTTCATATTTCTTGGCATTTTGGGTGTGATTATGTCATTTTTATTTGGTGATTTAGAACTTCTACATTAGAAGTTCTTTTTTTACTTATTTTTGTAAGATTGATTGAAAAAGTATTTTTTTGTAATATTTACACTAAAAACACTGTTCGACAGCAAAAACCTTCCAGTGAAATTTCTAACTGGTCCTTATAGATTTTAGTCTCCTGCTTCCAAATCTACCGTCCCAATTTTTCTAGCACGTACCGTTTTTGAGATATTCGCTGTTAAAAATTAAAAAAAACACTTTTAGGGGCCACTGTTACGTATTCTTACGTTGTTTCCACGAAATAGGACTTGATTTCATATAAAATGGACCTCCTGATTCCAAAAATGCAATCCACAATTTTCAAGCATGTTCGTAACAGTAGAGTTTGAGTTTTTCAAACGCCAATATTTCAAAAACAGTACGCGATAGAATAATTTGGATGCCAGATTTGGAGTAAAGATGCCTTATTTTTATTAAATCGAGTTCTATTGTGTTTGAGCAACTTAAAAATACGTTACAGAGGAGACCCAAATATTTCAATATTAAAACGCGAATATCTTAAAAACCTTACGTGATAAAAAAATAATTTTCATTGATAACCCGAGTAAAAAAGTTTTTATATAGTTGTATATAATTTTATAAACATCATATATGAATATATAGAATTATATAGAATTTGATGTGAAAAATGAGTCGATAAAACCATATAAAATTTTATCAATGTTACTTATGTTTTGATTAATTTTTTATATAATTTTATGCGAAATTTGGACCCCTATTTTTATTTAACAACAGCAAATTTATATAATCAGATATAATTATATACAACTATATCAAATTATATAAAACAATATATAATTTTATAAAGTTATATAAAATTATATCAAGTTTTATATAAATCATAAAATTTTGTTTTAATTATATAAAATTATATATAATTTTATGTAACTTTATATAGTTTTATACAGTTTTATACAATTGTATATATTTTTATATAATTACATCTGATTATATAACATTGCTATTATTATATAAAAATAAGGGTCCAAATTTCGCATAAAATTATATAAAAAATTTATCAAAATATAAGAAACATTGATCAAATTTTATATAGTTTTATCGACTCATTTTTCGCATCAAATTCTATATAATTCCATTTAATCATATATGATGTTTATAAAATTATATACAACTACACTCTAATCAAAATTTGTTGAAATTTACCCAATTTATAGTAGGAAACTGGACTCCTACTATAAATTGGGTAATTTTACTCTGAATGTGTAAATTGAATATATTGAATACATGTTGTCAATTTAAATAAAAAAGAGGTAAATAAAATATAACAAAAAAAAAAAAACATGCGGCGCCAGCCAGCATCGAACTCGCCACCTTCTGATTTGAAAGTAAACTTCTTAACCACTACGCTACGGAAGCTTATACTTTTATCTGGCGTTTTAGTTATTTAACATGTGTGGATGTATGTTGTTCGACAATTTTATTTACGCATTTGTGTGTAAAATATTTGAATTAACGGATAACATTTTTAATTTGCTGTGTTTAATTGGTTTGATTTTATTATACGCATTTAGTGTTTATATTAACACATAATGCCTACTATTCAACAAAAATTTACCCAATTTATAATAGTAAGTTTACATGGGTTTTTTAGAGTGTATATAGGAACTTTTTTACTCGGGAATCTAACGTATATACTTCGAATTAAAAAAGGAGTAATTATAGAGATCACAAAACTATAAAAATTCATGGCGAATTGATTCACAAGTTTGTTTTGACCACAAGCCTATACCTAAATTTTCTAAAAAGCTTAAACAATATTTCATAGTGTGATGCAGCAACATCCGCTTTAGTTCGTTAATGTATTTATTTTATTTAGGACCAACTTTTTTTGATATAAGATATGAAATTTGAAAAATTTATCAATAATCGATTTTCGTCTTTTCGATTTTTTAAGCTCTAAATAAAGAGAAATGAAATGCCATTACCAAATTTTGTCACCATTTTTGCAAAACCTAAATCTATTTGAAGCTGGACGTAGAAAAAATTTCATACTTCGTGTATCACCCTCATTCTAATTGTTTCAGTTGAAAAAGAAGTTCATATGTTGTGGTGATTTGATTTGATTCCTAATAGTGCGTTTACACTGGTCCTCTAAGCTAGCTTAAAGTAGATTGTGGCTCCAATCCAGTTTCAATCTATTAGATTGCCCATACAAATTTATTTTTTTCAATCTAGTAGTTTAGACTCTAATCGGCAAACGCAATCTGGTAAAGTTAGATACAACTCTGTATTTCTATTATTTGCATTTTCCAACACTGAAAAACATCGACACAAAGCCTGCCGTTTTGATGACGCCGCCAAATATGTTTATGCCGCTGTCATTGTTATTTGTAAACGCCGTTCCTGTCCTTGTTAATCATACGACGACTAATTACCGTCGCTGCCTTTTGACGCAGTCACACATATTTATTACCAACTTTTTGTTATAAATGCCAATCTTAATCTTCTCAAATGTAAAAAATGCCAATGTAAACGGTACAGATTGCAAAGAGGATTAAAATCGCTATTTACTAGATTAGAAATCCAATGTAAACGCACTATAAGAACATATGAGAAAGGTACTTCAAAATCATTAAGCAAAGAACTGGTGAAAGATGTTTTTATTGTTATTTTGTAGCATTTTTGGAAGTGATTTTAAAAGTACTTCCTACGGAATATGAAGTTCGGCACCTATCACTACTTTGTATGCAGTGAAACCACTAATTCTTTTTGAACCACTTCGTTTATTTTTTGCTGGGTTTTTACTATGGGTAATTCCAAAAATTTTCGCCCCACTGTTCGGAAACATGCCTTTGGACGCCACTGAGAATTTGGCTCATAGATATCCACGTTTATATGAGATATGTTGCATTTTTGGATTTTCAAAATTTGCTGTAGTTTTCAAATTATCGCGGGTCAAAATTCGACTTTTTTAGCAAAAGTCAGAAAAATACATGACGTTTAACGTGCTCTAACTTTTTAACTAGTAATCCGATTATCACAAGTAATGGCTCATATGAAAGCTTAGTTCTTCTTCTTTTAGGAAATATTTTCAAAAGCATACGGTTTTTTTTCAGAAGTGTTGCAAAAATTAAAAAACATTTTTTTTTTGCGAATATTTAAAAAAACACATCTTCGATTTTTTAAAAAAAAAGTTTGGTGATAAACAATACTGTTTTGTACAACATATCCAAAATTCAGAGTGGGATCCCAATGGGATCAAAAAATATTCTGGTTTTAGTACGAAGTTCTTAAATTTTACCTTAGAAAATTAAAATTTTATGTTTCTTCAATATAAAAATTTAAATTTTCAAAGAAAATTATACTATTAAAATTTTGAAAAACATTCAAAACATTAGAAATTTAAATTTTCTAAGGGAAAAATATGAGAACCTCGTACTTAAAACAGAATAGTTTTTGATCCCATGGAGATCCCACTCTGAATTTTGAATATGTTATACAAAACATTGTTATTTTTCACCAGATTTTTTTTTAAAAAAATCGAAGATGTGTTTTTTTAAATATTCGAAAAGAAAAAATGTTTTTGCATTTTTGCATCATTTCTGTAAAAAAAACTGTGTTATTTTAAAAATATTTTCTAAAAGTAGAACCCCAGCTTTCACATGAGCCTAAATTTGTGAAAATCGGGTCATTGGTTAAGAAGTTACAGCTCTTTAAACGTGATGTATTTTTCTTACTTTTGCTTAAAAAGTCAATCTTTGACCCGCCATAATTCGTTAAATACACCAAATGTAAAAAAACGATATATGGTACATATATCATATTTATGAGGGCTATCTATGTGTCAAGGTTCAAATTAATCTGAGACACCATTTCCAAAAATTACTAAAAGTTGAGCTAAATTTTCTGGAATGGCCCCTATATATGTAAACAAAAATTTTTGGTAGTGCGAGGGTTAAGCTCTATGATAGGATCAAGAATAAAAATTTTAAGATTTAACTAAAGTTTTTATTTATTTCGGTTTGAGTGCATATTAATTATTTCTGAGAAATAATTATTATTATTTTTTTCTCATTGTACAACAAAAATAATTATTTCTCAGAAATAAATAATTGGACTCAAACCGAAATAAATAAAAACTTCAGTTATAAAGTATAAAGTCCAACAATATATAAAACAATTTTAAGATTTTTTTAAAAGATTCTTGAACATAGGAAAAACCTGCTTTTTATGCAAATTTCAAGTGGCGATATCTCAAAAAACGTTCGCCTGGTTTTAAAGAATTTTTGACATTCATGTTCAGTGAATCAAAAATTATAAATTTAAAGTGGCGCAAGATATTTTTTTATTGTTTTTTTTTTTTTTTTTTAAATTTTTAATAATCCAAAACATTGATCGCTGCACATTGGGTTCAAATGGTACCAAAGTGGCGATTAATTGAAATTTATAAATGAAGTTTTTGTTATAAGTTTTGGTATGGGGTAAAAGTAGATAAAATTCTGCAACGATAGTTATCAAAATCAATAACCTAAGTTGTTTACTTTTTTTTCGGTGAGCTGTCAAAGTTAGCAAATTATTGCAGTCTTTGAAAAAAGTAAAAAAATTAAAATTTTTTACAATTCAAGCGATTATTAGTAGTATTAAATCTTTTAAAAGAAAATCTTTTATAATGGAACCTTAAACAACAGGTATTAAACTAAATTGCAATTTTTTTTTTGTTTATAAAAATTGGGTCTTAACATTTTTAATAATTTTTTTAAAAAGGACCCGAAATTGGGATATTTTCCCCATTTAATGGGCCACACATATTAAGTTAGTAATAGTTGAATTTAGTTTTGTGGATTTCAAAAAAGTATAGGATATCAGCTTTTATTTAAAAGAAAAAAAAGTACAGACAATGCCCGGCCCTTTTTTTTTATTCCCATTTTTTTGTAAAAAGTCTGGGTATCGTTTATTAAACAATACCATTATATGTGTGTTTATACCCTTCAACTACGGTATGGCTTACACTCACTTTGTCATTCCGTATGTAACGCATCGAAATATGGGTCTAGGACCCCATAAAGTGTATATTATTGATCACTGATCGATTCTAAGACATTCTGTGACTAATAGTGTGTCCGTCCGTCCGTCTGTTGTTGAGCACACCATAAAGTACATAAAACAAGAGCTAGAATCCTGAAGTTTGTCACAAATATGTATAATGGTCATATACTGGTTAAGTTCTTGAACGAGCAAAATCGGTCCAGGGGGGAAAAAGTTCCCCCTTGAAGAACTAAAACTACTTCAGAAAAATATTTTTTTACAAGTTTTATTTGTATATTTGTTCAATAAATGAAACATTTTAATGCCATATGAAGTTCATCGACCTGAATTTGAACCAAGGGGGATCAGGAAAGCAAATTTTTTTCGGTCCGCCCCTTTTTGGGGGCGTGTATAGAAAAAATTATTTAAATAATGATAAATTTTTATTAATTAGGTGCAAAAAATGACATCTATTTTTTGGAAACGTTTATCGCGAGGGGAAGGTGTCCCCCATATTCTCCCGGGAAACAACCCCCCCCCCTACCCCAAAAAAACGTCCCCTCCATTTGTTTTTTGTAGCTTTATTACATGTTCAAGAGTTTCGTGTTTTTTTCCAAAAACAAAAAAACGACTAAAAGATAAAAAAAAAAAACATTTTGTTAAAATTTTTTTTCTCGAATGCTGTGTTTTTATGTATTTTTGATAATTCGTTAATAAAAAACTACAATATTCCCATAAATCACTTTTTTTCAGATAAATTTGTACATTTATGAGATTTTATGAAAAACAAAAATTGGATTTTAAATAAAATTTAAAATAATATAAATACATATTATGCGTTCTTTCTTTAATTACTTTGATAGCACATTATGTACACTTAAATTCCCATTTTTCTTTTATTAATTTATCGCTTTTCATTCCAAAGTTACAGCAAAAATTGTGAACTATAACCCTTTTTTCCGAAAAACAAAAAAACGCCTAACAGGTTAAAAAAATTTTTTTTTCCAATTTTTTTTTTCCAAAATGTGTATTTTTATCTGAATTAATCGCCATTTTAGGTACCATCGAACCCAATGTGCGCTGGTCACAACGGTGTTAGTTAATGCAATTGGCCTGAAATATGTACCACATGTTTTTAAGGCGTAGTAGAATTAAAATTTGTGCGCACGTTGAAAATCGGAAATATTTTTTTTTCAAACAAAAAAATGTCCGTCTAATGTAACGTACATGAATGTGAAACAAATTGTAAATATATGTTGTTAATAATTGACATGTTAAACTAAACTCACGATAAGAGTTTATTAACTTATATCTATATGATTAGATTGTCTGGTTAAATGTTTTTTTGTATTAAAACTGACCTATAACAGTGAGTAATCACTTTTTTTGTGGGTTCAAATTCCAATTTTTATTAAATCATGACTTTTCAATGCTTTCAAATGCTAAACTTTCTTGTGAGAAAAAAAATTCTTGTGAGAAAAAAGGCACTTTTTGAAAAAAAAGTAAAAAAAATGATTTTTCAAAATCAAATAATTTTTTTTTTTTTTTTAAAGATTTTGGAAATTTTTTAATATTTACATTCATCGTGCCAAAATTAATAATAAAAAATAATGAATCTTAAGATATATTAATTTTTTAATTTTTCAAAATTTTAAAATATTGGGGGAAATTTTTCAAAAACCCAAAACTTTTATCGAAGGGCGCGGCGCCTCAGCTCTGTTTGACTATATAAACTAGCGACTAACAAAAAAGAAAATGGGAATTACTGCTTACATTTTCTTAAAACCAAAAAGGTTTGTAACTTTGATTTGTAACTCGGATAATAATTCACCTGCTAGTGAATAAAACCGTTTTTCACCAGTTGGTGAATAAAACGTAAAATAATTACTACTATTTTGTAAGAAAATTTTTTTTTCATCAAATTTTTATTTTTTTTTTCATCAATATTTTTTTTTTATCAAATATTTTATTATACCAAATTTTTGTTTTTGTAATTTTTTTTCATTAATTTTTTTTTTTCATCAAAATTTTTTTTTTTTTTCAATAATTTTTTTTTTAGCAAAAAAAAATTTTTTTTCACAAAAACTTTTTTTTATAATTTTTTTTTTACTTCAATAATTTTTTACTTCAATAATTTTTTTTATCAAATTTTTTATTTCAAAAAATGTTATTCTCATCAATTTTTTTTATCCTTTTTTTCATCCAACTTTTTTCTCAATTTTTTCAAAATTTTTTTTCATAAATTTTTTTATATCAGAACATTTTTTTTTTAATCAAAAAAATTTTTTGTTCATTAAGATTTTTGTTTTTCATATATTTTTTTTATAAATAAAAAAAATATTTTTTCATAAAAAATTTTTTTCTTAACCAAAAACTTTTTTTCATCAAAAATTCTTTCTCACCAAAAATTTTGTTTTCATCAAATTTTTTTTAACATTATTTTTTTTTTCATCAATTTTTTTTTGTTTTCACAAACATTTTTTTCATAAATTTTATTAAAATCAAACTTTTGATCAATTTTTTTTGTAAATTTTTTTTTATCAAAATTTTATTTCACCAAATTTTTTTTTTCAATAATTTTTTTCATCAAATTTTTTTTATTTCATATTTTTTATACCCTCCACTCTATTGAGAGAGGGTATATATAAGTTTGTCATTCCGTTTGTAACACATCGAAATAATGGTCTTTCACGCTAACTTTTGAAAGACTTTACAGAGGCTACTGAAGTTTAACATATATGTTGGTCATTTACCTGGTCAGGTTGGTATTGCAATCCAGCCAAATCGGTCCAGTGGTTCAAAAGTTATGAGCAAAAGAGTAAATTTCGGCAAGGGTGTTTCGCGAATTTACGAGATAAAAAACACGATAACTTTCGAAAGACAATAATGAGAGCGCTGAAGCTTGACGTGTATCTTTGCCATTCCCCAGGTCTGTTTGATATTAAATTTCAGCTCAATCGGTCCAGTGGTTCAAAAGTTATAAGCAAAAACCTGAATTTCTGATAAGTTTCATCTTAAATGCCACGTGTTTAACAAGTTTTAAAAGCATTGGCGGTAACTTAAAAATGCTTTTCAAACTTGTTTAGTTTTAAAGCAATGCTTTTTAAACTTGTTTAGTTATAAAAGCATTGGTATTTTAAAAATTACACTCGAAAAACATTTTACACTCAAAAAAAATTTTACACTCAAAAAAAAATTTACACTCAAAACAAAAATTTAGTTTTTTTTTTTTTTTTTACAAAAATGACAATATTTTGTGAACATACGTACGTCCATTCACTCAGAAATATTTTTACAGTAAAAAAACATTACACTCGAAAAAAATTTTACACTCAAAAAAAAATTAGTAATTTTTCTTTAAAAAAAAAAAAAAAAAATGACAAAAATAGATTTTTTTACTCAAAATAAAATATTTCTAATCAAAATTGTTAATTTTTTCACGTTAAAAAATGTACTATTCCTTAAAAAATGCATTGTGGAGGTGGAGGGTATTCATAGATTCGGCAAAGTCGAATTTAACTTTTCTACTTGTTTTTTTTTTCATTTCAATTCTTTAATTTTTTACTTCAATTCTTTTTTTATCAATTTTTTTATTACAACAAATTTTTTCTCATCAAGCTTTTTTATCAATTTTTTTTTTTTTCATCAGAACATTTTTTTCCCATCAAAAAATTTTTTTTTGTTCGTTAAAATTATTGTTTTTCATATTTTTTTTTTTAAATATTTCTTCATAAAAATTTTTTTTTTTTATCAAACATTTTTTTCTCCACCAAAAACTGTTTTCCATCAAAAATTTTTTCCCCAAAACAACAACATAAGTTTCTCATTCCGTTTGTAACACCTCGAAATATTGGTCTGGGACCCCATAAATTATATATGGGGCATTCCATGCCAAATCACTCACTTTTAGGCCCGACCCTTTATTTTTGGATATGTTTTAGTACGTATTAAATGCAACTTGCAGCCAAATTTTCAGCCTTTTATACAAAGGTGGTGTTGAGTAATCAATTTTTCAAAATGGCGATTTTTTCCAAAAAATTAAAAAATTTAAATTTTCAATCAATTTTGACCAGTAAAAAATATAGATATTTTAAAAAAAGTTGGACAACGTTTTGTTGGTATTTAAATGTTGTTTTAGAAAAAAAATGTGAAAAAATTATTCGAAGTAATTATCACTTATTTTTTGACGTTTAAAAATTAAAATCGACTTTTTGAAAAAGTCCGAAACCTTCGATTGTTTTGTAAAAAACTATAAGAATTCTACTCTAAATTATGCAACTTTTAAGCCATAACTCGAGATGTGATCACAATTCTTTCTATTTTTTTTTTAATTTTTAAAATTGCATCTTTTATGTTTTGGCTCTGATTTATTTTATATGGAGCTCAAAAAAAAAAAAAAAAATGGTAGATACTGACCCTAACTTACCCTAAATATATTCATTTGGAGGTAAATATACGTCTCACAAAAATTTGGGACGATCGGACATGTGTAAGGCGCTTAGCATGGTCCTTGAAGTTTAAAAAACGGATTACAAGGAAAAATATGAATTTTTTTCTGTTTTCGCAATTTCTTTGGTATTTTAAGTTAAGTTTTAATTCAAGTGATTACAGAATTATGATGTGGAGTAAAATGCCTTTCTAATAAGGTACTAAAAACTAAAATCGGTTGAAAATCAGCCAAGTTATTACAACTTCCCCAGGCATCTAGCGTGTGCCATACAACTTGATTAAAAAATACGAGGCCCTTTTTTTAAATTTATTGAAATTTTCTACTATAATAACATTTTTTTATTATTCATGTTTCAGTGTAATATTTTTTTGACTTTTCCAAATTTTAAAACAAAAAAAATATTTTTTTTTTTTAAATAGAGATTTCAAAAGGGTTTGGAAAATGCAGGCATTTTTAGCACTAATTTTAAAAATGTTAGCAAAACACAATATGAAAAATACTTGTCATCTAATAACATTTGAATTTGAAGAATAAAAAAATGTTATTACAGTAGAAAATTTCAAAGAATTTCAAAAATCGGATTGTATTGATTAATCAAGTTGTCTGCCACACGTTAGATGCCTGGGGAAGTTGTAATAACTTGGCTGATTTTAAACCGATTTCGGTTTTTATGACCTTAATAGAGAGACATTTTACTCTACATTTCACTTCTGTAACCATTTGTATTCAAAATTAACTTAAAATACCAAAAAAATTAAGAAAACAGAAAAAAATGCATATTTTCCCTTGTAATCCGATTTTCAAACTTCAAAGCCGATGCGGCACGCCTTACCCATGTCCGATCATCCTAAAATTTTCTGAGACGTATTTTTACACCCAAGTTAATATATCTAGGGGAAGTTACGGTCAATATTTACCAAATTATTTTTTTTGGAGCACCATATAAAATAAACCAGAGTCAAAAAAAAAAAGTGCAATTTTCAAAATTTGAATAAAAATAGAACGAATTACGATCACATCTCGAATTATGACTTAAAAGTTGCGTAATTTAGAGTAGAATTTTTTGACATTTTAAAAAAAAATCGAAGGTTTCGGACTTTTTCAAAAAGTCGATTTTAATTTTTATACGATAA
The DNA here is from genome assembly GCA_963921195.1 of Pegoplata infirma. Lineage (NCBI taxonomy): Eukaryota > Metazoa > Arthropoda > Insecta > Diptera > Anthomyiidae > Pegoplata > Pegoplata infirma. The sequence goes on along the minus strand of OY992537.1, from coordinate 204,077,771 downwards.
AAAACAAGTGATAATTACTTCGAATAATTTTTTCATATTTTTTTTCTAAAACTACATTTAACTACCAACAAAATGTTGTCCATCTTTTTTTAATATATCTATATTTTTTACTGGTCAAAATTGATTGAAAATTTAAATTTTTTCATTTTTTGGAAAAAATCGCCATTTTGAAAAATTGATTACTCAACACCACCTTGGTATAAAAGGCTGAAAATTTGGCTGCAAGTTGCATTTAATACGTACTAAAACATATCCAAAAATAAAATTAATCGAATGGGGTCGGGCCTAAAAGTGAGTGATTTGGCATGGAATGCCCCATATATTTATGATCCTCTATCGATTGTCCGCGATGTCCGTCCGTCCGTCTGTCTGTCTGTTGAAAACACGCTAACTTTTGAAAGACTTTACGGAGTCTCCTAAAGTTTGGCATATATGTTGGGCATGTAGCTGGTCAGCTTAGTGTTGTCATCCAGCGAAGTCGGTCCAGTGCACAGTGCCACATTTGGCCAATCTAGCACGACAAAAATCAAAAAAAAAAGTTCCCCGATTTTCATGATATGTTTGTATGTATTAAAGAACATTCCTAATAGCACGGAAATAATCATATAAGATCGATAATTCTGTTCGTTACTAACAGGTGGGTGCATAAAGTTGCATCTTGTAAAATCCTGTAACTAGTGTACATTATTTCGCATAAATTAAGTCGAGTTTAAACTGTTGTAACTTTTGAACAAAAAGAGATATTTATCCGCTCTTTTTTGGTAATTTTAAAGGATATTTAAATGCTTTGAGTCATATCTTTTATTTTTTTTAAAACAAATTTTTCTATTTTTTATTAAATTTTTTACAAAATACAAATTTTTGAAAAGAAAATTATATATTTATTTTTTTTTGATGGAATAGAACTTTTGTGTTTGGTCCGTATTGGTCGCCGGACTTTTTCAGATATATTGAACAATATCCATAGTACTTATTTCAACGGCTAACTTTTGCGACCGTCTGCAACGCCGACTACAGTGGGGCGATATGTAAACCTTGTTTTTACATATTTTTTAAACATATTTTAAAAAAGTGGGCGTGTCAGTTGTCTGACCGCCCCCTTTTTTTGTGATATTATTTCTACAGTCATTGAGAGTATATATACCAAATTTAAAGAAATTATAACCAATATTACAAATTTTAAAATAAAGGGGCGTGGCCCTTAACCGGCCTCCCACATTTTTCATAATATTATTTTCGAAGTCAAAACGAACATTTATACCGAATTTCACGTCAATATAATTAAAATTGGATTTTTGTCGTCCTAGATTGGACAAATGTGGCACTGTGCAGTGGTTCGAAAGTTATGAGCAAAAGACTAAATTTCGGCAAGGGTTTTTCGTGAATTTACGAAATAAAAAATACGCTAACTTTCGAAAGCCAGTTCTAAGGATACTGAAGCTTGGCATATATATTTGTCGTTCCTTTGGCCTAGTTTGTATTGAATTTCAGCTAAATTGATTCATTGGTTCAAAATTTGTTAGCAAAATCGTGAATTTCAGATTAGCTTCACCTTAAATTCACGTGTTCAAACCCCCGTAAACATGTTTTAAAAACATTGGTAAGTCACAAAAATATTTTACAACGTATCTTTGTCACTTAAAAATATTTTTACGCAAAAAAAAATAAACTCGAGAAAAATTTTACACTCTAAAAAAATTTTACACTCAAAAAAAATTTAGTAAATTATTTTTTTTTTTTTTTTTCAAAAATTAGTTAAAAAAAAGTTTTTTGACACAAAATAAAATATTTCTAATCAAAAATGTTATTTTTTCACGTTTGAAAATTTTGTATAACTTAAAAAGGGCATTGTGGAAGGTATTCATAGATTTGGCCAAGTCGAATTTAACTTTTCTATTTGTTTTTTGTTATTTTACATTTTTATACCCTCCAACTACAGTATGGGGGTATACTCACTTTGTCATTCCGTGTGTAACGCATCGAAATATCGGTCGGGGACCCCATAAAGTATATATATTATTGATCAGTGATCGATTCTAAGACATTTTAGCGATGTCCGTCCGTCCGTCCGTCCGTCTGTCTGTCCGTCAGTCCGTCCGTCCGTCCGTCTGTAGTTAACACGATGCAGTCCAAAATAAAATAGCTAGACCCTTCAAGTTTGGCACAAATATGTCTTATGTTCCTAGGCAGGTTAAGTTCGGAAATTGGCCAAATCAGACCAGGGCACAGAGGGCCAGACAGATCGATTTCCGGCCAAAAGTCCTTATTTGTAAATTCTCAAAAAAATGTTTACCAGTTTGTTGGGCATATATAGAAGCAGGTTTTCTGAACTTATCTTTATGATCCAATTACACACTTTCCTTTTCAAAGTTAAAAAAGTTGGTAAAAAAATTTTAAAAGTTGATATACTTTTTTAATTTTTTTTCCAAACTTCTATTGCTAATTTTTAACTTTTTGTTTGCGTGGTTCAACCTTATATATAAGCCTTTGTAACGAAAATAACGTGGACAAATACAACTCATTTGCCTGGCAGCAATTCGCGTTTTTTGTGAAAAAAGTTATAATTTTTAGCTATTTACCTCGCGCCGAAAAAATCCTCAGCGATCCTCAGATCGATACAATCGGTCTATATTTTTTTTGATATAGAATAGATCCATATCTTTCGAAAAAAGTTGCACAAACTTGCTCGAAATGATAAATGGCGAAATTACAGCTATATTGCAGTAGTCCGAGATTTTTTTTTTAAAAAATTATTTAACCCAAAATAATGTTTTACGGCTTGATAAGTTTTATTATCGGCATAGAGTGCATTAAGTGTAGGAAGAAAAAATTATATACATTTCTAGTAGTTTTGTAGAATTATGGAAATTATCAGTTACACCATTTCCAATTAAATTCAAAATTTTTTTATTGAATTTCAAAAATAAAGAAAAAAAAGTGAATAATTTGTCGTCACCATTTCCAAAAGCTTTTCTGAAACTATGTAAGTCATTTACACCATTTCCATATTTATATCAAAAATAAAAAAAAATATATATGTGTAAAAATTATGTGCGTAGATTTAACTTCAGACAGTCTTAATACTCTTAAAAATGATTTTTAGTTAGATCAGACAAAGTTAAAAAATCTAGCCGCCATATTGTTTCCGCCATATTGAATTTTGTCAGTTCGATTTTAAGATAACAGACCCGGAAATTTACTATGCCACACTTTCAGCTACCTTCAACAAAGAAAATGGATATAACTGTTTTTTAATTACTTGTAACAAACTTTACTAAGCATATTTAGTCCGCCATTTTGTTTTTCAAAATTCACTCCAGTAATTCTGATTCAGTAACTTCAAGACCCCCTTAAGACAAATTTTGAGTTAAATCGGACAATTACTAAAAAAATTTGTCCGCCATATTGGATGCGCCATTTTGATTTTTTTAGTTTTTAGTTAAATTTTAAAATCAGCGACCGCGAAATACTCTAGAAGCACATTTTCAGCGGGATCCAACAACGATAAAGACTTTTGGCTGGAGTTGGATCATTCTTTAAACTTTAAGAATCATATTTAGTCCGCCATTTTGTTTTTCAAAATTCGGAGTAAAAATTCTAATTCTGTAAGTCCAAGACCCGCATAAAACAAAATTTGAGTTCAATCGGACAATTTAAAAAAAAAAAATGTCCGCCATATTGGATCCGCCATTTTGATTTTTTTGGTTTTTAGCTAAATTTTGAAATCAGCGACCTCGAATTCCTCTAGAAGCACATTTTCAGACGGATCCAACAACGATAAAGACTTTTGGCCGGAATTGGATCATGCTGGCCCTCTGTGCAGGGGGAAAAAAGTTCCCCCTTGAAGAACTAAACCAACCTCTAAAAAAATACACTTTTTTACATGTTTTTTTGTATTTTTGTTAATTAAATGAAACATTTGGTATATTTATCGCGATGGGAAGGTGCTCTCAACGGCCCCCACTGAGCCTATCAACCCCCCCCCCCCCAAAAAAAAGAAACGCCCCTGACAAATTTTTGTTTTTAATTTTTTTTTTACATTTTGGAGGGTATAATAGATTCGGCACAGCCGAATTTAACACTCTCACTTGTTTTTTTTTAATTTTACAAATTTCAATAGTTTTTGTACAAAAAAAAACTTAGTAAATTTACATGAATTCCTTGTAAGTTTCGTTGCGCCAAAAAAGTTGTAATTTTGCAACTTTATTGGTAAAAAACTTGTAAAATTACAAAAAAACTCTTTTTTTTACTAGAAATTCTCGTAAAATAGGTAAGTTTTATCGCGTTAAAAAAATTGTAAATTTACAATTTTATTGGTAAAAATCCTGTAAATTGTTTGTAATTTTACAAAAGCTTGTAAAGCTTGTAACAATACAACTATAATTTTTTTAGGAACTCTCGAAAACATTAAAAATTGAAGTCTATTCTATTATTTTTACAACAAATTCCAAAAAAAAAAAATAGCCTACGGAAAGATTAAAAATTAATAATTTGGTAGGTTTTTGTACAATTTTGTATTTTTTTTTTCTGCGAAAAAAATAACCCCCACAAGTAGGTAAAAACTAACGATTTCTCTTTAAAAAGTGCCAACAATTAAAAAAAATAAGAATCATTCAACATTAAAGAAGTATCACATATAATAACTTACAGAACAAACATAAACGACTTTAAAAATTGAATGCTAATGAAACCCTTTATTTTTTGTGTTATTTTTGAAACACCACACAAAAAAACAGAATATTGAACAAACGTTTTTTCTTTAAATGACAACAAAACTTAAAACTTTTTAGCCTTAAATTTCAATTATGTAAGTTTTAATCCTAGAAGAATACAAATTTTTTTATGTGGAATGCCTCTATATATAATATTTATTTATTTATTTATTTATTTATTTATTTATTTATTTATTTATTTATTATTAGTCTATAGAACAAAAAGTTCCTTACAGACTATGAAATCTTATTTAAGTATAAATTAAAATTAAATAACATAATATTTAAATATATACATTAATTATGTTTTCTCATAATATAAAAAAGGGAAGATTTAAAAAATTCCTTTGATGTATTAAATTCCACCAACACATCATTTGGTAATTTATTAAAAAGTATTAAAGCTCTAATAAAAGGACTATTTAGAACATATTCATAACGATGAAATTCAATATAAAATAAAAATTGATGACGAAGATTCCTACTCGGAACATTGAAAGGAATTTTTTCCAGTAGATCAGGACAATCAATTTTACCATTTATAAGATCAAAAATAAATAACATGGACTGTATTTTTCGTCTAAGCTCAAGAGTTTCCAAGCCAATCAACAAACTACGTTCCACATAAGACGGTATAGGATTACTAAATTGTACTTGCTTTAATGCATAGCTAACAAATTTTTTCTGAATTCTTTCAACTCGATCAATATGCGTTTTTGCATAAGGGCTCCAGATCATTGCACCATACTCCAACTTTGATCTTACAAAAGTAGTGAACAAAGTTTTCAATGTACAAGGATCCAAAAAATCATTACTGCTTCTTTTGATGAAAGCAAGCATAGAGTATGCTTTAGGAATTATTTTTTCCAAATGAGGTGTAAAACTTAATTTGGAATCAAAAATAATTCCTAAATCATCAATTTCATCAACTTTTTGAATAAGAGAATTACCAATAATAAAAGACACAACTAGTGGATGGCGAGCATGAGAATAAGTAACATTAGCACATTTACTTAAGTTAAATGTTAATTTGTTGTCTATACACCATGAATACAAACGATTAATATCAGACTGTAATTTCTCAGCATCCTCTAAACTTTTAATTTTCAAGAAAACTTTTAAATCGTCAGCATATAATAAAAAAATCGAATATTTAAAACAAGAATATATATCATTAATAAATATATTAAAAAACAAGGGACCTAAAATACTGCCTTGTGGAACTCCCGAAGTTTGTACATAGGGGACAGATTTAAATTCTTCAATACATACAGTACAGACTCTATTCTGAAGATACGAACGAATCCAATCATAAAAATTAGAATGAATACCAATTTTAAATAGTTTTTTCAATAACAAAATATGTGACACTTTATCAAAAGCTTTTGTTAAATCTGTATAAATCGTCTCAACTTGAAACCCATTTTCAATAGATGAAATACAATAGTCAGAGAAAATAGCCAAATTAGAGATAGTAGATTTACCAGCACGAAATCCATGCTGTTCTGAAATTACCAATGATTTTGTTGCAAAATACAATTTTTTCTTGACTATATGCTCAAAAATCTTTGAAACTACAGTTAATTTTGAAATTGACCTATAACAACTAACATTATTTTTACGCCCAGATTTGAAAATCGGGGTTATGTATGTGAACTTCCAACGGTCAATAAAAACACCTTCACTTAAGGATTTATTAAAGATTTCCATAAGTGGGCAAATAATTGAGGATGCACATTTTTTTATCAAAAATGAACATAAACCATCCGCATCTTTGCTCAAAGAATTTTTAACATCACAAATTCCTTGAAAAACATCATCTTCAGAGATAAATAGCTGCCCTAAATTAAGATTACTGGGTTGAATTGAATTATCGGGTAAAGCATTATTTAAAGAAACATTATTATCAAAAACTGATTTAAAATAGTCTGCAAAAAGATTAACAATATCCTGAGGATTGTCTGAGGTCTGATTATCATAAATCATTGATGATGGTATATCTGAACATTGTTTTTTAGATCTTATAAACGTCCAAAAAGATTTTGGATTAGATTTAATATCTTTTTCAATTTTTAAAATGTATTGTTTATACAAAAATTTATTTAAAAAGTTAAATTCTCTTTCACGCAAAATATATTGGCTATGAGCTTCTAAGCAGCCTGTAGTAAGATACCGCTTATGTAATTTGTTTCGTTGATTTTTAATTTTTTTTAATCCTTTAGTATACCATGGATGATTTAAAGATTTTTTTCTTTTTAACGGAATAATTTTATGACAAATTTTAAGAACATTCTCTAAAAAAATTTCATAACATGTAGCAGTGTCATTAGCAAAAAATACATCTGGCCAAGGAACATTACTTAAAGTGGAATTTAAAACATCAAAGTTACACAAATTGAAGTCAAAAATTTTTTCATTCAAATTATTAAAAGATTTGATAAAATTATAGTTTTCTAAATCAATAATTAATGCAGAGTGATGAGCATTTATAGGAGAGAATGGATGTAAACACTCGTAAATGGCATACTTAAGATTAGATGGAATATAAATCAAATCTAAAATTTTATTTAATCTATTGAAAAAATTATTTATTTGAATAAGACCAAGATCCATAAAATTATCAATAAGATAGATTTCATAGTCTTTATTTACATTAGTGGGTAACAACTCATCATTAAAAGATTCTGACCAAATTATATCTGGTAAATTAAAATCTCCAAATATACAAAAACGAGTATTTGCATCCATACTATTATACAAATAATTAACATTATCAACATGAGATGAATATAAATTATATTGGCTACTAGGTGGTATATACGAAACACCAAAACAAATCATACCATTGTCGGATGGAAGTACAACAAATAATTGGTCCAATAAATTATCAATTACAAGCGTTGAGCATAGATAGGAATTAAACTCTCTTTTGACAGCAATTAAGACTCCACCTCCTAGTAAACATCCAGTTAATTCAGCACTTCGATCTTTCCTGTAACATGCGCGGGTACAAGGGGGGGGAAAAAGGGGAAATTTCCCCCCCCAGACGAAATTTCAAAAAGAAAAAAAAAGAAGAAAAAAAAAAAAAAAAAGAAAAAAGAAAGGAAAAGAAAGAAAAGGAAGAAAAAAGAAAGAAGGAAGTTTTCTTAAAATATTTTCCGAAGGAAAAAATCTTGAAATCCAAAAATTTTTAATAGCAAAAAATCTGAAAATTTTTAAAGGAAAATTGTGACTTAATCTGAAAATTTTCTGTGAAAAAATATCTTTCAATCTTATTATGAATTTTAGTATAAAAAATTACTTAGAATATGTTTTTTTTTTGTCTAGAAAACTGTAACAGGATTTAGTTTACATAAAAAATGTTTGTCTACTGCATAGGAATAGGAAAAATATCTTAAAATCTTAAAAATATTGGTAGTCTAACGTTTGAAAAACTATTTTGGAAAACTTTTTTAGAATGTCTTAGAATCGGTCACAAAATCTGAGACTTTTTCCATAGAAAAAGGTACAAAAAAACTCTAAGATTTTTCACATCCTCAAACATTTTCTTTTTAGGAATTTTGCAGAAGAATTCCCGAATTCTAAGTCTCAGAATCTGAGACTTTTTCTACGGAAGAAAGGTATCAAAACTTGAGACTTATTTATGGAAAAAAGGTCGCAGAATCTGAGACTTTTTCGAAAGACAAAAGGGTTTAAAAATCTGAGACTTTTTCTATAGGAAGAATCTCTGAATTTTAGTCTTATTTGAGGGGAAAAGGTGTCAAAATCTGAATATTTTTTAAAAAGAAAAAGGTCTCAAAGTCTGAGACTTTTAATTGTTAAAAAAAAGTCACAGAAGTTGAAACTTACTCAATTGGAAGAAGGTCGCAGAATCTGTGACTTTTTCTATAGGAAAAAGGTGTTAGAATCTAATACTTTTTCTATAGGAATAAGGTCTCAGAATTTCAAAATTTTAGACTTTTTCTATAGGAAAAATGTCTCAGAATCTGACACTTTTTCTTTTGGAAGCGGGTCTCAGAATCTATGAATTTTTCGATTGGATAAAGGTCTCAAACCTAACCTAACCTAAGACTTTTTCTATAGAGAAAACGTCTCAGAATTTGTGACTTTTTCTTTTGGAAAGAGTCTCAAAATCTCAGACTTTTTCTATATAGGTCTTTGAATCAGAATGTTAAACTTTTTCTGAAGGAAAAAGTTCTTACAATCTGAGACTTTTAATAAAGGAAAAATTTTTCAGAATCTTTTTCTTTAGGGGAAAAAGTGCCAGAATTTTAGATTTTTTTTTATTTAAGAAAAATCTCTCAGAATCTGAGACATTTTCTATGGCAAAAAGGTCTGAAAGTCTGAGACTTTTTCTTTAGGAATAAGGTCTCAGAATCTGAGACTTTTTCTTCACAAAAAAAGTCTGAGAATCTGAGATTTTTTCTATATGAAAAAAAGTCTTAGACTTTCTCTATAGAAAAAAGAATCTGAAATTTTTTTAGTACGAACAAATCCAATAATCTTAGACCTTTTCTATAGGAAAAATATCTCAAAAATGCTTTAAAATATGACACTTTCTCTATAGTAAAATTTCTCAGAATCTGAGACCTTTTCTGTGGAAAAAAGTTCTTAGAATCCAAAAATTTTTCTATACGAAAAAACTCTCAGATTCTGAGACATTTTGCGTTAAGAAGAAGTCTTAGATTCTGAGACATTTGCCCTATAAAAAAAATAATTTTTTCATCATCTGTAGGAAGAATTTCTTCTATTGAAAAATTCTCAGATTTAGTTATAGCAAAAAAAAAAAATATCTAAACAAAATACATATGATTATGAAAAACAAACCCCCTTCGGCAAAAACTAATAAATTTTACGATATTATACCTATCCCATATTTTTTTTTTTTTTTTTTGCAGTTGAAACGTATCCCTGTTTTAGCTCGTTCGAGAAAGCATTATGATTTTTTTTCTTTGAAGTAAAAAAAAATTTCCCCCCCCAAAGCCAAAAGCTGTACCCGCCACTGCCTGTAAACATTATAAAACCTCGGATTGAAGAATTCGCCATCTAGAAAATCTGCATTCAACCAAGTTTCAACAATTACAAAAACATCGAAGTCACATTGAGATGAAAAATCATACAACTTTTGAGATTTCGTACGCATTCCAGATACATTCTGATAATAAATTCTTAAATTTGAGAGCTTTTTTAAGCAGCTGGCAACTCTGCCGGTTTTCTTTGGAAAAAAACAAAAGGGCGTATTTTAATATTCAAAGGCCACAATGAAGATTTAATTACTTCATTGTAAAAGCACTGTGATATGCCTAATTTAAAATTGACATGCTTTAGTGTTGTTTCATCCACATCTTTCTTTACCAACCTCGTACATTCCAGATGTTGCTTACCAACCTCTGTATGTTTGTCAATGTACGCAAGTATTTGTTCTGCCGTAACCGAAGGTTTGAAAGAAGAGATGTGAACATATTTCTTAATAGGAATAACAGCAAGATCCTCTGTCGTATTCTCACCAAAAGCAATTACACGATTTTTGCGTTTGCGTCTACGCACACTCATCCATTCGTGTTCTTCGTTATCAGTCTCACCCATGTTTGAAGCAGTAGGATACGAAGCAATAGAACTCACATCATCATCAATTTGTTTATTATTCATGCTCGAACCACCAACAACAACATTATTGTGAGTTTGTTGATTTGCATTTACACTACATGAATTGGCAATATTACGATTACTGCCTTTAGAAAATTGTAATTTTTGTTGATTTTTTGATTTTTCAAGGCCAGTTACAAGTTCGTTAACCTTTTGCTTTAGCTCTTTCAAATCATCACCTATTGTAGTTGTTGGTTCTTTTAATTCTCTTATTTCAGCAGACAATGAAGAAATTTTTGCAACCAAATCCAATGACACCTTCAAACAGTCGTCACAATTGAAAACAATATTTTTATTGTTTTTAAAAAGCTCACACATCTTTTCATCAAGATTAGCACAAATAAAATGCACCTTTCCACGACAAATATGACAATTTATAAAGTTTGATTTTGCTGATTGATAGCACTTAGCACACAAAGTTTTCGGCGGAGAATTCATTTTACAACGACCGCACTGTTTGACTTTCAGTTTATAACGATTTATAAACCTATATATAATCATTTTTACTCGGTCCTTCTATAAAAAATTTTTGTAAAATCATCGAAAGGCATTATTACATGTTATCTTAAGAGGAACTTATATCAAAAAGACAACAGCAAAATGTCTAGCGATAAAAATAATATAAAAACTAATATCAAAGTTAAAATGTTTTCTATATAATCTCTAACACAAGTAGTTGCAGTTTGAAAGCAGAACTGAAAGTGTAGTTCATAAACAAAACGGTTTAAAATTAAACGTTACAATGAATTACTGGTTAATAATAATATGGACAATTTTGGCCGCTCTCATAGCGTTTTTAAAAGTGAAATACTCCTACTGGGAGGTAAGAGGTGTACAACATTTGAAAACGAATCCAATATGGGGAAATGTAACCAAATTGTCAGCAGTACATCACAGTAAAATTTTGCAAGAAATTTATGAAACATTTAAAGGAAAAGCTAAAATAGCGGGATTTTATATTTATACCAAACCGGTGGCTGTTATACTTGACTTAGATTTAGTAAAAACTATTCTAATTAAAGATTTTGGAAAATTTGCTGATCGTTTTGAATTTCATAATCCCAAAGATATATTAACACAACATTTGTTTAGTGCTGATAGTGATTTATGGCGTGGATTAAGAACTAAATTAACTCCCACATTTACATCGGGTAAAATGAAATTTATGTTTCCGACAATGCTGCAAGTGGCACAGAAATTCTCTGAGGCCTTTGAGGAGGAACTTGAAAAGAGTACCGATCGCAGCATAGAAATGCATGATATAAATGCCAGATTTACTACAGATGTTATAGGCACTTGTGTTTTTGGTGTAGAATGCCATAGTCTAAAAAATCCAGATGTGGAATTTCGCAAAATCGGTAGACGTATATTCGGCTTTAAGAATTTCTCAATAAAAAAACACTTATTTTTGAGGGTCTATGGCAATATTTTTAAATTTGTGGGCTATAAACGATTTCCTCCAGAAATTGTTTCATTCTTTGTGCGCATCGTTGGGGACACTGTATTGGAAAGAGAGAAACGCAATATAAAACGTAATGATTTTATAGATCTTTTGATAGAATTAAAAAATAAAAAAGATGAAAATGGTAAGCCATTGTTGACACTGGATTCTGTAGCGGCTCAATTATTTGTATTTTTTGCGGCTGGATTTGAAACTTCTTCCAGTAATATGAGTTATGGTCTTTATGAATTGGCAAAAAATCCGGATAAACAAGAGAAATTAAGAGAAGAGATTTTAGAGACCCTAAGAAAGCATAATAATGAATTAACCTATGAAGCCATGATGGAAATGACTTATTTAGATCAAGTGATATCAGGTAAATTTTTGTTTTAAAAAATGTCATTAAAAAATGTTTCTAACTTTCATAATCTTTTACTCCTAAGAAACCTTACGCCTTTACCCAGCCTTGGCATTTTTACAACGGGTTTGCATGGAAAACTATAAAGTTCCCGACACTGATGTCACCTTAGAAAAGGGTTCATTGGTTTTTATACCCGCTAAGGCCATTCATTATGACCCGGAAATTTATGAAAATCCTTTAGAATTTCAACCTGAACGTTTTCATCCTTCTGAAGTGAAATCTCGACATCCCCAATCATTTTTGGGTTTTGGTGATGGCCCTCGTAATTGTATTGGTTTACGTTTCGGTCGCATGCAAGTTCGTATTGGTTTAATTACTCTTTTATCGAAATTTAGATTTTCCATGTCGAAGCGGACTCCAAATGAATTGGAAATTTCTAAACATAGTTTTGTAATGATACCTGCCAAGGGTGTTTGGTTAAGAGCGGAAAAATTGTGATTACTTTTAATTTTGTTATTTTTAGAATAAATCAATTATTAGCTTATATTATTTTTTTTTTTGTTAAACGTAGGAATCCCATATTCGAAAGTTTTTTAGAATTTTCGATATTTTTTTATACTCTCCCCTCTAGTGATAGAGGGTATATATAAGTTTGTCATTCCGTGTGTAACACCACGAAATATTGGTCTAAGACCCAATAAAGTATATATATTCATGATCCTCGTTCGATTCTAAGACGATCTAGCGATGTCCGTCCGTCCGTCCGTCTGTCCGTCTGTCCGTCTGTTGAAACGCGCTAACTTTTGAAAGACTTTACGGAGGCTCCTGAAGTTTGGCATTTATGTTGGGCATTTACCTGGTCAGGTTGGTATTGCAATCCAGCGAAATCGGTCCATTGGTTCAAAAGTTAAGATCAAAAGAGTGGATTTTGGCAAGGTTTTTCGCGAATTTACGAGATAAAAAACACGATAAATTTCTAAAAACAATTCTGAGGATGCTGACGCTTGACATATATATTTGTCGTTCTCCTAACCTGATTCATATTGAATTTCAGCAAAATCAGTTCAGTGGTTCAAAAGTTATTAGCAAAACCGTAAGTTTCAGATTCGCTTCACCTTAAATCCACGTGATGGAACCCGTTAAACATGTTTAAAAAACATTGGTAAGTCACAAAAATATTTTACAACGTATTTTTGTCACTCAAAAATATTTTTACACTAAAAAAAAAATAGTAAATTATTTTTTTTTCAAAAATTAGTAAAAAAAGGTTTTTTACACAAAATAAAATATTTCTAATCAAAAATATTATTTTTTCACGTTAGAAAATTTACTTTAACTTAAAAAGGGCATTGTGGAGGGTATTCATAGATTCGGCCAAGTCGAATTTAACTTTTCTACATGTGTTTTTTTTTTGTTTTTCCTAAATTTTATTAATTTATTTTAATTCTTCTTATGCCTATTAATGCCCTCCAACAACAGTATAGGGGTACACTGACTTGATCATTCCGAGTGTAAATAAAATAAAATAAAATTAAAATAAAATAAAATAAAATAAAATAAAATAAAATAAAATAAAATAAAATAAAATAAAATAAAATAAAATAAAATAAAATAAAATAAAATAAAATAAAATAAAATAAAATAAAATAAAATAAAATAAAATAAAATAAAATAAAATAAAATAAAATAAAATAAAATAAAATAAAATAAAATAAAATAAAATAAAATAAAATAAAATAAAATAAAATAAAATAAAATAAAATAAAATAAAATAAAATAAAATAAAATAAAATAAAATAAAATAAAATAAAATAAAATAAAATAAAATAAAATAAAATAAAATAAAATAAAATAAAATAAAATAAAATAAAATAAAATAAAATAAAATAAAATAAAATAAAATAAAATAAAATAAAATAAAATAAAATAAAATAAAATAAAATAAAATAAAATAAAATAAAATAAAATAAAATAAAATAAAATAAAATAAAATAAAATAAAATAAAATAAAATAAAATAAAATAAAATAAAATAAAATAAAATAAAATAAAATAAAATAAAATAAAATAAAATAAAATAAAATAAAATAAAATAAAATAAAATAAAATAAAATAAAATAAAATAAAATAAAATAAAATAAAATAAAATAAAATAAAATAAAATAAAATAAAATAAAATAAAATAAAATAAAATAAAATAAAATAAAATAAAATAAAATAAAATAAAATAAAATAAAATAAAATAAAATAAAATAAAATAAAATAAAATAAAATAAAATAAAATAAAATAAAATAAAATAAAATAAAATAAAATAAAATAAAATAAAATAAAATAAAATAAAATAAAATAAAATAAAATAAAATAAAATAAAATAAAATAAAATAAAATAAAATAAAAATAAATAAAATAAAATAAAAAAAAAATAAAAAATAAAAAAAAAAATTTTTTTTTAAATAATAATTTAAATAATATAAGAAATATGCCCATAAAATGTTTAAGAAAATCACTTTGAGTGAGAAAGTGTATCAAGGCATTAGTCACAAAAAAACTTAATCTCGTTATCGACATTTATTTATTTGAGTTTTGTGCAGTCAAGGGTTAATTCCGTTAATATATAAGATTAGTTTAATGCCTTAACATATGCTGCACTAAATTTTTATATTTTGGAAAAAAAACAAAACAAATAAGAACATTAAATCCAGCTGTGCCGAATTTTGTACACCCTCCAAAATAAAAATAAAATACAATATGCCAGGGGGTTGTTTTGAGAGAGACGTTAGAATCCACCTTTGCCCTCGTAATAAATGTTGGCAAATTGGTTTATTACGATTTTTGCACCTAACTTACACAATTTTATCATTATTTCAAATTTTTTCTTAATATCTACTCCCACGACGCACAGTGGCGCCTTTTGACTTTTTTCGTTGCAAAAATCATAACTTTTGAACTAATGAAGATATTTTAAAAATTTAAAGAGCATTCGAAAGAAGACTCCCCTAGCTTCAAAATATATGAGCCGCAAGGTAACAGGCCAGCCGCGGCACTGTGCACAGTGTCGTATTTTGACTTTTTTCGTTGTAAGCTTTATAAATTTTAAAGTAATAAAGATATTAGTGTCCGACCTAATATTCGGCTTCGGCTTCGGCCAAAAAGCACTATTCGGCCACTATTCGGCTTCGGCCACAATTTTGGCCGAATAGGCCGAATACCGAATAATTGTATATTTGTGCTCACGTGTTGAAAAACACACTAAACTAACTTTGAATCACAAAAACATTTTACTAAGTGTTTTTGCAACTAAAAACATTTTTTACATTCAAAAAAAATTTTCGGTTGAAAAATTTTTTGAATTTACACTCTAAAATATATTTTTCTACAAAAGTGTCAAAAAAAAATTTTTGCTTAAAATAAAATCATCCTAGACAACATTCATGCATTTGAGTATCCCGCCGAGTCGAGTTTTATATTTTTTTTCTTGTTTTTACTACATAAATATTTTTTTTTTAATATTCGGCTTCGGTTTGGCCGAATAGTAAAAATTTGGCCGAATATTCGGCTTCGGCCAAAAAAGGTGTATTCGGTCGGACACTAAAAGATATTATCAAGAAACCCCTTCAGCTTAAAAATAAGAAGCCCACATGGCCATTGGCCCACTGCAGCACAGTGCCTCGTTTTGACTTTTTTTCGTTGCAAAAATCACAAGTTTTGAAGTATTCAAGGCATTTTTTTTAATGTTTAAAACGCACTTGAATTTTATCTCCTTTAGCTTCAAGAAAAGCGCATCCACATTGCCCGCTTCGGCACTGTGACCAGTGACACCTTTTGACCTATTTTGTTGCAAAAAGCCTATCTTTTAAAGTAATGATATTTCTAAATCTAAAAATTATTTAAAATATAACTTCTTGTGCGTCAAATTAGGTCAGTCCGCACGCTAGTATTCTCGTGAATACATATTAAAAGTCTCGAAAAAATACCACTCTTATATTACAGAGAAAAATAATAAAAAAATTAGGAAATTTTTAACGGTATTGAGTAAATACCAGAAAACCATTTGATATTTAAAATTTAATAAATGTTTACCAACAAATTTGAGTAAATTTTCAATTTATAAAACTAAAATTTTACTTGAATTTTTTTTTTTTGTTTTTTTTTTTTTAAGTAATTTTTTAATTGTGGCAAGTAAAATTTTACTTAAAACTTATATATTTTAAAAAAGTTTCACCTTTTAAACTAACCAAGTATATTTATGTCTTAAAGACTAGGCAAAATTTAAAAAGATGATTAGAAACTTTCAAATATATAAAAAAAGAACTATAAACTCAATGAGAATTCAAAACACTAATTTTATTTTTTTTGTAATGAGATATAGGTTCAATTTTAACAGGTCATTCATTAGGGTTAAAAAATGTAAGACTTTCTCAATTAAAAACTTATTAAAAATCTTGTTAGATAACGTTTGTTTCTTTCTTTGTACACAAACCTTTGTCTATTTAAAAAATTCTTAAAAATTCCGAGATGAAACATAAGTTTTTCGCAATTTTTATGTTTAACTTTGTTTTATTAAAAATAAAAAATTTTAACTTCAAAAAAATATCTTAATTCGTTCAGGAGTTACAGCTCGTCAAAGTAATTACTTATAAAAAAAAATTCCGCTAGGGGGCGTTATAAGCAAATAAAAAAGCCAAAAAAAAACAAAATAATAAATTAAAGACCAATACATCTACTAAGCTTGGTAAAAAAATCCAGTGGATCACAAAACTGCCAAAAATCTGTTAGGATATTTTAAAAATATCTCCTTTTCGTAGTAAAAGTTGTTACAGTTTCTTTGTTTTTTCATGTACACGGGCAAGTACGGGCACCCAATTTTTATGGAATAAGTTAGAGTATTAAATACTAAACATCCCCTGTTTAATAGGTCCCGTCACAAACCGTCACTTTTTTAGTTCTATTCTATCAAATATCAAAAAAGGCCGAAATATGGTATGTTTGCAAAACTGCGCATAAAAACAAAGTATTCGACCAAATAATCCGTTTTTTATATCGTTTCATTTGAATTAATATACCTTTCAAACGACACCAAAAAAATAATGATCGGTTGCATAGTTTGCCTGAAATTCAATTTAAAAAATGATATATTTTTTTTAAGTTTTAACTTTTTTCGGCAGACTGAAAAATTGCCAACTTTGGGTGGCTCTATAATTCATAATTTTCATCCGATTTCAAAAATGTTTTTGGATTTTTAATCAGTGAGGAGTTTTCAATCAGATGTAATCATTCATTTTATCAAATTCTTCTGTCAATTTTTGGATTTTTGCAACGCTTTTAGGGAAAAGGCGCCACAGTGCGACGTAGGGTGTTTCATGAAATTTAAATTTCCTAAACTTCTGGCGGTAATTGCAGGACTTAAACTTTTCTACGTCTTCTGACATAAAAAAGTTATAGTTGCTTAACAAAACTATAAAAAAAATGGCGTTTTTCAAAGGTGTAGTTCTATAAGTTGGAACTTATTTTGAACCATTCCAATTTTACTTATTTCCGAAAATTAACAGCTCATGATAATACGAGATATTCAAGCCAAACTTAAGAAGCATAGATAGCTCTTTTAGTTTGGACTGCATCGAACTATCTACAGGCGGAAGGTCGGACATTTATTAAATGACTAAGAATCTGTTTTTATGAGGTCCGCGACCGATATTTTGATTCGTTACACACGAGATGGTATAGTGAGTATACCCCCATTCTGTGGGGTGGTCCATGTGGAGTGCATAAAAATTTCACCAACAAAATTGTTAGTGAAAGAAAATGTAAGCAAATATAAAAATATTTTTGTAAAAAAAAAGTGGGTGAATAAAATTTAAGTAAAACAAGTAAAAAAGTTAAATTCGGCCTTGCCGAATGTAGTGATACCCTCCACATTTCTAAAAGATTATTGCGAAAACTTTATTTAAAAGGAAATTACTTCTGAAAAAAAAAAAAAATTAAAAAAAAAAAATTTTTTTGATTTTTTTCTTTTTTTGTCCAAAAATATGTTTGTATTTGCTTAAATACCATTTGGTGTTTAATTACACTGCGGAACACTAAAAAATAAACAAGAGTTACGACCATCATTTCTATAGATTTCGGACATGCTGATTCGAATGGCGTACTCCGTTTTTCGATGTATGGTACAGTTTTCTTGCAAAATGTCGTTAAAGATTTGCTGATTTCGAGTCAGTTTTTTAACAAAAAAATTTGCAAAGTAAATG
>OY992537.1:203396279-203459166 GCA_963921195.1 Pegoplata infirma | reverse complement strand
AAAACGTCAAAAATACTATAATAAGAACACATCTGAGCTTCAAAATATGATTTGATGTCTTCAGTGAAATTTTATGGCGGTTCTTTTCTTTGAACATTTTAACAATCTAACTGCCATTTTAAGGGGTCATTTTAGTCCTTTTTCAAAAACTAAACACAGAAGTCTAATAAGACGTCCATTTAGAGGGTTAAAATGTTCTACAAATATTTTTCTCATAAAATTTCACTAGGGGTTGTCGAATGTTCAAAGTTTGTGCGACATGCGCAAATTGCTAAAAAAGGGTCAAGTATAAATAATCAATGTTTGTTATTTTTTTTTACCAAAGCAGTGTTAAAAAATATCGACAAAAAACAGTGCAAATATACTTTTGAGCTAAAAATGATGTTCTGATGTGTTTTATAAAATTTTATGATGATTCTTTTCTTTGACCAAATTAACCCTCTAGCTCCGTTTTAAAGGGTAATTTTTGTCCTTTTTTAAAAGAAATACAAAAAAGTCTATAAAAAAAGGCAGTTAAAGGGTTAAAATGTTTTACAAATATTTTCTGTATCAAATTTTACTAGGGCACGTCTAAGACAGAAAGTTCGTCCAGCATATAGAAAATGCTTAAAAATTTTAAAGTATTCAAATTTTTTTTTTTATATTTTTTTTGGGCCGAAATAAAAAAAAATACAAGTAACAAAGTTAAATTCAACTTTGTCGAATGTATTAATACCCTCCACGATGTAAAAAATTTATTTGCACAAAAAAAATTAAAAAAAAAAAATCAGCGAAAAAATGTTTTGGTAAAAAAAAAATTCGACGAAAATGTTTATTTTTTTTAAATATGTTTGTACTTGTTTAAATACCATTCGGTGATCGATCTGTTCACATGTGTCAACCAGCCCCCGAATCAAAGCATTTTGTGTTTTTAGGTTATGTTGAATGTACTACAATTTTCGAGGTGTTCTTACATTTTCGTTCATAACTTTTGAATTGTGAACATGTGAACAGATCGATCACCGAATGATATTATAACAAGTACAAACATATTTAAAAAAAAAAAAATAAACATTTTCGTCGAATTTTTTTTTTACCAAAAAATTTTTTTCGCGGATTTTTTTTTAATTTTTTTTTTGCAAATAAACTTTTTTACATCGTGGAGGGTATTAATACATTCGACAAAGTTGAATTTAACTTTGCTAATTAGTTTTTTTTTTATTTCGGCCCAAAAAAAAAAATTGAATACTTTAAAATTTTTAAGCATTTTCTATATGCTGGACGAACATTCTGTCTTAGACGTGCCCTAGTAAAATTTGGTGCAGAAAATATTTGTAAAACATTTTAACCCTTTAACTGCCTTTTTTTATAGACTTTTTTTGTATTTATTTTAAAAAAGGACAAAAATTACCCTTTAAAACGGGAGCTAGAGGGTTAATTTGGTCAAAGAAAAGAATCATCATAAAATTTTATAAAACACATCAGAACATCATTTTTAGATCAAAAGTATATTTGCACTGTTGTTTGTCGATATTTTTTAACACTGCTTTGGTAAAAATAAATAACTAACATTGATTATTTATACTAGACCCTTTTTAAGTACTTTGCGCATGTCGCACAAACTTTGAATATTCGACAACCCCTAGTGAAATTTTATGAGGAAAATATTTGTAGAACATTTTAACCCTCTAAATGGACGTCTTATTAGACTTCTGTGTTTAGTTTTTGAAAAAGGACTAAAATGACCCATTAAAATGGCAGCTAGAGGGTTAAAATGTTCTAAGAAAAGAACCGCCATAAAATTTCATTGAATATATCAAATCATATTTTAAAGCTCAGATGTGTTCTTATTATAGTATTTTTGACGTTTTAAAACCGCCTTTGATAAAAAAATAAAAACTTCAGTGGGCTATAAAAAAGAAATCCGAACTGACTTTGCAAAACTCTTTGGTGATTTTGTCCGTTTGATGGTCTACTTTCATATGGCGTTGAAGGCATTGAGGCTCAATGTGATGACTCAAAATTTGTTGCACAGTGTTATTTTTACATTTACAATAACAAATTAAATCTGAAACTTTTTTTGAATTTTCAACGTAGCTGGGCACGAATTTTGCTGAGCTGAGAATTCTATCCAGGCTTGCTGAATAATAGTCCAACGCACTAACCATTAAGCCACAGTCACGAAGCCCTTTGAGCAAAGTTTGCAGGTTTTGGCGAAAATTTTCTAAAAAACCAAAACTTTGATCGAAGGTCGCCATGGGTAAATTTAATCCGATTAGCCTCAAATTTGCACCCCCGTGTAAAAAAATAATTATATCAAAACATATCTCCGTTGATAAAAACATTTATGGATCATATCTAAATGGATATCATCAGATCTACTCCATATATATTCATATCTGCTTCAGATATGTTTTGATCCGTAAATTGAGTCTATCTAGCATATATGATCAGACATTTTCAGATATGTTCATTAGGGTGGGTCGATGAAATGCATATTTGCGAATCTCGTTAACTAATAGCAAAAACTCGACGCGAATTTTCGAGCTGATAACGGGAAAAATCATGAAAAAAATTTAGGAGGGTACTTTTAGGCCTCTACAAGCGGTTTAAGTTCGCGGTTTTTGGAAAAAAAATATTTTTTTTTTAATTTTTTGAAAATATTTTAAAAATTAAGTAAAATAATGCTTATTACGAAACAAGTTCCAAAAAAAAATTATCTCGCCAATTTTAGCCCGTGGCGAGATAAGCTGGATCCTCATTTAAGAATTTTTTTTTTTTGTTTTCAATTTGTTGCTTAAGATTAAAAATATTAAAATATTATTAAGATTAAAATATTATCAAATACACACACATCCCCCCCCCCTTTCAACTAAACTTTTATATTTTTTGGTAAAATTTTTTTTTATTTAAAGATTTTTTAAATAAGTTATAAAAATATTACAAATCTTATATCAAAATGCATTTTATTTTCTTTATAATATCAAATAAAATGTTTAAATAAAAAAAAAAAATTAAAACATAAAAATAAAATAACATTATCTATAACTCAATTATTTTTCAATTTTAAATTCAAAATGAAGCAACTTTGATTTTAAACCGTTCGATTTAATTTGTCTGTTTTAAAAATAAAAATGAACATTTCTAAATTTAGCAAAAACAAACTTTGTTGACTTTTGTCACAGTTTTATTTTTACTATGAGATTGTTTCTGCTTCATTTGAAATTTTTTTTGATAAGTCAGTAGAAAATAATATAGATATTTAGTTATTTTGTTAATATTACATTTTTTGTTAAATTGATTTGTAGTATTACGTATATAGTATTAAGGTATATTTAAATTGTCTATGAAATTTATAGTTTTAAATTAAAACATATATTTAAATAAATATTAAAACCCTGGGAAGTTGAGCACCTGCTTTACAAATTTTTTAATAAAATTAAATAATAAACGGTAAATATATAGTCAGTTCCACATAAAAAATATGAAATATAAAAAATAGCGTTATATGACTTAAATTTTAGTTAAAAAATACAGATTTTTCACAGAAATTAGTTTTTTAAAATCATTTTTTTTTTGTTGAATCAGCAGAATAATCTCATAAGCTAGTGGAAAAAAAAGGATGTTTGGGTCTTACATGTAATTTGGAAATATTAGCAGACGCATTTTGAAAAAAAATGTTTGACAGCAGAAAATTGCAAAGTCCTTAAGTTATTTGTTATAATTATTTTAATCATTCAATTTATTAAATATCCTGTAGTTTTTGCTTCCTTTCTTTGTTGAACCAACTGTATATGGGCAAGGCCACGAAAAATGAAACCACATAGATTTTTTTTTCTGCCACAAACCCCAAGAAATTTTTTACATTTCAAATGTCAAATATGTATAGAATATGGCATCACTGTATGCCAGTCCAAAATTTGTGTCTGCTTTGACATTTTACATTCTTTTCATAAGTGGCACGTGTAAGGCGTAGTTGGAAAATATATCAATGTCGGCGAAAAAGGTAAATTTTGTTGGTATTTTTTTGTGCTTTAGACAGATGATTACTTTTTTTGGATAGAATATAAATCAAACTATTGATAAGCAAGCAAATTTGTGTACAAATCTTGGCTTTTGGACCAATTAGGGCTTTAAGTAATCAGCCGCAAATAAATGGTGACGTTACTGACAAATTTTTATAAAATGTTTTTTTATGCATTAACTAATTAGAATAGAGGTTGGATGAGCTGTTTTTTTTAGTATTTTTGAAGTACTTTCATAATCAATGCTTAAATGAAGCATTATTTGCATTTAGCAGGGTATTTTTGCAAAATAAGATTGTGCGACGTTACTGACGGATTTTTTTATTTTTGTTTTTTTGTTTTTTTTTACTTTTTTTGCTTAGTAATTCGGTATTTAATTTCATCTTAAACTTCTCTACTATGACTTTTTCGCCGTGTAGGGTCCCTCTATGCTTAAATGAAGCATTATTTGCATATAGCAGGGTATTTTTGCAAAATAAGATTGTGTGACGTTACTGACGGATTTTTTATTTTTGTTTTTTTACCTTTTTGCTTAATAATTTGGTATTTAATTGCATCTTAAAACTCCTCTACTATGATTTTTTTGCCGTGTAGAGTCCCTCTATTAACCCAAGAAAAAAAAGACCCGAAAATCGTAACGAAATTCGTACGTGTGACGTTACTGACATTTTGCGTAACGTTACTGACGCTGCTTTTATGTCATTTACTTGATTAAAACATAAAATATTAAGCCCACCTTTTGGATAAAAATCATCTTTCATCCTTCCTTTTTTAAAATACTGGGCAATAATAAACATGAACTCTTTCAATTCGCTCATTTTTACACAAACGTTCAGTTACCTCCAAACACACTTCCAAAATCCGGTGACGTTATTGACAGCTTAAAATGGTCATAACTTCACAACAAAACGAGATACAGCAAAATTGTCTGCGTATGAAACATCAGTTATGAAAAGAACTTTCACTGTTACTGACGGTGGCCTTCCCCATATGTATTTTATGTGTGTATAATATGCATACGTATCTAAAGTAACCATATAAACATTGTTATAACAGTGTTTCTAAGCATATTATTTATTTTTTCTTTATTTCTAAAAATGTAATCAAACTTTAGAAAACTTAAAGAAAATAAATCAATATTCATTACATATGAAAATTGCAGGTTATACAATAGGTAACTTAAAATAACAATTGTTTTAAATTTTTCTTTGACTATTTGCTGATGCACAGTGGAACACTAAAAAAAATAGTTTGTGACTCGGATTTTTTTTTTTTTTTGTTGACACAATAATATTTTATATGCTAAGAATTGGTTAAAAATTTTAAATATTCTTAAATTTTGTTTTCAACAATTGGAATTAACTACTTAACGGATTATTATTTAAAATACAATCAAGAATAAAATTTTGAAAACACTCCCTAGTAGGCTGGTATGCACATGTATATATGCGTGGGGGTCGTGGGTTCGATTCCCACCAGAGGCCTCGGGCTCTTTTGCTATAACAAGATGATGGTTATTATTAGCAGTCCTCGCCTAGGTTAAATTAGTAAATGATTTATATTTAATAATAATTAAATATTTTATAAAAATTCACAATTTTTGTAAAATCTCCCACTGTACCAGCCTTGTCTTCTTTAAAACAAAACGTATAGAAATAAAAAAAATTGTTGTCAATATAGTGAATTTTAAAACAATTTCTAACGAACATTAAAAAAAACCCTTTTCATGGGCCTCATTTAAGAGTTTATATGACCTTAATTGTATTATTTTTATTGTTTGAAAACATGAATCATTTCTGGTAATAGAAATTTTAAACATAGAATATTTTTGTTTAAAATAGAATTGAAAAAATGTATTTTTTTTTTTTTTTTTAAAAAATATATTAATGAAAGATTAGCATCGGACGCCTTTCAATAAGTCATATGTAAAGAATTACACTGTGCTACAAAAAACACAAAATCGAATATACTTTTGAAATGAGGTAGTTAAGGTTGTAGGTCTCGTCGAAAAGATCACAAAAATGCCCATCAAACTTGCCAGACACCCTCAAGTTTTAAAGTTATTGTCAAAAAACGTTTTTTGAGACTTTTCTCACTAAACTACGTGTAACTTAAAAAGTTTTCCACCGATTTTCAATTTTTTAGCTATTTTAGATAGAAGAAATACAGGGCTTTTTAGGTGTGTGAATTGGTCTACACATTTAAGAAAGATATGTATTGATTTTTTCAACAATATCTAATTTTTTTGTTATTTTTTGAAAAAATTTTAGGTTAATCGATTTTTTTCTGCTATAGTTCGTTCAACAATATTTATATTTATACACGTTTTCTTAAAGAAAATTTAATTGTGAATACGATGAGCTCTATGCCGAAAACATTGAATAACAATTGACAGAGTTGTGATAATTAAAAAAAAAAAAAAATTAAGATTTTGCATGAAATTGCCGTTCGGACAACCCAGGCAAAAAAAAATAAAAAAATAAACGAACATACTGAGAGGTCGCGTATTATTGTTTTTAAGGTTTTTGGCCCCCTGAATTCAAATTTGACCTTGAAATTGAGCTATCTTACTAAGTTTTTGATATATCAATTTATGTTTAATATCTGACGCAATAGAGCAATTTAAAGGCCTGATTCGTATTCAGCGCGCCAAAAACCTTTAAAAATATTGTACATGACCTCATATGATAAATTTATTTTTTTTGTCTGAGCTGTCTGAACGGCCATTTCCTGAAAAATCTTAATTTTCTTTTTTAGAAAATTATCACAACTCTGTAAATTCGTATCTGATTTTTACAGGATAAAGCTTATCGAATTCAGAACTAAATTTTCTTTAAACATATGTTTATAAATATAATAACAATAGCAGAAAAAAATCGATAAACTCGAAAAATTTTCAAAAAAAAAACAAAAAAATTAGATTATTGTTTTCTGTAAAGACAGTCGAGCTCAGGCTCTAATTATAATTATGTATTATAATTTTTTGATTTGTTATATATGGTTTTGAATTGAGAAAAGTGTGAAAGAAAAATTTAAATTTTTCTAAAAATTTAGACACCCTGGTTTGTTTCTTACTAGTTTCATATTATCCAGTTATAATAATCTTCAGAAAAACTTTTAATGTCAAGTTTATTTAGTTAATAGTCAATAAAACTCTATATGTGAAAATTATTAACAGATCGCAGCCGACAAGGATTGAACTCATCATCATCTGTAATACTTTGCTATTAACTGCTTGTAACGTACAATCACTCTAGACCGATACGCCAAGTAGGCTGTTAAGCAAGTATCTATTATAGAAAAAATCATTAGATATCTTTCTTATATTTGTAGACCAATTTACACACATGGAAAGCCCTATTCTTCTTCTATCCAAAACAGTTAAAACATTTAAAATCGGTTGAAAATTTTCTGAATTTCACAAGGTTTAGTGAGCTAAGTCCCAAAAAAACCTTTTTTTGACAAAAACTCTAAGGGCCTAATTTTGTAAATCACTCGCGTTGAACGCATCACCAACGTTAACGTGAACGCGAGGCTCAAAAAGTGCAATTTTGTAAATCACTACGTTATTGCGTTCAATTTTTACGTCATCACTTGAAATGTCAATTATATTTGAATCAGTGTTGCCAGACATTCTAAAATTAATAAAATTGGCCACCCATTTTGTAGGGGATACACACCCTTTATCGTGGGGAAACACATATATATGATAAGGCAACACCTGCAAAGAGAATATTTGAGAAAACAGAGAACAAAAAAAAAGTAACATAAATTAGTTGAAACAAGTAAAAAAGTTAAATTCGGCCTTGCCGAATGTAGTGATACCCCCCACAATTTCAAAAAGATTATTGCAAAAAACTTTATTTAAAAGGAAATTACTTTAAAAAAAAAAAAAAAAATTTGAAAAAAAATTACCGCGAAAAAAAATTTTGGTAAAAAAAAAAATTTGCGATTTTTTTCTTTTTTTGTCAAAAAATATGTTCGTACTTGTTTAAATACCATTTCGTGTTCAATTATGTTCACATATGTCAACCAGAAGCCGAATTAGAGCATTTTATATTTTTAGGTTATGTTGAATGTACTGAAATTTTTGAGGTGTGCTTACATTTTCGTTCATAACTTTTGAACCGCTGAACCGATATCGCTCAAATGCAATACCAAACTTCTCGGGAGAACTTCCAATATATATTTTAAGTTTCAGTCATCTCTGTGCAATATTTTGTCCGCGAGAGCATTTTCCACAGACAGACAGACAGACGGACAGACGGACATCGCTAGAATGTCTTAAAATCGATCGGGCATCATGAATATATATACTTTATGGGGTCCCAGACCGATATTTCGATTAGTTACAAACGGAATGACAAACTTATATATACCCTCTATCACTAAGTGGAGGGTATAAAAAGCAAGAAAAATCACAACGAGACGCTTTGCTATTTTCGATGTTTTTCTTCTGCCGGAGCAGTTTTTTTTACACATTTATTACTTTTTTGTTGTATATTTACATATTCCAACATTATTTATTTATTTTTTGCTATTTAAAAGCATATTTGTTACATCAACGTCCCAAAATTTCAAGTGATCATTTTGACACTTCAAGTGATGAAAAAACACTCTCTTGCGTTTTACAAAATTCCATTTCCATACAATTTGTTCTAAAAACACGTAAGTCAACGCGAAAAAAACAGCTGTTCAGTGCTCGCGTTTTACAAAATAGAAAATTGTCCAACGCCAGATGAAAAGGCGCGTTGCGTTTTACAAAATTAGGCTTTAAAATTTTAGGGTGTCTGGCAAGTTAAATGGGCATTTTTGTGATCTTCTCGACAAAACCAAAAACCTATACCATGTCACATTAGGAGTATTTTTTCACTGTAGCACAGTGTTATTTGTAAAGGGAATGTTTTTGAGCTCCACAATATTACATAAGAGATTTTTTTTAGTTTTTTGTATTTTATTCATATTTCAACCAGACAAACATGGGCATGGACCGTTTTTACATTTTTTTCTCTAATCGAAAACTGCTTGCCGTGAAAATTATCCATTTATACACGAAATGAACCTGCAAAATCCATGCCTATATTTAAGGCTGGAAGTATTAGCTTTTAATTTTGTAAGCTACTTATATATTGAAAAAGCAAATAAAATAAAATAAAATAAAATATTTCAAAGCAAAAAAAAAAAAAAAAATAATGAACACCATTCGTAAACGCCAAGGAAATTTTAAAGTAAACCAGAAAATTCTGCAAAACTATAAAGGGCAGTTTCTGAACTCAAAATCGATTTTTTTTAAATTAACGCAGTTTTTTGGATTAAAATATAGATTTTTCAACTTTTCTTCAAACGAGTTTATGTTGCATGTATTCTCAGTTTATTAATCGTATTATTTTATATATATTTTTATATATTTTGCTATATAAAGGTCACGTGACAAAATTTAATCAACTGTTAAATTGCAAGAATTCAATTTAACCACTCAAGTACTTTAGGACATACACATACTGCAAACACATTAGAGTGGGCCGAAATAAAATATGTTTTGAAATAATGGTACATTAAAAACAGGTAACTTTTTGGATAAAAAAATATCAAAATTACTATGACCAAACAAGAGGTCTTAATCTAGTCACTCAAATAAATGCGTGCTACAGAATAGATAACGAAACAAATCTTTTCTAAAATAGTAACTTAATAAATTTTATTTGGGCTGAGAAGATTTTTTGTTGGGGTTTAAGTTGAATAAATAGGAAAATCTAATTTCTCGAAATCATAAACACTTGTGGTATTTCCATACCGGTTTCAAACACTCCAGTTTTAGTGTAATCATCAGTAGGATATTAAATGTCGGGTTGTCTTGTTATTTTTATAATTCGATTCTCTACTGGTATAGGTACCACAGATTTTCGTATATTTTTGTCATATTGAAACCATTAACAACACAGGCTGTCTGGCACCTTAGACGATACAACCACTAAATTTTTTTGATATGATTTGACAAATAGTCGTTTCTTGTTCTATTACATCTATGTTTACATATTTATAAATTTTAATGAATAAATTTTCACAGTTTCCAATACTACAATTCTATTTTTTGTAATCCCATATTAACTTCATACAATCTTTATAACTTTTGGGTCCCTTGTATCATTTCGCAATTGGTCTTTGCATTTTATTTGACAGAAAATGTTAATCAAAAACCTTCTGTTTAAATAAATTTTACCTTTCAACCCATTTTCTTGTCTATTCATCTAAAATTTTTTTAATTTTCTAAAACTTTCTCATTTCCCTTCTACTCTTATACAAACTCACCAACCCATGCAGTAACACATACAAGTTATTTAAACCCATTTGAACACTTGATTATGTGTGTAAAACATTCACCCAAAGTATGTAAAATAATACACCCACGTGTTTTACTGTTATACATACTGTTATATACTTACTTACTACATATAGGATAATACTTACTTACATCCACCAACATTGTTAAAGTACTTAAAAGATATCATCACATATCAGATTTCACATTGTATAAAATTTAATACACTCACACATAACAAAATGACCACTAAAATGTGGTTAAAATTAATTAAATTTTTCCGAGACAAAGAATTCTTGTTATTTATTATTACTGGGTTAATTGATAAAAAAGTGTACAAGAAATTGAAATTTAATACTCACACATAAAATTTTTAAATAAAAGCAAAAACGGTTGGAAAGTAAATTCGACTTGCCTAAACTATCCCCAAAACATATTTAGAAATTTTTATAAAAAAACAAGAATAGTGTAAATTGGTTTTTGAGTGTAAACAATTTTTTGATTAACAACAAAAATGTAAAAAAAAAATTGTCAGGGCGTTTTTTTGGGGGGGGGGGGGTGATGTGTGTCAGTGTGGGACTTTGAGAGCACCTTCCCATCGCGATAAATATACCAAAAGTTTCATTTATTTAACAAAAATACAAAAAACATATGAAAATAGTATATTTTTTCAGAGGTTAGTTCAGTTCTTCAAGGGGGAACTTTTTTCCCCCTGGCCCGATTTTGCCCATTCACGAACTTAACATGCCTATGAACATGAGATATATCTGTGCCAAACTTATCTACAGACAGACGGACGAAAATTTACAGAATGTCTTAGAATCGATCATGGATCAATAATATATATACTTTATGGGGTCCCCGACCGATATTTCGATGCGTTACAAACTGTGGTTTGAGGGTATAAAAACGGTTTAGTAAACGTAATGATAGTACATTAAAAGCAAAGGGTACATTTTCTAAAAAGTACCTTTTATAAAAAGTACCTTTTAAAAAAAGTACCTTTTATAAAAAGTACTTTTTATAAAAGGTACTTTTTTTTATAAAAGGTACTTTTTTATAAAAAGTACCTTTTATAAAAAGTACCTTTTATAAAAAGTACCTTTTATAAAAAGTACCTTTTATAAAAAGTACCTTTTATAAAAAGTACCTTTTATAAAAAGTACCTTTTATAAAAAGTACCTTTTATAAAAAGTACCTTTTATAAAAAGTACCTTTTATAAAAAGTACCTTTTATAAAAAGTACCTTTTATAAAAAGTACCTTTTATAAAAAGTACCTTTCCCGAGTAAAAAAATTGATATGACACAATATATAATTTAATATGGGTTCGTGTCTATTTTGATATAATCTTATACGAAAAATGGTTTCATAAGATTTGATCGAATAATATCTAATAATAAAAAAAAAATCTAATAATAAAAAAAAAAAAAAAAAAATTTTATAAATCGGATGTTTTTTTTAAGTTTTTAATAAAAAGTTGAAAAACTAAAATAATAAAAATAAGTTGTTCTTGAAAAAAACTTACAAGGGAAGTCTCCCTGGTGTCACCTTCCGATCTTCATGAAATTTGGATATGTTGTTAAGAACGAAAATTAATTCGACACGTATTTTTTTATAGCGGCCCAAACTCATTTTTAGGGGGGGTCGATTTGTATGGGGGCAAATTGACCTTTTTCAGTTTTTTACAATTTACGCCTATTTAAACAAAATTAATATAGGCATGTGTGGTATCAGATTAAAGGTATTAAAAATACCTATCTCGTGGTGCTAACAACGGGCCGATGAAGTTAATATTTTTCGATTTATTAACAAAAATGTCCCAAAATTTTGGTATTTTACTCAATATAACGAAAAGTTGTGCATGTTTGGACACGTTCTTAGCACACGTAGATTGGTTTTCAAAAGACCTTTCATTTGGTATGTAACATGACTAGGTTTCTTTGCAAAATATAGTAGATAAACGAAAAAAACTGAAAAATGGCCTTGTCTTCCCCCCTCCTTTTTACCCCCTAAATATGAATTTGGGCCGCTATAAAAAAATACGTGTCCCTTTATTTTTTCTGCTCTACAAAATAAAACCAATTCCATAAAGATCCGCGGGTGACACTAGGGAGACTTCCCTTGTTAGAAAAATTTCAAAAAATGAAGTCATGTTAAATTTTATATAAAACACTTAGAAAATATTTTCAAAAAAAAATTGTCCATGGAAAAACTTAGAAAATTTAAAAAAATGGAGTCATATAAAATTTTATAAAAAACACTTAGAAAATATTTGCAATAAAAAAAATGTTCCTTGAAAAAAACTTAGAAAAAAAATTAAAAGATGGAGTCATATAAAATTTTATATAAAACACTTAGAAAATATTCGTGATAAAAAGTGGTGCTTGGAGGAAAAATCTTAGAAAAATAAAAAAATATGAAGTCATATGAAATTTTATATAAAACACTTTGAAAATATTTGCGATAAAAATATATTCTTGGAAAAAACTTAAAAAAATTAAAAAATAATGGAGGCATATAAAATTTTATATAAAACACTTAGAAATTTAAAATGATGCATGGGGCCAGATGTTACAACATATAGTTATGTATGGCGATATTTTAAAAAAATCCCACATCAAAATTTATTATATAAATTTATCTTGCAATACATAGTGTCACACATGATCATATATGAAATAATATGACTATATAAAAGTATATAAGATCATATTAAATTATTTTTACTCGGGTTTATAAAAAGTACCTTTTATAAGAAGTACCTTTTATTAAAAGTACCTTTTTTAAAAAGTACCTTTTATAAAAAGTACCTTTTATAAAAAGTACCTTTTATAAAAAGTACCTTTTATAAAAAGTACCCTTTATAAAAAGTACCTTTTATAAAAGGTACCTTTTATAAAAAGTACCCTTTATAAAAAGTACCTTTTATAAAAAGTACCTTTTATAAAAAGTACCTTTTATAAAAAGTACCTTTTATAAAAAGTACCTTTTATAAAAAGTACCTTTTATAAAAAGTACCTTTTATAAAAAGTACCTTTTATAAAAAGTACCTTTTATAAAAAGTACCTTTTATAAAAAGTACCTTTTATAAAAAGTACATTTTATAAACAGTACCTTTTATAAAAAGTACCTTTTTATAAAAAGTACCTTTTTATAAAAAGTACCTTTTATAAAAAGTACCTTTTATAAAAAGTACCTTTTACAAAAATTACCTTTTATAAAAAGTGCCTTTTATAAAAATTACCTTCTATAAAAAGTACCTTTTATAAAAAGTACTTATTGTAAAAAGTACCTTATTTAAAAAGTTCCTTTCTAAAAAGTACATTTTGTAAAAGTTACTTTTTGTAAAAATTTCTTTTTGTAAAAAGTACCTTTTGTTAAAAGTACCATTTGTAAAAAGTATCGTTTGTAAAAAGTACCTTTTGTAAAAATTATCTTTTTGTAAAAAATACCTTTTGTAAAAAGTAAATTTTGTAAAAAGTACCATGTGTAAAAAGTACCTTTTGTAAAAAGTACATTTTGTAAAAAGTACCTTTTGTAAAAAGTACCTTTTGTAAAAAGTACCCTTTGTAAAAATTACTTTTTGTAAAAAGTACCGTTTGTAAAAAGCACCTCTTGTAAGAAGTACCTTTTGTAAAAATTACTTTTTGTAAAAAGTACCGTTTATAAAAAGTACCTTATGTAAAAAGTACCTTTTGTAATAAGTACCTTTTGCAAAAAGTACGTTTTGCAAAAAGTACCTTTCCAAAGAAAAACTTTTTGCAAAAAGTACCTTTCCCAAAGATAAATGTTCGTATTTATGGTAAAAATTTGAACTTTTTACATTTTGTAAAAGTTACTTTTTGTAAAAATTTCTTTTTGTAAAAAGTACCTTTTGTTAAAAGTACCATTTGTAAAAAGTATCGTTTGTAAAAAGTACCTTTTGTAAAAATTATCTTTTTGTAAAAAATACCTTTTGTAAAAAGTAAATTTTGTAAAAAGTACCATGTGTAAAAAGTACCTTTAGTAAAAAGTACATTTTGTAAAAAGTACCTTTTGTAAAAAGTAGCTTTTGTAAAAAGTACCCTTTGTAAAAATTACTTTTTGTAAAAAGTACCGTTTGTAAAAAGCACCTCTTGTAAGAAGTACCTTTTGTAAAAATTACTTTTTGTAAAAAGTACCGTTTATAAAAAGTACCTTATGTAAAAAGTACCTTTTGTAATAAGTACCTTTTGCAAAAAGTAGGTTTGGAAAAAGTACCTTTCCCAAAGATAAACTTTTTGCAAAAAGTACCTTTCCCAAAGATAAATGTTCGTATTTATGGTAAAAATTTGAACTTTTGGTTCTTTCTTATTTCCTGAAATAATGTTCCCAGAAACTTCAAATTTGAAATGTTGGGTTCTCCGATGTTTTCATTCTGGAAAAATACTTTTGGAAATTACGTCTCTAAGAGGGTAAGAAAGACGTACTTTTTATAATAGAAACTTGAAATTTAAAATTTCCTTTCCTTCGGTAAAAAAATAATGATCCTAGATACTTGAAATTTGGAATGTAGGTTCCTTGGGTGAAAAAAAAAACATTATAGAAAGAGTATTTTTCGAAATTTCGTTTTTAGCGGGATAAAATTTGTAATTTTGTTACTTTTTTTATATTCTGAAAAAATGGTCCTAGAATCTTGAAATCTGAAAAATACTTATTAGAATTTTTGGAAATTCCGTTTCTAAGGGGGTAAAAAGTGCAGATTTGGTGCTTTTTTTGTTGCTATAAAAATGGTCTAAGA
This sequence comes from Pegoplata infirma, assembly GCA_963921195.1. Classification (NCBI taxonomy): domain Eukaryota; kingdom Metazoa; phylum Arthropoda; class Insecta; order Diptera; family Anthomyiidae; genus Pegoplata; species Pegoplata infirma. The sequence goes on along the minus strand of OY992537.1, from coordinate 203,444,082 downwards.
AGCTTGCATTTTAGAATGTAGGGTCCTTCGGCGAAAAAAACATTCTGATAAAGTATTTTTAAAAAATTCCGTTTCTAGAGGTGTAAAAAAGTGTGTTTTTATACTTTTTATATAACTGAAAGACTGATCGTAGGTGCAGAAATTTTGAATGCTGAATCCTTAAGTGAAAAAATATTTTGGAAAAAGTACTTTTTGGAAATTTTGTTTCTAAGGGTTATAAAGGGGTTAAAAAAGTGTAAACTTGGTACTTCTTATATTTCTGGAAACAATGTGTAAAAAAATTTATATTTTGAATCTATGAGCACCCAGCAAAATAGAAACAGTTCTTGGAAAATTGAATTTTAAGGGTAAAAGGTGGCAAATGGTAATTTTTACCTATCTAACTATTAAACTGAAAACTGAAAAACTGAGAATATCAAAATTGGACGTGTAGTATCCTCTAGCAAAAATTACACCCAAGAGAAGGACATACTTTAAAGATCGGTAAAAGTGTTGCAAAATGGAACAATGGATTTTTTTGTTTCTTTAGCGCATATTAAACGGAGAGGAAAGAAACTTATATGGAACGAAAAGAGATAAATTGGAAATAAAATGGAGTAGAACCGGGAATGAAATGGAATAGAGCAGGGAACAATATGGAATGTTATTTTTTACTCAAATTTTTCGTATTCAACTTTTCTTTCTCCATATTTTTTCGTTCTACTTATATGTTTTTTAACCCAAAATTTCTTGTTTCACTGAAATATTGATTTACTCAAAATTCAAAATCCCGATAAAAATGCTAGAAAATAGTCAATATCTTAACAGCGAAGTTATTAAAATTTTATTGCTTTAAATATTCATTGAAATATTGTGCTCGATTCGGGAGTACTCTTTCACCATTCAATTTTTAAAAATTTGATATTCTTTCGAAGCTCAAGATTTAATTTTTTTTTTTGTTGTTAAAATTAAAGATCTAGTTAATATCTTCAATAAGTACAAGAAAAAAATTTATAAATCTTAAAACTCGAAATGATATTCAAATTTTAAAAAGAAGGTGAATGGTGAAAGAGTACTCCCGAATCGAGTACATTATTTTATGAAAGACTTAAACGTTCACAATTAAATATAAAAAAAACTACGTATAGGAGTTATATGAAATCGGAAGGGTAGTCCTGATCCTTCTATTATCCGGGTTTTAACATAACCGGTAAAGAAGTGCCGGCGGGCTTGCTAGTTTATTCATAAACCATTTTGTTTTTTATTTAACAGGATTGGAAAATTTTTACTAATAGATCCCACACAAATCACCATTAAATCGGTCGAAAAACAGCAAAAATAAATCAATTTCTCTCAAATTTGGTTTGCGTATATTTTCTACAATAATTAAAAATGGAACCAAATATGTATCTAATCGGTCCATGTTTGGACTTGCGACCCATTTTCCGGAAAACACTGGTGAAGAGTATCATATGTCATAGGACTTGACCGCCTATAATTTTTTTACTTGTTTTTATTCTTATTTGTTAAATTTTTTCTTATTAATATTTTTTTCTAGATATTAGTTATTTACCGATGATTGTAATTAATGTTGTTAATATTTACCTTTTACAAAACTATTCATATGTTGTCTTAATACTCTTTACATACACGTAAAATCCCCAGAGTTGGAGTAGGTAATTTATATACTATGACATAAGCTTGTTATTATTGTTAATGAAACGATTTTTGTTTTCTTTTTTTTTTGTCTTGTAAAAAGGTAATTAAGATATACAAAACATGTTTTTGTTTTCTTTTTAGCATGTAAATAAATAAAAAAGGAAGACCGATTAAGAGCTAAGTTATAGTAAATACTTACACTTGTCATTTTATTTCAAGGCTACCACAAGAAATAGATTAATCAGGGATTTCTTAACATATTTTAGTGAACATTTTAATAACAAACACGAGAAAAAAAATAAAGAGATACAAGAATATTTCACTCATTTACTGCAAGACTGGCATAAGTAAAAAATAAATTTTTTTTTAATAAATAATTTTCTTGATAATTATTCTATGAGAATATCATAGTTTTAATTAGTAAAGGAAAAAAAAAAATAAATAGATAAATTTACTAAATTTTTTTTTCAAACATTTAATAAATTTTTATTAAAAATTTACTCAATACTATTAAATCGTTTACTGGTGCAAAATTGAGTAATTTTTTACTCAATAGTATTAAAAATTTACTCAAATATTTTTTTTATTTTTTTCTGTGCATATTTATAGACCAATTCACACACATGAAAAGCCCTATCCTTCTTCTAACCAAAACAGTTGAAAAAATTAAAATCGGTTGAAAAATGTTTAAGTTACACCTGGTCAGTGGCGTATACAGGGGGGGGGGCCCGGGCCCCCCCTCCGAAATGATTTCACAAATCTCAGGATTTATTATCAAATAATAAGTACAATATTAAAAAACTTCTTAAAAAAAATCGAAAAAGATTTAGGAATCTAAAATGTTTTGAAACCGAAATTTTTCTGTTAAAAAACCTCAAAATCTGAAATTTTTTTCTTAGAATTTGAAACTTTTCAACTTAAGATTCTAATGAAAAAATATCTTACAACCTAAAGTTTTATGTTCACAAAAAATGGACCTAATTGTAAGTAAAATGTAGTCAAATCTTAAAATGCGACTTTGTCTTTTAGTAAAATGTCTCGTTTATTTCTTAAAAAAAAATGTCTCAGAATCTTTCACTTTTCTAAAAAAAAATGTCTCAGAATCTAAAACTTTCTATAAGAAAAATGTCTGAGAATCTTAGACTTTTTCTATAGGAATAATGTCTTAAAATGTTAGCCTTTTTCTCAGAATCTAAGACTTTTTCTATAGGAAAAATGTCTCAGAATCTGAGACTTTTTCTATAAAAACTTCTCAGAATCTGAGGCTTTTCTATATGAAAAATGTTTCAGAATCTGAAAACTTTCTAAAGGAATAATGTCTCTGAATCTGAAAAATGTCTCAAAGTCTGTGATTTTTAATAGAATCTGAGGATTTTCTATATAAAAAATGTTTTAGAATCTGAGAATTTTTCTTACAATCTAGGAAAATGTCTCAGAATTGTAGACTTTTTTTACGAAAAATTTCTTATAATCAACGAATTTTTCTTAAGGTAAATTATCTGAAAATCTAAAATTTTGTGTATAGGAAAAATGTCTCAGAGACACAAGCTGAGACTTTTTGTGTAAAAAAATGCTCAAAATCTGAGACTTTTCTATTGTAAAAATATATTTTTCTATAAGAATAATGTCTCAGAATCTGAGTATTTTTCTGTGGGAAAAATATTTCAGAATCTGAGACTTTTCTTCAGGAAAAATGTCTTAGAATCTGAGGCTTTTTCTATATGAAAAATGTTTCAGAATCTGACAGTTTCCTATAGGCAGACTATCTCAGAATCTGAGACTTGTTCTATAGGAAAATATATAAGAATTTGAGACTTTTTCTATTGGAAAAGTGTTTAAGATTCTGAGACTTTTTCGGTAGTAAAAATGTCTCAGAATCTAAGAAATTTTCTGTAGAAAAAATGTCTGAGAATCTGAGACATTTTCTATAGGAAAAATGTCGAAGAATCTGAGACTTTTTCTATAAGAATCTGAGACTTTCTATTGGAAAAATATCTCAGAATTAGAAACTTTTTCTATAGAAAAAATGTCTAAGAATCTTAGACTTTTTCTATAGGAAAATTTTCTCAGAATCCGATAGTTTTTCTTTAGGAAAAATGTATTAGAATCTAGGACTTTTTGTATAACATTTTTTCTTATTAAAAAGGTCTTAGAATCTGAATAATTTTTCTTAAAGAAAAAGCGGAAATTTTCGCAGAATCTAAAACTTTTTTTGTAGAATGTTTCAGAATCTGAGAAAATGTGCTAGACTAGAAATATCTCAGATTCTGGGGAAATATCTTACAATCGGAGTCTTTTCTTTTGAAACATATATTTATAGAATCATTTTCTAAAGTGACTTTTTCCCGAGAAACGTTTTCCATTGGAAATATGATTTAGAGTCTTTGACTTTTTCTATAACAAAAACTGTCTTAACTGGAAATTGCCATAGAATCTTAGACTTGTCTTTAAACAAAAAAATTCAGATTCTGATAATCTTCTTTGTAAAAATGTATCAGCATCTGACACAATTCACACTTTAAAAAAAGACTTAAGTCTCTCAAAAAATTTTAAAATATTAAAAAATATTAATTTTTTTCCCAACAGTTTTTAACTTACAAAAAAATTAAGAATCTGATTGTGTTACATTCAGTCATAGAGTAAAGAATGGAACAGAGGTACGATTAGTGAAAACTTTGTGAAACCCAAATTGCAAAATACGATTATCTCAAGGCGGACTCTTTTAGATAATAGAATAGATAAATTGTTTTGTTTTTATTATATTTTTTCGGCGTAAGCCAAGTGTATTTAATTTGTTGTTTGTGTTTTTCTGATTGAAGAAGAAAATTGTGTCTTCTTAAGATTAAATTAAATGTGGATTTACCCTAGACCATGGTTTCTGTAGCCACTTCTACGTCATCAGTAGGCAGTTTGTTTTCATTTTCCTTTTAAATGCTGTTATGAAAATTTTTTGTAAAATAAAAATTGAAAAAAAAAATGTTGGGCCCCCACCGAAATAAAATCCTGGATACGCCCCTGCACGTGGTTAAGTGAAAAAAGTCCCAAAAAACCGTTTTTTGACAATAACTTTAAAATTTGAGGGTGTCTGGCAAGTTTGATGTTCATTTTTGTGATCTTTTCGACGAGACCTACAACCTTAACTACCTCATTTCAAAAGTATATTCGATTTTGTGTTTTTTGTAGCACAGTGTAATTTTTTAAATATTATGTCAAGAGTTTATTAAAATCATATTTTTAAATAAACTTTCCTTTTTCCAGACACATTCCTTAAAATATTTAAGATTATAAAATATTTAAAATTATAAAATATTCAACATTTCTCAAATGTCCTTATAAAATATTTGTAATACTTCTAGTATTATTTTTTTTTCAACAATTCTAAATTTCAAATCATAACAATAAAATGTTTATACTCTAAACTTTATAATCTCTCTAAAAACGATACAATCTTATCAGTGTCATCAAAAAGGATTTCTTTTTATAACTAATATTTATCCTGTGGTTATAAACTGTTAACACTGCAGACATATACATAAAATAACAAATACATACACTATTACCTACAAAGACTCAATTACAAACAAACTGAGCCAAACACAAACAGGACATACGGAGCTAACACAAATTACACTCGAAGACAAAGCTCAGAGTTCTAAGATTTGTATTAAAATGTATTTTAAATAAAAATATTTTGATTCTGAGACATGTTTTTTATAGACAAATTTTCAGATTCTAACGCTTTTAAACAATGGAAAAAGTCACAGTAACTTAGATTTCTTAGATTTCAAATTTTCAGATTCTAACACTTTTAAACAAAAGAAACAGTCACAGTATCTTAGATTTCTTTAAAAATTTACAATTCTTTCAGATTCTGGAACATTTTCAGATTCGGAAATATTTTTCCTAAGAAATTTTTTTTTTAAGTTATATTTTACATAGAAAAAGTTTCAGATTCCACGATTTCTCCTTTAGAAAATGTCTGAAACATTTTTAAATTTAACACGTAGAAAAGTTAAATTCAGACTCTGGAACATTTTCAGATTCGGAAATATTTTTCCTAAGAAATTTTTTTTAAAGTTATATTTTATATAGAAAAAGTTTCAGATTCCACGATTTCTCCTTTAGAAAATGTCTGAAACATTTTTAAATTTAACACGTAGAAAAGTTAAATTCAACCAGGCTGAATCTATGAAAACACTCCACAATACCCTTTTCAAGTGATAGAAAAACTAACAATTTTGATTACAAATATTTTATTTTGATTAAAATTTTTTTTTAGTAATTTTTGTAAAATTATAAAAAATTAATATTTTAAGTATTTTTATTCTGGCTCAAGGTCATTATTTTCTTTACTAATTAAAACCATGATATTCTCATAGCATAATTTTCAAGAAAATTATTTTCTGTTTTAAATTTATTTGTGTTGGTCATTTTTGCAAGACTTAATCGACACGTGTTTCGGAATTTGTCAGATTCCATTGTCAAGATTATTTAGCAAATATAAAAACCCTATACTAAATTAGTAAAGGGAATTTACAAGACAAATCGCTAGTGATCAAACTAAAATATTAAAACCTATTCGACTCTACTCTCGTTGAGAATTAGAAGAAGAAAAATGCATCATATTAGTATGATCGCGATAGTCAAACAACAAACACAACACAAAAAATATTAAAAACAGAATTTACATACGATTATCCATTGGACAATACTAATGTTATTTGTTTTTGCAAACGTTGTATTTGCGGGTGTAATACCATATTAGGTTTGTTCACCATGGCGTGCCAACCATTTTGGTTAAATTCTGATTAATTTTTATTAAAAAATAAAAATTGTTTTATTCGACCTTTAAAATATAATATTTTAAGTATTTTTATTCTGGCTCAAGGTCATTATTTTCTTTACTAATTAAAACCATGATATTCTCATAGCATAATTTTCAAGAAAATTATTTTCTGTTTTAAATTTATTTGTGTTGGTCATTTTTGCAAGACTTAATCGACACGTGTTTCGGAATTTGTCAGATTCCATTGTCAAGATTATTTAGCAAATATAAAAACCCTATACTAAATTAGTAAAGGGAATTTACAAGACAAATCGCTAGTGATCAAACTAAAATATTAAAACCTATTCGACTCTACTCTCGTTGAGAATTAGAAGAAGAAAAATGCATCATATTAGTATGATCGCGATAGTCAAACAACAAACACAACACAAAAAATATTAAAAACAGAATTTACATACGATTATCCATTGGACAATACTAATGTTATTTGTTTTTGCAAACGTTGTATTTGCGGGTGTAATACCATATTAGGTTTGTTCACCATGGCGTGCCAACCATTTTGGTTAAATTCTGATTAATTTTTATTAAAAAATAAAAATTGTTTTATTCGACCTTTAAAATATAATATTTTAAGTATTTTTATTCTGGCTCAAGGTCATTATTTTCTTTACTAATTAAAACCATGATATTCTCATAGCATAATTTTCAAGAAAATTATTTTCTGTTTTAAATTTATTTGTGTTGGTCATTTTTGCAAGACTTAATCGACACGTGTTTCGGAATTTGTCAGATTCCATTGTCAAGATTATTTAGCAAATATAAAAACCCTATACTAAATTAGTAAAGGGAATTTACAAGACAAATCGCTAGTGATCAAACTAAAATATTAAAACCTATTCGACTCTACTCTCGTTGAGAATTAGAAGAAGAAAAATGCATCATATTAGTATGATCGCGATAGTCAAACAACAAACACAACACAAAAAATATTAAAAACAGAATTTACATACGATTATCCATTGGACAATACTAATGTTATTTGTTTTTGCAAACGTTGTATTTGCGGGTGTAATACCATATTAGGTTTGTTCACCATGGCGTGCCAACCATTTTGGTTAAATTCTGATTAATTTTTATTAAAAAATAAAAATTGTTTTATTCGACCTTTAAAATATAATATTTTAAGTATTTTTATTCTGGCTCAAGGTCATTATTTTCTTTACTAATTAAAACCATGATATTCTCATAGCATAATTTTCAAGAAAATTATTTTCTGTTTTAAATTTATTTGTGTTGGTCATTTTTGCAAGACTTAATCGACACGTGTTTCGGAATTTGTCAGATTCCATTGTCAAGATTATTTAGCAAATATAAAAACCCTATACTAAATTAGTAAAGGGAATTTACAAGACAAATCGCTAGTGATCAAACTAAAATATTAAAACCTATTCGACTCTACTCTCGTTGAGAATTAGAAGAAGAAAAATGCATCATATTAGTATGATCGCGATAGTCAAACAACAAACACAACACAAAAAATATTAAAAACAGAATTTACATACGATTATCCATTGGACAATACTAATGTTATTTGTTTTTGCAAACGTTGTATTTGCGGGTGTAATACCATATTAGGTTTGTTCACCATGGCGTGCCAACCATTTTGGTTAAATTCTGATTAATTTTTATTAAAAAATAAAAATTGTTTTATTCGACCTTTAAAATATAATATTTTAAGTATTTTTATTCTGGCTCAAGGTCATTATTTTCTTTACTAATTAAAACCATGATATTCTCATAGCATAATTTTCAAGAAAATTATTTTCTGTTTTAAATTTATTTGTGTTGGTCATTTTTGCAAGACTTAATCGACACGTGTTTCGGAATTTGTCAGATTCCATTGTCAAGATTATTTAGCAAATATAAAAACCCTATACTAAATTAGTAAAGGGAATTTACAAGACAAATCGCTAGTGATCAAACTAAAATATTAAAACCTATTCGACTCTACTCTCGTTGAGAATTAGAAGAAGAAAAATGCATCATATTAGTATGATCGCGATAGTCAAACAACAAACACAACACAAAAAATATTAAAAACAGAATTTACATACGATTATCCATTGGACAATACTAATGTTATTTGTTTTTGCAAACGTTGTATTTGCGGGTGTAATACCATATTAGGTTTGTTCACCATGGCGTGCCAACCATTTTGGTTAAATTCTGATTAATTTTTATTAAAAAATAAAAATTGTTTTATTCGACCTTTAAAATATAATATTTTAAGTATTTTTATTCTGGCTCAAGGTCATTATTTTCTTTACTAATTAAAACCATGATATTCTCATAGCATAATTTTCAAGAAAATTATTTTCTGTTTTAAATTTATTTGTGTTGGTCATTTTTGCAAGACTTAATCGACACGTGTTTCGGAATTTGTCAGATTCCATTGTCAAGATTATTTAGCAAATATAAAAACCCTATACTAAATTAGTAAAGGGAATTTACAAGACAAATCGCTAGTGATCAAACTAAAATATTAAAACCTATTCGACTCTACTCTCGTTGAGAATTAGAAGAAGAAAAATGCATCATATTAGTATGATCGCGATAGTCAAACAACAAACACAACACAAAAAATATTAAAAACAGAATTTACATACGATTATCCATTGGACAATACTAATGTTATTTGTTTTTGCAAACGTTGTATTTACTAATTTAGTATAGGGTTTTTATATTTGCTAAATAATCTTGACAATGGAATCTGACAAATTCCGAAACACGTGTCGATTAAGTCTTGCAAAAATGACCAACACAAATAAATTTAAAACAGAAAATAATTTTCTTGAAAATTATGCTATGAGAATATCATGGTTTTAATTAGTAAAGAAAATAATGACCTTGAGCCAGAATAAAAATACTTAAAATATTATATTTTAAAGGTCGAATAAAACAATTTTTATTTTTTAATAAAAATTAATCAGAATTTAACCAAAATGGTTGGCACGCCATGGTGAACAAACCTAATATGGTATTACACCCGCAAATACAACGTTTGCAAAAACAAATAACATTAGTATTGTCCAATGGATAATCGTATGTAAATTCTGTTTTTAATATTTTTTGTGTTGTGTTTGTTGTTTGACTATCGCGATCATACTAATATGATGCATTTTTCTTCTTCTAATTCTCAACGAGAGTAGAGTCGAATAGGTTTTAATATTTTAGTTTGATCACTAGCGATTTGTCTTGTAAATTCCCTTTACTAATTTAGTATAGGGTTTTTATATTTGCTAAATAATCTTGACAATGGAATCTGACAAATTCCGAAACACGTGTCGATTAAGTCTTGCAAAAATGACCAACACAAATAAATTTAAAACAGAAAATAATTTTCTTGAAAATTATGCTATGAGAATATCATGGTTTTAATTAGTAAAGAAAATAATGACCTTGAGCCAGAATAAAAATACTTAAAATATTATATTTTAAAGGTCGAATAAAACAATTTTTATTTTTTAATAAAAATTAATCAGAATTTAACCAAAATGGTTGGCACGCCATGGTGAACAAACCTAATATGGTATTACACCCGCAAATACAACGTTTGCAAAAACAAATAACATTAGTATTGTCCAATGGATAATCGTATGTAAATTCTGTTTTTAATATTTTTTGTGTTGTGTTTGTTGTTTGACTATCGCGATCATACTAATATGATGCATTTTTCTTCTTCTAATTCTCAACGAGAGTAGAGTCGAATAGGTTTTAATATTTTAGTTTGATCACTAGCGATTTGTCTTGTAAATTCCCTTTACTAATTTAGTATAGGGTTTTTATATTTGCTAAATAATCTTGACAATGGAATCTGACAAATTCCGAAACACGTGTCGATTAAGTCTTGCAAAAATGACCAACACAAATAAATTTAAAACAGAAAATAATTTTCTTGAAAATTATGCTATGAGAATATCATGGTTTTAATTAGTAAAGAAAATAATGACCTTGAGCCAGAATAAAAATACTTAAAATATTATATTTTAAAGGTCGAATAAAACAATTTTTATTTTTTAATAAAAATTAATCAGAATTTAACCAAAATGGTTGGCACGCCATGGTGAACAAACCTAATATGGTATTACACCCGCAAATACAACGTTTGCAAAAACAAATAACATTAGTATTGTCCAATGGATAATCGTATGTAAATTCTGTTTTTAATATTTTTTGTGTTGTGTTTGTTGTTTGACTATCGCGATCATACTAATATGATGCATTTTTCTTCTTCTAATTCTCAACGAGAGTAGAGTCGAATAGGTTTTAATATTTTAGTTTGATCACTAGCGATTTGTCTTGTAAATTCCCTTTACTAATTTAGTATAGGGTTTTTATATTTGCTAAATAATCTTGACAATGGAATCTGACAAATTCCGAAACACGTGTCGATTAAGTCTTGCAAAAATGACCAACACAAATAAATTTAAAACAGAAAATAATTTTCTTGAAAATTATGCTATGAGAATATCATGGTTTTAATTAGTAAAGAAAATAATGACCTTGAGCCAGAATAAAAATACTTAAAATATTATATTTTAAAGGTCGAATAAAACAATTTTTATTTTTTAATAAAAATTAATCAGAATTTAACCAAAATGGTTGGCACGCCATGGTGAACAAACCTAATATGGTATTACACCCGCAAATACAACGTTTGCAAAAACAAATAACATTAGTATTGTCCAATGGATAATCGTATGTAAATTCTGTTTTTAATATTTTTTGTGTTGTGTTTGTTGTTTGACTATCGCGATCATACTAATATGATGCATTTTTCTTCTTCTAATTCTCAACGAGAGTAGAGTCGAATAGGTTTTAATATTTTAGTTTGATCACTAGCGATTTGTCTTGTAAATTCCCTTTACTAATTTAGTATAGGGTTTTTATATTTGCTAAATAATCTTGACAATGGAATCTGACAAATTCCGAAACACGTGTCGATTAAGTCTTGCAAAAATGACCAACACAAATAAATTTAAAACAGAAAATAATTTTCTTGAAAATTATGCTATGAGAATATCATGGTTTTAATTAGTAAAGAAAATAATGACCTTGAGCCAGAATAAAAATACTTAAAATATTATATTTTAAAGGTCGAATAAAACAATTTTTATTTTTTAATAAAAATTAATCAGAATTTAACCAAAATGGTTGGCACGCCATGGTGAACAAACCTAATATGGTATTACACCCGCAAATACAACGTTTGCAAAAACAAATAACATTAGTATTGTCCAATGGATAATCGTATGTAAATTCTGTTTTTAATATTTTTTGTGTTGTGTTTGTTGTTTGACTATCGCGATCATACTAATATGATGCATTTTTCTTCTTCTAATTCTCAACGAGAGTAGAGTCGAATAGGTTTTAATATTTTAGTTTGATCACTAGCGATTTGTCTTGTAAATTCCCTTTACTAATTTAGTATAGGGTTTTTATATTTGCTAAATAATCTTGACAATGGAATCTGACAAATTCCGAAACACGTGTCGATTAAGTCTTGCAAAAATGACCAACACAAATAAATTTAAAACAGAAAATAATTTTCTTGAAAATTATGCTATGAGAATATCATGGTTTTAATTAGTAAAGAAAATAATGACCTTGAGCCAGAATAAAAATACTTAAAATATTATATTTTAAAGGTCGAATAAAACAATTTTTATTTTTTAATAAAAATTAATCAGAATTATAAAAAATTACTAATGTTTTTTTGAGTGTAAAATTTTTTTTGAATGAAAATTTTTTTTGAGTGTACTTTTTTTATTTTTAATGTAAAACTATTTTTGGGTGACAAGAATACGTTGTAAAATATTTTTGAGACTTACCAATGTTTTTAAAAGTTGTTTAACTGGTTTTTATCACGTGAGTTTTAGGTAAAACTAATCTGAAATTCACGTTTGGCTAACAACTTTTGAACAACTGAACCGATTTTTCTGAAATTCAATAACAACCAGACCAGAGGAACGAAAAAATTTGTCTTTCGGATGTTTGAGTGTTTTTTATTGCGTATATTCGCGAAAAATTGCAATACCAAACTGAGCAGGTAAATGAACAACAATATGTATGCCAAACTTCAGAAGCCTCTGTTAAGTATTTCAAAAGTTATATTATTTTCAGCAGACAGGCAGACAGACGGTCGAGCGGATAGACGGACACCGCTAGATCGTCTTAAAACCGACCGAGGATCATGAACATATGAAGGGCTTACTGCAAGAACTTGATAAGCAAAATTTTTTTGTGTTTTTTGCCTTCTGCTGATGCTCCATTGGCAGATTTTGGGCAGAAGTCTTGCTTTAACCCTTCATACAAGTATATTGAGAATAAAAGTTTTGCAAAAGTTATATTTTCTACATTATTTTAAAAGTTTTAAGGAAAAAACCGCCATAAAATGAAATGTTGCTTATCGAGTTTTTACAATAAGCCCTTCATATATACTTTATGGGGTCCTAGACCAATATTTCGAGGTGTTTCAAACGGAATGACAAACTTATATATACCCTCTATCACTATAGTGGAGGGTATAAAAAGACTCAAATTCTGAGACTTTTTTTCTGAAGGAAAAATTTCTGGAAACTTCCAAAAATATCACGTTATTTTGTAAAATCAGAAATATTTTTATAATAAAATTTGTTGGGAAATTCAAAAAAAAAACCAAGAATATATCAAATATTTTTTTTTTAATTCAATATGATGAAAAATCATTAATAAAAATTCAGAAAATATTACAATTATTAAAAAAAAAATATTTTTAAATAAGTATTCTCTTTTAGGATTCTGAATTCTGAGACATTTTTGTTATAGCAAATCACCCCAATTTCGAGACATTTTTTCTATAAAAAAATTTCTTAGATTCGGAAATTTTTTCCTATTGCAATTGTATCAGATTCTCAGAAAAATTGTCTGTAAAAAAATTCAGATTCTCTGAAATGTTTCTCATTCACTTTAAGAAAATTGCTTCTTCATATTGATGAAAGGGGTTCCTTACTTTCTGTCATTTTATTTGTTGATAAATTTCAAGAAAAGTTTCTTCAATATGAAATACCATTTTTTAGATTTTTGAATGTTGGAGTCAAAAAAAAGTTTTTAAAAACAATTTTAAATTGTTTACGCCACGGACACAAAAAGTTGTAGACAATTTTTTTTTGTATTTTAATATAACAAATTCTTAAAAAAAAAAAAAAAAATTAATTTTCCAAGTTTCGAAAAAAAATAATGATTTTTTTCATTCTATAATAGTACGTAATATAGTTATATATTAATGAGTAAACATCATCATATTGATGAAAAGTTATTTCAAAATGTTTCATTTTTTTTCGTACATTGTAATTTATCATCAATGTGGTGAAGAATTGTATTACAGTGCAACAACCAAAATCGGAATGGGATTTCATAACAAAACCTTAAAGGCTTTTTTATACCCTCCACTCTAGTAATAGAGGGTACATATAAGTTTGTCATTCCTTTTGTAACACCTCGAAATATTGCTCTAGGACCTCATGAAGTATATATATTCATGATCTTCGATCGATTTTAAGACGACCTAGCGATGTCCGTCCGTCCGTCTGTCTGCCCATCTGTCTCTCTATTGAAAACACGCTAACTTTTGAACGGCTTTTTGAAGGCTCCTGAAGTTTAGTATATATCGCTCCTTTACTTGTATAGTGTCACAACTCAAAATATTTGATTTTGCAGAAAACACGTTTAAAGTTTACTATTGAAACAGGTTTTTAATTGAAAAAGGCCGGTACATAGAAAATGTAATAATGGCGTGTACTCTTCTCAAACGGTGAGTTTAAAAGATATTAAGTAATACGAATTTTTAACACAATATAAAGCACGATATAACGAATTATTCTGCATCATTAACTCAAAAAACGCATTTTTTGAGTTATGACACTATACAAGTATAGCGATATGTTGGGAATTTACTTGGTCAGGTTCGTATTGCAATCCAGCGAAAGCGGTCCAGTGGTTCAAAAGTTATGAGCAAAAGACTGATTTTCGGCAATGGTTTTTCGTGAATTTACTAGATAAAAAACACTCTAACTTTCGAAAGGGTTCGTGTTAAATTTCAGCCAAATCGGTTTAGTAGTTCAAAAGTTATAAGGAAAGCCTTGAATTTCAGATTAGTTTCACCTTAAATTATGAAAACCCGTTTAACATCATTTACACTAAAAAAAAAAAATAAATTTAGTTTTTTTTTTTTAAAAATTACTAAAAAAAAGTTTTTTTACACAAAATAAAATATTTCTAATCAAAAATGTTATTTTTTTCACGTAAGAAAATTTACTATCACTTAACAAGGGCAATGTGGAAGGTATTCATAGATTCGCCAAGTCGATTTAACTTATTTGTTAAATTATTTTTTTTTTTTTTTGAATTTTTTTATTATTTCATCTTTTTTAATTGTGTTTTTTTTTTCAAAATATTCTGCAAGTTAATTTTTTTTTGTTTTAACTAAATTATTATGTTGAGTGCACCTGATAATAAAATGACAATGTTAATAAACATAGAAACTGTTAGAGAAACTACTAGAAGCATAGTTTAAAAAGGAAGTTTAACATAGAAAATAACCATTTTAGTAACAAAATCTACTAATACAATAACAAACATGGAGTACTGGAACGACCACAATAATAATAACAATACCAACTTTAAGGGAGACACACACGATACTTCAGGTTCTGAAGGAAAGTGTGATGGATTTAGACGTAAATATAGAAAATTTCAAAACCAAATTATTTTTTATTTTATTACTGACAAAATATCTCGCCAATAGGTACGTCTCCGAAACAAAAACTGTAAGTTCCTTCAATTGTGTCTGCAATTCCAGATCATGTTGGTAACTCTTGCGAAATAATGTAAGAGACAAGAGGTTGAAAGAGAGTATGAAGTAAATTTGAGATTACTAGAAATGGTGTTAGCAGTGTTGGAAACTGTAAAAAATTATTCTGCTGAAACTTTAAATGTGTAATACACAACATTTAAAGAACAAGAAATGACATTTATCTAAGCATATCATATCAATGTGATGGTTGTATCGTCTGAGGTGCCGGTCAGCTTGTTGTGCTAATGGTATGAATACGATAAAAATACGTGGTTCGATTCTCGACTGGGGTCGGTGTGTATAAATTTATAAAAACTATTTTTGTTAACAAGACAAACTGACATTTAAAACCCTGCTGATGACAACACTAACTGGAGTGTTTGAAACCGGAATGGGAATACCAAATTATTTTTTTTTTTGTATGACTAATATAATTAGATCCCGAGCTCGATCTGTACTAACAAAAAATAAATTTATAAATTATAATTTTTCAGGTCTTTAAAGACAAATCTTACAACTTCTTGTATCATGTAAGGATCTCTTTAGGAGATAGAATATTTCAAAACTACGTAAAGTTTGTAGTTGTTAGCAGTAGGATTATAACAACTTGTGACAATAAACCTATGTGTGTATTTGGAAATATATGTGTGATAGTATTGACAGTGGTGAGAGGAAATGGTAGTATCACAAAGTTCATGTAGAAACTTGTTCTGTAACTGTAAGTATGTGAAAACATTCAGATGTAGTATTTGTATAACGTATGCTCGTGGAGTTTTTAGAATTTCCTGAAGCGGTTGGCTAAATTTAGTAAAATAACTATAATGTTCTCACAAAAAGACAAGCTATACTGTCATATCCCCCAATTATAAAGAACTTAGTTTTTTCGTAACAACGACCTTCGACTCGATGCCGCTTCGCCAACCAAGGAATATGGAGGGAATCGAACCCATGACAATCTCGCTAGCACAGGGGCTCTTTAATTTGCCTTGATATTAAGTAGACTACTAAACGATCCGTCATTTAAATTCCATTTTCTACTTGCATAGGGTTTTTATATTTGCTAAATAGTCTAGACAATGAAATCTATCAAATTCTGAAACACGAGTCGATTAAGTCTAGCAAAAATTACCAACATAGGTAAATTTAAAATTGAAAAGTGATTTACTTGAAAATTAAAAGAAAAGAATGACCTCGAGCTTAAATAAACCTACTTCAAATGTAAACTACTATATAAACATAAAAACATTTTTTTTTGGAAATTTGCAATTTTTTTTTAAATTTTTTTGTTATTTTTTGAAGATTTGTTTAAAATTTCCAGGTAAATTTTTTTACCATAGTGTTTATTTTATACGCATGTTATTTGTATTGAATGTTAAGAAGTCAAAAACTTTATGTAGGTCATTTTAAATAAATATATAAAATATAAAAAAAAAAACTAACAACAACTAATACAATAGATATTGAAATTTGTTCAATATGAAATCAATTGGAAATTAGGTTTTGATTAGTACAATGACATGAAAAAATATTTTATGTAAAGTAAAATTTTAAATTTAAAACATTTTTTATTCATGACACGCATAAAAATTATATTATTTACAAAACTAAGGAAAACTTCTTCAAACCAAATCGAAAACAGAGGAAAAAAGAGATGAAGAAGAGAAACAGGTTCAACAAAAATACAATACTTAGATTAAAAACTATATAATATTTTGTATGAAAATGAATTTGATCCTGGAAGCACTACACTCCGATGCCCAACGGTGATCATGCATGTGCATTAGGGTTATGACTTTTTGGATTTTTTTGCAACTATCAAAATTTACCTGCCCTAGCCAAAAAGGCCATAACAAAATATTAAGAATTTCATTTTTACTTTTTGGATTCCGTCAAAAAAGTTCCCGCACCAAACGAGATGAAATTTGGTCTATATTTTCTTAGTTTATTTAAAACTACGAAAATATGAGACTCAAACGATGCGTAGAAAAAGCTATTTACGGTCAAAATGACGAATGCTTTTTGGACGGATTTTTTTGATTCCTTCAAGATTAAAATTTGGCTTAAAATTTGACTGCATAACGTTAACTAGTCATAAAGTCAACTTTGGCAGCATGTAGATCCCAAAGTAAAAGTCCGGGCAGTTTTATTTTTATTCGTAATTGTTCACAAGATCTTTTTTTATATAATTCATTCAGTGGAAGGGTTAAAATTACCTTATTTTTGAAAAATAGGACTTAAATATCTGTGACTTTTTAGAAATTGCGTTTGGTGCGGAAGGTTTTTTTGCCAAAATGATCCGCAAATACGATTTTTAATATTTATTTTGTATTGCCTATACGTGGTGATAGTGTGGGAGTCGCGGAAATAATATTCTATTTCAGAAAATTTTATAAAAGGCTCGATCTTTATTTGTTAAATTTGAAAACCAGAATGAAATTTTATACAAAATTTGAAAAGTATAAAATACAGAAAATCTATGAAAAGTTTGATAAACAAAAAACTTTAAATTACAAATTACAAAAGTATCCAAACAAACATTTTAAACACCTACAATACTCCCCCTCCGGGAAAATGTATATCCAATAAATTAAACGTTACGCGTTTTTTGGTGTTGGCGGAGGTATTCAAAATTTTATTGTTAGTTTGTTCAATGTATGCTGGTTTAAGCCTATCAATCGCAATTGTCTTAACCTGTCCATCCATATCCAATTTAAAGAACTTCTTATCTTTTTCAACCACTCTATATGGACCTTCATATGGCTGTTGTAATGAACTTTTTTGTCCCACACGTACAAATGCAAATTTACAAGTAAAAAGATCTTTAGGAACATATGACCTAGATTCAGAACTGTTGTGATGTAATATTGTTGAATGTACGTTTTTAAAATGTTCTTTTAATTTATTTAAAAAGTCAGATGATTGATCCTGTGTGGTTGGGACTACCATTTCTCCAGGTAAACGTATACCTTGGCCATATAACATTTCAGCGGGTGTTGACTGTAAATCCTCTTTAACAACTGATCTGAGCCCTAGTAATGCCACTGGAAGAATATTGTACCAATTTTCTGACTCGCCACTTGCCATAATCGTTGCTTTTAATTGTCTATGAAACCTTTCCACAATGCCGTTGGCTTGGGGATGGTATGTTGACGTTGTTATTTTGTGACTACCTAGTAACTTGGTTAGTTCCGAAAAAAGTTTAGACATAAATTGTGGACCTTGATCACTTGTTACCCTTAAAGGTACCCCAAACCGACTTATATAATTCGAAAAAAGGTTTGTGCTACAGTTAATGACATTACGTCTTTTAAAGGATACGCTTCGGGCCATCGAGTAAACCTATCTATTACTGTTAAAATATAACTGTGGTCTCGTGATGGGGGCAGTGGTCCAACAATGTCTAGATGTATATGTTCAAATCTACCTCTAGGGATTTCCACTTTAATAACAGGGAATTTAGTGTGTCGATTAACCTTAGAACGCTGGCAGTTAATACATTCCTTGGACCATATATTGAGTTCCTTACTCATACCTGGCCAATAGTATCGGTGAGAAATTAATCGACGAGTAGCCCTGATACCTGGATGAGAAATTGAATGTAATTTTTCAAATAATTTCTTACGTAAAATTTTTGGTACAAAAGGTCGCGATGAACTTTGAGTAACCTCACACCACAAATCAATATTAAAAAGAGGAATTTTTATTAACTTTAAATTTGAATGATTATTCTTATCTTGTAAAATTTCTTTAAGCTCGTTATCTTTCTGCTGTTCTACTTGTATTAATTTTAAATTAAGACCATCATCTTGAAAAGCATCCACTTCAAAAGCCCTTGAAAGAGTATCGGCTACTACATTGGAATCACCGCGTATGTGCTGAATATCGTCCGTAAATTGAGATATGTACTCAAGATGTCTATTAAAAGTCCGTATTTATGAAGAAAATCAGCTCCAATTATAGGTTTCTCGATGTTTGCAACAGTAAAAACAAAAGGGAATTCGCGCCGCAGGCCTAAATCTACATTTAATAATTTTTTTCCGAAAGTGGATATAGTCCAACCGTTAGCCGCGGGTAAAATAATATCCGATACTTTTCCCTGACTTTTGAATTTTGATGAAGGTAGAACCGAGATATCCGCTCCACTATCAATTAAAAATCTTAATTTATTTGTCTTATCGTAAACGAAAAGGCGACGAGTTGAAAAATTTATATGCCCATTGTCTGTCGCCTCAACAATGGGATAATTTAGTTTGTCGACTGGTCGTCCTGTTTGGAAAAAGAGCAGGGAGGTTCACACCTTCTTGCATTACTTCCAAACTTATAATGAAATCTGCACAGCCATCCTTTGTTGTTAAATCTATTCCCTGAACGTGATCTAGATCTGGTAAAACGTCTATATTGTGGTTGGTTTTGTTGATGATCAATCTGTTTCCTCATAGAAGCAACTTCTAATGATAAGCTTTGGAAACTTTGGCAAATATTCGTCGTGGCCATTACCAGATTTTCAACTACTTTTTCAAGAGTGGATGGATTTTCAGAATTTAATAATGGTGCACACAGAAAACAAATTTGCTAATTTCCAACTGAAACTCAGTTGTTGCAACAAAAAATCGATGAATGCATTTGAATTAATGTTGAAACAACTAAATATCGGTAGTTACAACTAAATTTTGTTATTACAACTGTTTTTTAATTGAAACAACTAAAAAATTCGTTAGCCATATCAAAATGTCGTAGCAGCAACCGAATTTTGAGTTGATACAACTAAAAAATTCAGTTGGATATTTATTTTTCTCTGTGTGTAGATTTAGATTGTGTAACCGAAGCAACTTCACTACTATGTAATACTTCCCACAGATTATCAGCTACTCGCATTAACTCATTCGTATCTGTCAAGTTTGTGCTGGTTAATGCAACGTTCAAACTTTTTGGTAATTTTCTTAACCAAATTTTCCTTAAAAGATCAGATGTACAATTAGATCCAGCAAGTAGTGATAATGAACGGTAAAATTCGGATGGTCTACAGTCACCCATTTCGGAATCGGACAATATTTTATCTAACCTCTTATTTTCTCTAAGTGAATGTCGTTCAATTAAAATTTTCTTTAAGTTTTCGTAACGGTAATTTTCAGGTGGATTCCTTATTATATCGAGAACTGTAGTTTTAACCTCCTGTGGTAAAGCAGTTACTAAATACTCATATTTTGTTCTATCTTGAGTAATGTTTTTGGATGTAAATTGCATTTCTGCATGGACGACCCATGCGTCTGGACAGCTTGTCCAAAATTGTGGAAGCTTAACCGAAGTAGCTGCAATTTCAATATTTGGAGTAGGACAAGACATTATAGGGACAGTAGGACAATTAGCTGATTGACTTAACAGGTAGAGGTAAATGTTGTGTATTTGAACTGTATAAATTGTCTTCCGTATTTAATTGTACTATCTGTGTATTAGTGGTATTTAGGTGAGTGAATAAACATTTGATCGGCGGAGAGAGAGTTAACAATTAACGCATAAATACACTCAAAAAAAAAAAACTGTAAAGTTGGCAAAAAATTTAGTTAAATTTAACTAAAAAAACACCTGATTTTGAACCTACTAAATTTCTAGTTAATTTAACAAAAAATATTTAGTTAACTTTTCGTAGAATGAATGTAGCAAAAAAACAGTAATTTTAACTAAAAATTCAGCTGAAAATTTCGTAACATTTTTTATTAGGTGAATTCAGCTAACCTTTTTTTTTAAATAAAAAAAAAAAATATATTTTTCACAGCGTTAAGTTCAGCTTAAGTAGGACTAATGAGATTTGCATAGGAGGCTACACAAGAAATGTTTAAAATTTTCGACTTGACAAAAATGTTACAAAAAATCAGCAAATTAATTAGTAAAAATTCGTAAACTCAGTTTTAAAGTCAACAAAAAAAATTAATTCCAAATTTGTACAAAACTAGTATTTTCGTAAATCAACCTTAACTAAAAAAAGTAGTTAAAACGCTGATTTTAACTAAAAATTTGCTAAAAAGCCAGTAAACTCGAGTTAACAAAAAAAAGTTTGTTAACTTTACAGTTTTATTTTTTTGAGTGTAATAAAATAAAAACAGAAACAAATAACAAGCAACAAGAAAACTTAAAATAAGCAAAATTGACGTATGTATTTGAATAATTAAACTTCAAAATGCAACAAATTTGTAACGGGTATACTTAATTTGGTTGATTGTTTATGAAGAACAAGGATTTTCTTGATCCAACTTGATGATATTTCAAAGATGAGCCGGTAATAGTCTTTTAATAAAATTTATTGTTGATCTTGATTATGACTGCGAAAACTAAAATCGTCATAGAATTGTAATCATGGAGTTATTAACATCAATCACCACTGGTTAAATTGTTATGTATATAGATGAATTGATAGATGATTGTTATATAGATAGATGAATTGATAGATGAATGTTCGATCTTTTAATGATGCATAAAAAATTATCTTAAAGCCAGCGGCTGTTATGGAGTTTGCCCAGATTTTTTTGATAAGCACGATCAATAATTTATTTAATACAATATAGGCGTTTATTTATAATTATAATAATTGTATTTCTATGGGCAGGATCGCCAATTGTGGAAGTCGCGGAAATAATATTCTATTTCAGAAAATTTTATAAAAGGCTCGATCTTTATTTGTTAAATTTGAAAACCAGAGTGAAATTTTATACAAAATTTGAAAAGTATAAAATACAGAAAATCTATGAAAAGTTTGATAAACAAAAAACTTAAAATTACAAATTACAAAAGTATCCAAACAAACATTTTAAACACCAAACACCTACAATAGGTTAAAATTTTGTTAAAAATGAGTCATAACCCTAATATACATACACAAAAAACTATTAACTAAACGAGAATTCAAAAAACTATGAGAGTTTAAACAAAAACTTCAAAAAACTATTAAATTTTTATTAAATTATTTACTTAAATTGTTTTTAAAATTTGTTAATAAATTTTTAATTGCGTCAATTAAAAAATTTCTCAGTTTTTGTTTTTTAATTTAAACAAGTGATGACTCAAATTAGTTTTCTCAATATTTTTTTCTGTGTAGATAGGAGGTCATTAAAAAAAAAAATAAGAAAAAATTTAAGAGAAGGAACAGAGACTTGCGGTACCCCCTAATTTAAATTAAAATCGCCTGATGAGAATCCATCTATAACAACAGGTATAGAGCGGCCTTTGAGATAGCTCGATATAAATCGAAAGAAATCACTACTGACACCAAACGCAATAAATTTTGAAACTAGTGCACCGGACCAAACACCATCAATTGCTTTGGAAATATCTAGAGCAATCACTTTGCTTTTACCAAATTGGCGAATAGAACTACTCCAACGTACCGATAGAAACACTAACAGGTCCCCGTAGAACCACTTCTACGAAAGTCATGCTGTCGATCACTCAAAAGTTAATTAGACTCCAGATAATTTGTCCGACTTAAAATATGAAACGTGTACCAAATATTGTACATTTCTTAAATTTATTTATACAAATAGACAATCGATTTTCATAAATACAATTTTTAAATATATATTTTAAAATAAACCTTTTAGTTATATCTATTGAAATGTGAAACACTGCAGCTGTTTGGATACTGATTGTTACTTAAGCTATAAATTGCATATGAAATTAGAATTATTTTGTTTTATAAACAACAAAGTAAAATGCTCAAGAAATACAGTGAAATTTTATGAGAAATAAATTTGTAAAAAACCGATGATTTCTTAAAAATCAAGGCAAGTTTTACAGATAACAAAATCTAATATTCAGATTTAATTTTTTTTTTTTTTTAACATTGCATTTTAAAATTACAATGAATCTTTTTGAAGTGATAACCGTCAAATCTATGGAGATGCCACTGTACATATTTTCAAAAGTATAATATTGCATGTTACTTTTTAATGTATTGTTTTTTCAACTACTTTGTTCTTGTTTGTTTTTTAATAAAATCGTAATGTAGTAAATTGCATTTTTTAGCAAGTTTTTTTTTGTACATATTCTTTTCATTTGTGTGTATTGTTTACTTGTATGCTATTAATGATCATTTGATATGATATGAGTAGTAAATACGTATACATATCTAAACAAATGATTTAAACAATAAATGACTTTTGTGTTGATGTTTCTAATATTTTTTGTTTAATTCATTTACAAAGGGGCTTAAAAAACTTTTATAATACTTACAAGAGAAAGCAAGTTTTAGTGATAAGTGATATGAACTAGTTCATATATATTAGTAAATTGCTCAAGTGAACTAGATCATTTATGAACTACCAATCTATTGCTTTACCATATTTTGATGTAACAATCATATAGATCACTTGATGTCTTAATCTACATCTACATGACAGGGTCATCAGAGTAGAATTTTTTATACCTTCTAACCACAGCATTGAGGTAAGCTCACTCTGTGTGCAATGCATTGAAATATCGGGCGGAGACCCCGTAAAGACAATCTATGAATGTCCGTCCTTCTGGCTGTCTGTATAAGAGACGATGCAGTCTAAAAAAAGAGGTCGACTTCTAAAGCTTATCACAAGTATGTGTTATAGTCTTAGGGAGGTCAAGTTCATAAATGGGAAAAATCGGACCATGGGGAATAAGTTTCCCCTTGAAGAATTTAACCAACCTCTTAAAAACGTAATTTTTACCACTTTGTCTGGTATTTTTGTTACACAAATGAACAAATTGTGTGTCTGAAAAGGTTCAAAGTCGTGCTCCTGGGCCCAGGGGATTAGAAAATTTATTTTTTTACCTGCCTCCTCTTGTATTCGGTAATATTAAAAATTTATATAAAAAACCAGTAAGAAAACTATATGTCCCAAGTTCAAACATTTACCTATTAAATATATCTTCTGCTAAATTGCTAATAACTGTAACATGTACAAGGGGGGGGGGGGAAAGGGGAAATTTCCCCCCCAGACCAAATTTTGAAAAGAAAAAAAAGGAAAAAAAGAAAAAAAGAAAAAAAGAAAAAAAGAAGAAAAAAAAGAAAAAAAGAATGAAAATTAAAGAAAAAGAAGAAAAAAGGAAAGAAGAAAAATTTCTAAAAAAATCTCGAAGTCCAAAAATTTTTCGTAGAAAAAAATCTGAAAATTTTAATAAGGAAAATTTTTTAATTTTTTAAGGAAAAAGTGAATTAACCTGAAAATTTTCTGTGAAAAATCTTATTATGAATTTTGGCATAAGCAAATTACTTAGAATATGTTTTTTTTGTATAGAAAAATGTTACAGGATCTTAGTTTGGTTTATATAAAAAATAGCAATAGAAAAAATATCTAAAAATCTTAAAAATGTTGATAGTCGAACTTACATATGTAGAACTATTTAAAATTTTTTTTTTCTAAAGAAAAAATTCTCAGAATCTGAGACTTTTTTATTTGAAAAAGGTCTCAAAACTTATTTATAGGAAAAATGTCGCAGAAGAGTTTTTCTATGGGAAAAAAATTCTCAGAATTTCTGAATTGTATACTTATTTTAAGGAAAAAGGTCTGAGAATCTGAGTCCTTTTTTAAAAAGAAAAAGGTCTCAAAGTCTGAGACTTTTTATTGTTTAAAAAATAGTCTCAGAAGTTGAAACTTACTGAATTGGTAGAAGGTCGCAAAATCTGAGACTTTTTCAACGGTAAAAGGTCTTAGAATCTAAGACTTTTTTTATAGGAATAAGGTCTCAGAATCTCAGAAAAATGTCTCAGAATCTTTCTATAGGAAAAAGGTCTTAAAGACTGAGACGTTTTCTATAGGAAACACATTTCCGAAACTTGGGACTTTTTTTTAGGAAAGGGTCACAGAATCTCCGACTTTTTCTATAGGAAAAGGGTCTTAGAATCGGAAAAGATTTCAGAATCAGAAAAAGGTCTCAGAATCTGTCACTTCTTCTTTAGAGAAAATGTGCCAGAATTTTAAACTTTTTCTATATAAGAAAAAGCTCTCAGAACCCAGTCGGCAAAAAAAATCACACCTGACATATTGCTGACTCTCCCTTTATAAAATTGCTGACATCTTCATACAATTTTTCAAAATGTCATCAATGACATGTCAGCAGTTGGTCAGCGGTTGTTTAAACGAATTGTTAGTGGCCACTGATACTGGTGGACACTGCTGACCAACTGCTGACATGTCATTGATGACATTTTGAAAAATTGTATGAAGATGACAGCGATTTCATAAAGGGAGAGTCAGCAGTATGTCAGGTGTGATTTTATTTTGCCAACTGGGAATCTGAGATTTTTTCTTTAGGAAAAAGGTCTGAGAATCTGACCCTTTTTCTTTAGGAATAAGATCTCAGAATTTCTGAGACTTTTTCTATTGGAAAAAGGTCGAAGAATCTAACAGTTTTTCTATAGAAAAATGGTCTCAGAATCTAAAATTTTTTCAGTACGAAACAAATCTAATAATCAGAGACCTCTCTATAAGAAAAATTTATCAATAAAGCGCTTTAAAATATGAGACTTTTCTATAGTAAAATGTCTCAGAATCTGAGACTTTTTCTGTGGAAAAAAAAATCTTAGAATCTGGAAATTTTTCTATAAGAAAAAAGTCTCAGATTCTGAGAAGAAGTCTTATATTCTGAGACATTTTCCATATAAAAAATAATTTTTTTTACGAAAAATGTCTCAACATCTGATGTTTTCTATGTTGGGAGAATTTCTTTTATTAAAAAATGCTCTTCTTATGTATACGAAAAATTTAAATTTTTTTTTTAAAACAAATTAAAAAAATTTATATAAACGAAATATGATCATGAAAAACAAACCTCCTTCGGCAAAAACTAATAAATTTGATGATTTTATAGCTTTCCCATCACTTTTTATTTGTAAAAAAAACGCATCCTTTTTTTTTTGCTCGTCAACAAAGGTGAATTTATGATTTTTTTCGAAGTAAAAAAAATGTCCCCCCCCCCCCAAACCCAAACCCAAAAGCTGTCCCCGCCACTGAGTGTAAAAAACACTCACAAACCAAATTTGAGTGAAATAGGCTTCTATTTGTTGCCAATATCGGGCGTATTTTTAATATGGGGAAAAAATGGTACAATTACACTGTGGAACACTTTCAGGTTAGCAAAAGTTAGTTCGATTCTGAGAGTGAGGGGTGAAAAAAGAGGCTAAATTAGAAGACCCGTATCGCGGCGTTTGTTTATGTTAGTTCGATTTTTTTTTTAATCAACCTTCGAACTTTGCAGTCAAATGCCGATTTTCAGCATATTGTTTACCAGAGTAAAAATAATTATATATACCGTATATAATTTTATCCAATCATATAAAACATTATATGAATGCTGATAAAAAACATTATATGAAAACTGATAAAAATATTTTTCCGTTACTTTTGTAGATTATTATTTTAACAACTTTATAAATTATTCAATATTTTATTTTCCTTAAAAAACAAACGATAAAGGCTCTAATTCATAATACTTATAACAGACTTATTGTAGGTTTATTTGACAATTATTCCTGCAATATCTGTCAAATAAACCTACTTTAAATATATTTCAGGTTTTATGAATAACCACCAAAATGTTTAAAACAACTTTAACTAAAAACTTTTTGAATAACCGTAAATAGTTACTGTAAAACTTTTCTGGGTGTAGAAACTTTTCTAATTTCTTGACAACCAGTGTATGCTCTTTAAAATTTTTTGACTCACCACATTGTTAGGTTAGGTTAGGTTGGATGGGCGCTTGCCATTTGGCGAGTTCACTCGGAGGCCTTAACCCAGGCATTTCCTTAAAAGGTCATTTCGCAATTGCAAATTTATTATTAAACCTAAAAAGGCAATTAATCTATTTTTTTAATTTTACTTTCTGTTAATTGTTTTATAATCTTTTCCGTTCTGCACAACAAAAAACTGTGTCTCATACTATAAGTTTTGCTAGTAAATCCTTTAATTATTCATGGTCATATAGAATTTCATGTAGTTTTTTGTGGTAATAACCTCAATAGACGGCGGTTGTTGATTTTTGATGATGTTTTAATAATAAAAAAAAATGTCGAAAGGAAAAAAAAAAAAAAAACAAACTAACATAAAAAGTAATTAAATAAACATTATTTTTTTATAGTTCACAACTTTTAGGAAGGAGTCATAGTTATAATATGTATTGCATTTGATGATGGTACCCAGCAAAAATTGGCATTACTAGTAATGGGTTTTGTAATCCGAAACAGATGTTAATAAGTAGTTACTTACTGAATGAAACACTAATTATTTTAACAAGGGCGTGAGACAAAAATAACTAGTGAAGAGTATGGAGATAAATATGTAGTTACTGCCTCGGATTACAAATAAGGAGCAAAAACCCATTACCAATAAGAAGTAAAATAATTAGTTAATTAAAACTTTAAAAATTTAACTTGTTTTTACCAAAACTTAAAAATTGCGAAATTTTTATTAAGTTTTTAAGTACTTTTTAAGTTAATTGAATTGTAAAGGTTAAAAACTGCAAGTGCAAGAAGATGTTATTACTTACAAGGGAAGTATCTCAACCCTTATGAACCGATTTGCATGAAACGTAAAATATATATAAAAGAGACAATTCTAAGGTTGGGGTGTCTCGGCTTATCGGCCATATCGGGGATTTAGGGGTTCAAAACATGGGTCAAAAAATGGCGAAAAAATCGTTTTTTGGATTTTTCAGCCATTTCTTTCTAAGAAACTATATGATGTTTACATATGAGAAGAAAGGTTTTTTTAATGCCTATCCAACGGTGGCATAACCTTGTAAAAGTTTTGCTTCTTTAAATACTTTTTTCATGAAAATGTGAAAATTTTGGGGGGTATTTATATGAAGACATAGAGCTACGATGTCCATATGAATACGAAATAATCTTTATTAAATTTAAGTCGACACGTATTTTTGCTCTAGAGGATATTCCTGTTAGTTCGTGAGTTATCGAAATTTTCCCGGAGGTCCATATGGTTTCATAAGGGAACAACAAAATTTTGAAACACTGATATGGCCGAAAAGCCGAGACACCCCAACCTTAAAATCGTCTCATTTATATATATTTTAAGTTTCAGGCAAATCGGTTCATAAGGGTTGAGATACTTCCCTTGTTAGAGGTGCTTTTATAACATATTACTGAGAAGTAGTTACTTTTGGGCTTAAAATAATGTTAAAGGTAATGGGTACTCATTATAAATAATGTACTTGGTAATGATTACTTTTCACAACTCATTACCATGTTTTTGCTGGGTATAGACGATGATGATAATGATGATTGGTTGGTTTAGGTCATTATTAATTTATTTTATTACTTTTTTTTAGAAATAGTTATAAGGAAAACAAACTAAGTAGACTGATTTTTAGTTTGATTTTTGATATTTAAAAAAACGTAAATATAAAAAGAGTGTATGTAAAATACAGTGAAAACTTACGTACGTAAAATATAGCAAAACCAAAAGTAACAAAAGTAATTGTTAACCATGAAATTCTAGTTCAACAACAGTTTTAATTGAATTAACAATTTATATTGTTAATGTGGCAAAATTTAAATTTTATTTTTAGCTAGCAGACCCGATAGACGTTATCCTATCCAAATAGATTTCTTGTGATCGTGATATAAATTTGTTGATCGTACGAACTACGACCATAATTTGATTAATACAAATAATGATCGCTTTGATCCAGAGAAATAGTTAGCATATTTGTGATAAAACACTGCGTCTAAAATAATTGTACCTTAAACAGTTATGAAGTAACCATTTCGGAACACCTTTTCAGTAATAATCGTTATTTTGATGCACTGCCAATTTTCTGACGATTTATATAAAGGGAATATAAATGCCGGTCTTACCAACATCATGCTAGGCTTCTTCATCATCTAAAAATTACGAATTCTGATTTTTGCAAACAATACGAATATTAACATCCCGAGTAAAAAAGGTCATATATAATTATATATAGTTTTATATATAATTATATTATTTAATAAAACTGTATGTATTTTTTATTGCATCATATGTGATTTTATATATTTGCACTTCTAATTTGTTTCCTATATAAAATTATATAACAGAAAATATTTACTTTTATATAATAACATATGATTTTATATAATTACATATGATCTTTAAAATTCTGTCTTCTTTTTTATATAATTTGATAAAACAAAATATTTGAAGTAATTTTATGTAAAACTTTATGCAACTGTTTTTAAATTATATGTTATCTTATATGAGTAAAATTAAAAAAATTCTAAGTCCTTTACATATAATTTAATATAACTTTTGAAAATATTTCTAAGTCCAAAAAAAAAATTAAAATTTTCTAAGTCCCAAAATTCTAGGACTGATGCAAAATTGAAAGAAAAAAATACATATAATTAGATATAACTTTTTAAAAAAATTTCTAAGTCCAGATTTTTTTTTGAAAATTTTCAAAGTCCTAAAAATATTTTTGAAAATGTTTAAGTCCTGGAAACAAATTTTTTTTGTCAATTTTTGCGTTTTAGGGGATTTTTTTCTTATATATAAATATATTTAATTATATATAATTGCATCAATTTTATTCAAAAAGCCCGAGTAAAAAAGATTATATATGTTTATTAGAGTGTCCCTTATTTTGGAAATGTTGGAAATGTTGAGACGGTACCCCCTCATTTTTTTCCTTTTGACTAAAAAATAACTCAGGAAAAATTTTACGCCCCTACGACCACGCCTTCCCTACGCGACGGGGCCGTAAAGAGCGGGGCCTTAAAAATCATTTTTCCATACAAAGCAAAATTTTTTTTTTTGATTTTAAATTTTTTTGTTATTAATTATAATATTACTTGGTTAGCTTATTCACGACAAAAAATTTGATTTTGGTGGGATGAGGCTTTCAGTTCTAAAAAATTTTTCGAAAAAAAAAATTTAGAGCTTTTGGGGTCCTACAGTAAAAATTTTTAAAAAAATTTTTTTTTTTAGTTTTGACAAGCAACCGTTTTAGTTGTAATGTTGCTTTTAATGATATATATTCATAAAAAAATATTATTCATATCTGTGACATCTTGATCGTGTATCGAAAAACATCAAAAATGCATTTTTTAACCTTTTTTAGATCACGATAAAGATGTCACAGATAGGAATAATATTTTTTATGAAAATATATCATTAAAAGCAACAATTCAACTAAAACGGTTGCTTGTCAAAACTAAAAAAAAATATTTTTTAAAAAATTTTTACTGTAGGACCCCAAAAGCTCAAAATGTTTTTTTTTCGAAAAATTTTTTAGAACTGAAAGCCTCATCCCACCAAAATCAAATTTTTTGTCGTGAATAAGCTAACCAAGTAATATTATAATTAATAACAAAAAAATTTAAAATCAAAAAAAAAATTTTTTGCTTTGTATGGAAAAATTATTTTTAAGGCCCCGCTCTTTACGGCCCCGTCGCGTAGGGAAGGCGTGGTCGTAGGGGCGTAAAATTTTTCCTGAGTTATTTTTTAGTCAAAAGGAAAAAAATGAGGGGGTACCGTCTCAACATTTCCAACATTTCCAAAATAAGGGACACTCTAATGTTTATATTTAATTATATAAAGATATCATAAATATTCATATAGAATTTGATGCGAAAAATGAGTCGATAAAACCATATAAAGTTGCATTAAATTTGATATAATTTGATGTGATTTTAATATAATTTTATATGATTTGATGCGAAAATTGGCCCCTTTTTTAGAAAAATTTATGCAATTATATATAATTAAATAAAAAAAATTCCAAAAAAAAAAAAATTTTTAATAAAAAAAATCCCAAAAAAAAATTTATATTAAATTATATATAAAGAACTTAGATTTTTTTTTTATTAATTTTACATTATATATAATAACATATAAAATTAAAAAAAAAAAAATGTTTAAGGTTTAGTTTTGGAACTTCAAAAAAATTTTTTTTTCTGAACTTAGAAAAATTTTCAAAAGTTATATCAATTTAAATATAAAGGACTTAGATTTTCTTTTTTAATTTCCCGAGTAAAAAAGATTATATATGTTTATATTTAATTATGTAAAGACATCATATATATTCATATAGAATTTGATGCGAAAAATGAGTCGATAAAACCATATAAAGTTGCATTAAATTTGATATAATTTGATGTGATTTTAATATAATTTTATATGATTTGATGCGAAAATTGGCCCCTTTTTTAGAAAAATTTATGCAATTATATATAATTAAAAAAAAAAAATCCAAAAAAATCCCAAAAAAAAATTATATTAAATTATATATAAAGAACTTAGATTTTTTTCATAAATTTTGCATTATATACAGGGTGATTCAGTCACGACCCGCCAAATTTTACCAGCGTATGTCTGGGCTCATTTCATGAAAATATGTCCATTACGACCATCCCCCGAAAATGCATGTGTGCGAAATGGCAGCGGTTTGAAAATTTACGGATAAGTGGTTAGAGGGTAGTAGGGTAAAATTGATAACTTCTGAACCTGTGGTCCGACTTTTTTGTTTTTAGGCTTGTTGGAAAGTTCATTAGGAGACCTTTCAGATTCAATAACAAAAAAATTAAAATAAGGTGAAGTCGTTGAGATACAGAACTTTTAAAAATAAAATTTGAAAAAAAGACATTCAAATTTGCACATAACCTCAATTTATTCAGCCAGATGGCAGGTAACTTATATTTTTTTCTTTCTTAAAAGATAGCCCTACGTCTTACCTTTCCAAAATGCCCTAATAGAAGCCCAGAGGTCTTTCTGTTCTAAAGTTATGAACTTTCCAACAAGCCCAAAAACAAAAATATCGGACAACAGGTTCAGAAGTTATCAATTTTACCCTACTACCCTCTAACCACTAATCCGAAAATTTTGAAACCGCTGCCATTTCGCACACATGCATTTTCGGGGGATGGTCGTAATGGATATATTTTCATGAAATGAGCCAAGGAATACGCTGGTAAAATTCGGCGGGTCGTGACTGAATCACCCTGTATAATAACATATAAAATGTTTAAAACAAATGTTTAAGGTTTAGGTTTGGAACTTAAAAAAAAAAATTTTTCTGGACTTAGAAAAATTTTCAAAAGTTATATCAAGTTATATATAAAGGACTTAGATGTTTTTTTTTAATTTTACTCATATAAGATTACATATGATTCAGAAAAAAGTTGCATAAAGTTTTATATAAAATGTCTTCAAATATTTTGTTATATTAAATTATATAAAAAAACAGACAGAATTTTATATTTCATATGTAATTATATATACTAACTTTAATCATATGTTATTATGTATAACTTAACATTTTTTTTATATAATTTTATATAAGAAAAAAAAAACGAAGTGTAAATACCCGAGTAAAAAGGAATTTATATAAATGTATATTATTTTATATGTTTTCATAAAACGATATAAAACTATATGAGTCAAAGTATAAAATTATATCTCACTTTGAAATTTTCCAATTTTTTAAAATTATGTCATATAAAATCATATCAAATTATATTGTTCATAATATATTAATATAAATGGTAGATGTAATCATACATTGCACATAAAACTTAATCCGATTTCAAACATTATTATACGTGACTTTATATCTAATTATGTATAGGACTTTACTAAACAAAAAATCCAGTATCAATTTATGTATAATTATATATGACTAATATAATACCATTTAAAACTATATATGGCTCCATACTAAAAAAATTTCCAACAAAACTAATAGATATAATTATATGTATCTTAAACGATAACATATCTGTGTTTGCATGGTACTATATATACGCAAATTTCGTCTAAACTCAATATATATTTATAAATGGTCGCATATGTAATGGAATATATATTTTGATATAATCATGTATATAAAAAATATTTTTTTGACCAAACAACTAGCCATATATAATTATATATGCCAGTATTTCAAAATTTATTTTTGTGTGTCAACATATATGGTTATACAAAACTTTTTATTGGATCATATAAGATTACATATGATTTTTGGGAACCCGAGTTCGATTCCCGGCCCAGTCGAGAAAAAAAAGTTTTTTTTTATTTTTTTTAAATAGAAAACACTTTTTTATTGCATTTAATTTTTTTAGAACTAAAAAATTTTCATTTTTGGAATTTTTGCAATCATTTTTAAAAAAAATATTTTTATTTTATATAGTTATATATGGGCACTTCCACCGAAAGGTCTACCAAGACCAAAAAACCAAAAGCTCTTGAAACGAATTTGTTTTAACATATTTTCATAGGAAAACAATCAAATTTAACTAACGTGAACAAATTTTACATTTATTCATACCCCATTTCGAGATATTCGAATGTAAAGACGAGCAAGCCAATTTTTTCTCATTGGGACATTTCTATTGCACCTTTTGTTTTGTTAAAAGTTATTAAAGAGAAGCACTTAATATTGACTTTTGCTTTTAAAAAATTTTTCTGGAGATACAAAGAGCTAAAAAAAATGCATAACCGACTATGCAATTCAAAAAATAACGGTTAGTTATTGCTATGCTTTATCACATATTTTGATGTCCCGTGCGACATTGAAAAACAACATTTGTAATTAGTGCGTCAAGTGGACATGACGAAAGTTCATCAAATATTGAGAACAAACACAGATTTTTATTACAATTAAAATAAAAAAAAAATATTTAAAAAATATTAACATCTGTGATCTTGGTTCTTATATAAAGTTGGTCACGTGCGACATGGTAAGTGTGGATTTTAAAATTTTGAAAAAATATTTTTTCTTAAATAAATGATTTACTTATTTTAATATATTCTTTTAAATATAGATGAGTATAAACGGCGAAAAAAAATAAAGAGAGATGCAAACGGCGGAGAGAAAAGTTTAAGGAAGATGAAATTAAATTACAAGACAATAAATTAAACAAGTTGAAAAGTTAATTTCGACTAGGCGAATCTATGAATACCCTCCACAATGCCCTTTTTAAGTGAAAGTAAATAACATTTTGGATTAAAAATATTTAATGTTATGTAAAAAATTTTTTTTAAGTAATTTTTGAAAAAAAAAAAAAAATATTTACTAATTTTTTTTTTTGAGTGTACAATTTTTTTTGAGTGCAAAACTTTTTTGAGTGTACTTTTTTGTGACAAAATTTTTGAGTGACAAAAATACGTTGTAAAATAGTTTTGTGACTTACCAATGTTTTAAAAATGTGTTTAACGGGTTTTCAACACGTGAATTTAAGGTGAAACTAATCTGAAATTCTCGGTTTTGCTAATAACTTTTGAACCACTGAACCGATTTGGCTGAAACTCAATACGAACCAGACTAGGGGAACGAAAAATATATATGCCAAGTTTTCTAAGCTTATTTATTTATAATTTGTTAAAAAAGAACAACAAAAAAAACATAAATATGATGATGGAAAAAACGGTCCCGTGCGACAGTGATTAAAGTTAAATTAAAAAAAAAGTTTAAATAATTTTGAGGTAAAATTTTACAATTTTTAAGAGACATTATAAGCCAACATTTTAAATTTAGTCGCATTGTGATATTGCCTCAGGTTTCGCTGAAATCAGAATTTTGATTGATAGTCGCGAAAACGACTTCTGTTTTTTGTCCCGTGCGAATGGTTGTCTTTTTTGCTATTATCTCGAAAGCTTGAAACAATTTTCAAAATCAACCTGAGCAACAATTATAGAGCTAGTTAAGACCTATAAGTTTCCCCTTTTGTCAAGAAAACAAATCTTTTTATTTTGACTTTTTTTCCAACTTTAATGTGTGCAACGGTCACGTTCGACATGATGGAATTGCCCATATAACTATATTTGATTTATTATAAAATTATCTATAATTTTTGGGAACCCGAGTTCGATTCCAGAAAAAAAATATATTTATTTTTATTTTTTTTTTTAAATAGAAAACACTTTTTTATTGCATTAATTTTTTTTAGATCTAAAAATTTTTCTTTTTTTGAATTTTTGCAATCATTTTTAAAAAATTATATTGCTTTTATATAGTTACTAGCTTACCATCCCGGTACTTCGTTACCGGTTGCATTGAATACCGAATAATAGAAGGATCAGGATTACTCTATCGATTTCAAAAAATTTCCCTAGGTAGTCTTTGTTTTATTTACTTGTGGACGTTTACGTCTTTCATAAAATAATATTTCAATGAATAATTTAAACAATACAATTTGAATAACTTCGCTGGTACGTTATCATGTGCGTTCCGGTGAAAAAAAGATATTGACAATTTTCGAGCCCTTATATCGGGTTTTTGGATTTTAAGTGAATAAATATTTCAGTGAAAAAAGAAATGGGAATAAAAATAAGTTTGAGTAAAAAAATATATAGGGAGAAAAAATATGGAATAAAAAAAGTAAAATACGATAAATTTGAGTAAAAAGTATCATTCCATATTGTTCCCTGCTGTATTCCATTTCGATCCCCGTTCTACTCCATTTTATTTTCAATTCCATCTCCTTTTGTTCCATGCAAGTTTCATTCCTCTCCGTATAATATGCGTTAAAGAAATAAAAATTTATATTGTAGTTACTTTAAAGATATGAAAAGTACCATTTTACACAACTTTTACCAGGTACCCCTTTTTACCCTAAAATTTAAAAATATGGCTGTTATTTCTGGGGCTATTAGTTTAAAAGTTAGATAGGTAAAAATAACTATTTGCCACCTCTTCCCTTAAAATAAAATTTTATAAAAACGGAATTTCCAAAAAGTATCTCTTCCAGAATGTTTTTTTCTTCATCGAAAAATCCTACATTCCATATTTCAATTTTCTAGGATCATTATTTCAGCACTTTCGGTACTTTTAATAAAAGGTACTTTATATTAAAGGTAATTTTTGTAAAAAGTACTTTTTATAAAGGGTACTTTTTATAAAAGGTACTTTCTATAAACGGTACTTTTTATAAAAGGTACTTTTTATAAAAGGTACTTTTTATAAAAGGTACTTTTTATAAAAGGTACTTTTTATAAAAGGTACTTTTTATAAAAGGTACTTTTTATAAAAGGTACCTTTTATAAAAGGTACTTTTTATAAAAGGTACTTTTTATAAAAGGTACTTTTTATAAAAGGTACTTTTTATAAAAGGTACTTTTTATAAAAGGTACTTTTTATAAAAGGTACTTTTTATAAAAGATACTTTTTATAAAATGTACTTTTTATAAAAGGTACTTTTTATAAAAGGTACTTTTTATAAAAGGTACTTTTTATAAAAGGTACTTTTTATAAAAGGTACTTTTTATAAAAGGTACTTTTTATAAAAGGTACTTTTTATAAAATGTACTTTTTATAAAAGGTATTTTTTATAAAAGGTACTTTTTATAAAAGGTACTTTTAATAAAATGTACTTTTTATAAATGGTACTTTTTATAAAAGGTACTTTTTATAAAAGGTACTTTTTATAAAAGGTACTTTTGATAAAAGGTACTTTTTAAAAAAGGTACTTTTTTTAAAAGTTATTTTTTATAAAAGGTACTTTTTATAAAGGGTACTTTTTATAAAAGGTACTTTTTATAAAAGGTACTTTTTATAAAAGATACTTTTTATAAAAGGTACTTTTTATAAAAGGTACTTTTTATAAAAGGTACTTTTTATAAAAGGTACTTTTTATAAAAGGTACTTTTTATAAAAGGTACTTTTTATAAAAGGTACTTTTTATAAAAGGTACTTTTTATAAAAGGTTACTTTTATAAAAGGTACTTTTTATAAAAGGCACTTTTAATAAAAGGTACTTTTTTTAAAAGGTACTTTTTATAAAAGGTACTTTTTATAAAAGGTACTTTTTATAAAAGGTACTTTTTATAAAAGGTACTTTTTATAAACGGTACATAATTTTCAGAAAGTACTTGTTCCAGAATTTTTTATTTCACTAAAGGATCCTACATTCCAAATTTCAAGTTTGAATGACCATTATTTTAGTAAATAAAAAAAAGTACCAGAAGTACTCTTTTTTACCTATTTTACCCCCGTAGAATCTACATTGGCAAAAACCCAGCCGTAGTTAATCTTTTTTCCGGGAAGTGAACCGAAATTAAAAATTTCAAGTTTCTAGTACCATTATTTCAGAAGATATAAAAAGTACCTAAAGTACAGTTTTTTACCCCCTTAGAATCAACACTGGCAAAAATCTAGCCTTAGTGGATCTACATTCCGGGAGGTGAACATACAGTCCAAATTTCAAGTCTCTAAGACCGATATTTCAGGAGATATAAAAAGTACCAAAAGTACAGATTTTTACCCTTTTTACCCCCTTAGAACCAACATTGGCAAAAATCCAGCCTTACTGGATCTAAATTCCATAATATAAACATACAGTCCAAATTTCAAGTCTCTATGACCATTTTTTCAGGAGATATAAAAAGTACCAAAAGTACAGTTTTTACCCTTTTTACCCCCTTAGAATCAACACTGGCAAAAATCCAGCCTTAGGGGATATATATTCCGGGATGTGAATATACAGTCCAAATTTCAAGTCTCTACGACCATTATTTCAGGAGATATAAAAAGTACCAAAATTACAATTTTTTACCCTTTTTACCCCCTTAGAATCAACATTGGCAAAAATCCAGCCTTAGGGGTTCTATGTTCCGGGAGGTGAACATACAGTCCAAATTTCAAGTCTCTACGACCATTATTTCAGGAGATATAAAAAGTACCAAAAGTACAGTTTTTTACCCTTTTTACCCCCTTAGAATCAACATTAGCAAAAATCCAGCCTTAGTGGATCTAAATTTTAACCTACAGTTAAAATTTCAAGTCTCTAGCTTCAGCGGTTTGGGCTGGGCGATGATGAATCAGTCAATAAGTCAGTCAGTCACATTACTCTTTTATATATATAGATATATAACTATATTTAATTTATTATAAAATTATCTATCATGTTTGGGAACCCGAGTTCGATTCCAGAAAAAAATATATTTTTTTATTTTTTTTTTAAATGGAAAACACTTTTTTATTGCATTTGTTTTTTTAGAACTTAAAAAATTTTACTTTTTGAATTTTT
Organism: Pegoplata infirma; assembly: GCA_963921195.1. Classification (NCBI taxonomy): domain Eukaryota; kingdom Metazoa; phylum Arthropoda; class Insecta; order Diptera; family Anthomyiidae; genus Pegoplata; species Pegoplata infirma. The sequence continues at coordinate 203,405,784 of OY992537.1, read as the reverse complement.
GCAATCATTTTTAAAAATTTTTATTGCATTTTTATAGTTAATAATAGCTATATTTGGTTTAAATTATCAAATTATCAATGATTTTTGGAACCCGATCTCAAATCTAATTCTGATTTCCTGATTCCATGAAAAATTTCAAATTTATAAGCCAAAGTCTTATTTCACTTTGGAAGCCTATGACTTCGAAATAAGGCATACCGCTACATTAAAATTACTGTTTAAGCTTACCATGGAAGCCGCTAATAGCGCTGTACGTCATTCCAATTTTTTTTTTTTGCAAATTTTATCAAAAATTTTCTAAGTCTTTTTGAAAATTGTGTACAAGTGAATAACATATTTAATTGGATGTAATCATATATTACTTACTATATGTTAGATCAATTTGATATAATTAGATACGATCAATTTATTTAAAACTAGTAAGTCTTTTAAAGTTGTTATTTGCTAACAACGTCCGCTGGTCTAGAGGGTAGAGATTGCGATTACAAAACGGAAGACTTGTGGTTCTAATCCCCGTCCGTTCGAAGTTTTTTTTTTTTTTTATTTATTTTCAGTTTGACATTATTATATCTAAAAATAAATCTAAAAACAGAAACATTTTTTGGATAAAAATGTATCCAATAATTTTTTTATAAAATCAAAATATCAGATATTAAAAGATAACTTTGGCGCGGCCAAATTTCGGATGAAATTACATTATATAATATCCAATTTAATATAAAATCATGATATTGGATATTTTAAGATAACTTTGGCGCGGCCAATTTCCGGATGAAATTACATCTTATCATATTATATTTAATACAAAATCATGATAATAGATAATTTGGGATAACTTTGGCGCGGCCAATTTCCGGATGAAATCACATACAATCAAATATTAAACTGTAACTTCATATATTATAAGATGTAATGAGATAACTTTGGCGCGGCCAATTTTCGGATGAAATTTAGCAAAATCAGATCCAATAAATTATATATAATTTTATAAGATAACATGTTTTACCATACAATTTTTTTTTACTCGGGTATGGGGCAAAACGCGTCAAAGGTCCACACCAAAAAACAAATGTTGTCCAATTTAAGTATAATTTTGGTGAAATAGTAGGTTAATGATAGGTATTCTAAATTACAAATATAACATTTTTTGATGAAATATTGGCAGAGTTACAGGGTTGGAAAGTTTTGATGTTTTTGAAAAGAACATATTTTGGTGAATTTTAATTAACATTTTGGTGAAACAAAAATTATAATTTTAAAAACGACTTTTAAAGTATTTTTGACGGCCTTTAAAATGGCATTTATGTTTTTTTTGAAAAAAATAAATTTGACCTTAAAATTCAAGGTCAAAATATTAAATTGTAATTATCTTATAAGGGTCGCACTTTTAGATTTTTTTCACTAAGCCCACTAGAAAGGTTGAAATTTTTTTTAATTTCGGTTTTTTTTTAAAAAATGGTATGTATGATACTTTATCAGAAATCAATTTTTTTACGAGTACATAACACCCAAACTGAACTGATTTCTTTATTTTTTATGCGTGCAACGTTTGTTGTGTGTGTTTACAACGCACACTTTATCTAAGCATTGATTTTTGTTGTTGTTATTATATGCAGATTAAAGCGATTTCAGTACAATTTGAGTGTTATATACTCCTAAAAAATTGATTTCTCATAAAGTATCATACATACCATTTTTTTTAAAAAAACCGAAATTAAAAAAAATGTCAAGCTTTCTAATGGGCTTAGTGAAAAAAATTTAAAAGTGCGACCCTTATAAGATAATTACAATTTATTATTTTGACCTTGAATTTTAAGGTCAAATTTATTTTTTTCAAAAAAATCACAAATGCCATTTTAAAGGCCATCAAAAATACTTTAAAATTAGTTTTTTAAATTATAATTTTTGTTTCATCAAAGTGTTAATTAAAATTCACCAAAATATATTCTTTTCAAAAACATCAAAACTTCCCAACCCTGTAACTCTGCCAATATTTCATCAAAAAATTTTATATTTGTAATTTATACTACCTATCATTAACCTAATATTTTGCCAAAATTATACTTAAATCGGACAACATTGGTTTTTGGGTGTGGACCGTTGACGCGTTTTGCCCCATATATATAATCTTATATGATAGCAAAACAATTTACGTATAAATTTATCAAATAATATATGTTTATATAAAAATAAGTAAAATTATATATAATTATATATAAGATTGCATATGATTCAGAAAAAAGTTGCATAAAGTTTTATATAAAATGTCGTCAAATATTTTGTTATATTAAATTATATAAAACAAACAGACAAATTTTTATATTTCATATGTAATTATATAAACTCACTCTAATCATATGTTATTATGTATAACTTAACATTTTCTTTTATATAATTTTATATAAGAAAAAGATACGAAGTGTAAATATATATAATCTTATATGATAGCAAAACAATTTACGTATAAATTTATGAAATAATACATGTTTATATAAAAATAAGTAAAATTATATATAATCTTTTTTACTCGGGAGGGTCCAATTTTCGCATATAACTATATAAAATTATATTAAAATTATATCAAATTTGATGAGATTTCATCAAATTTGATAAGTTTTTATATCGTTTTATCGACTCATCCCGAGTAAAAAAGATCTGATATAATCATATATGCTATTATATAATTATTTATATTTATATATGGTTATGCATGAACATTGATATGGACATATAAGTTTATATATAGCATTGTATTTTTCCTTATTTTTTAAAATGATAACATACATATTCATATCTATTTACATACCGATCTATATGAAATTAGATATGACATATAATGTCGGGAATTTTTAGATATGGCAGATAAAAAGATATATGATTTTATTTATAATTATATCCCGAAAAAATTTTTCTAAATTTTCTAAGTCCCGAACAATTAAATAAAAATTAAAAAATTTTCAAGTCCTAAAAAATTTTATGAAAATTTTCCAAAGTCCCGGAGTAAAAAAGTCATTTGGAGTAAAAAAATCATTGAAAATGTTTTTAGGAGAAATTTTATTTTTTTTTGAAAAATTTTTAAGTTCCGAAAAAATGTTTTTAAATTTTCTAATACTCAAAAATTTTTTGGAATTTTTAAATCCCTTAAAAATGATTTTAGAAAAAACAAGTAAAAAAGTTAAATTCGGCCTTGCCGAATGTAGTGATACCCTCCACAATTTCAAAAAGGTTATTGCAAAAAACTTTATTTAAAAGGAAATTAATTTTGAAAAAAAAAATTTTTTGAAAAAAAATTTCCGCGAAACAAAATTTTGGTAAAAAAAAAATCCGCGATTTTTTTCTTTTTTTGTCAAAAAATATGTTCGTACATGTTTAAATACCATTTGGTGTTCGATTATGTTCACATATGTCAACCAGAAGCCGAATTAGAGCATTTTGTATTTTTAGGTTATGTTGAATGTACTGAAATTTTTGAGGTGTGCTTACATTTTCGTTCATAACTTTTGAACCGCTGAACCGATATCGCTCAAATGCAATACCAAACTTCTCGGGAGAACTTCCAATATATATTTTAAGTTTCAGTCATCTCTGTGCAATATTTTGTCCGCGAGAGCATTTTCCACAGACAGACAGACAGACGGACAGACGGACAGACGGACAGACGGACAGACGGACAGACGGACAGACGGACAGACGGACAGACGGACAGACGGACAGACGGACATCGCTAGAATGTCTTAAAATCGATCGGGCATCATGAATATATATACTTTATGGGGTCCCAGACCGATATTTCGATGAGTTACAAACGGAATGACAAACTTATATATACCCTCTATCACTAAGTGGAGGGTATAAAAACAAGTGAGAGTGTTAAATTCGGCTGTGCCGAATCTATAATACCCTCCAACATATAAAAAGAATTAAAAAAAAATTGCAGGGGTGTTTTTTATTGGGGGGGGGGTCAGAAGGGCTCATTAGGGGACACATAAACCCATGCGGTAAATTTTTACAAATTTATTTATTATGCTTTTTCAGATTAAGTAATACAATTTTATCATTATTTAAAAACATTTTTAATATCCACGCCCACAAAAGGGGGCGGGCAAAAAAAACGATTTTGTTTATTTCCTTAGTCCAATTGCAGGACCTTGAACTTTTTCTGACATCAAATTGTTTCATTTGCTTAACAAAAATACAAAAAACCTGCGAAAATATGGCGTTTTTCAGAGGTCAGTTAAGTTCTATAAGGGGTAACTTTTTCCCCCCTGGTCCGATTTTGCCCATTTACGAACTTAAACTGCCTAGGACCAAAAGATATATTCCTGCCAAACTTAACGAGTCTATCTCTTTTATGTTGGACTGCATCGTGTCTTATACAGACGGACGGACGGACGGACATACGGACATTCTAGAAAAGTCTTAGAATCGATCATAGATCAATAATATATATACTTTCCGTGGTCCGCGACCGATATTTCGATGCGTTACAAACGGAATGACAAAGTGAGTATACCCCCATACTGTAGTTGGAGGGTATAATTACAAATTTTTAATAATTTGCTAAGTCCCGAAAAAATTCCGAAGAATGCAATAAAAACTCTTCTAATTGATAATGTATCCAATCTGATAAAATAATTTCTAATTTCACGTTTAAAATTCCAAAAAAATTCACCACATTTCATCTAATTATATAAAAATTTATCTAATTTTAACAGATAAGATATGATTTAATACAATTAGATAGACCCATTTTTGGGATCAAACTTAATCAAATTTGATATTATTTTATCAAAAATAATAGAATTTGATACAATCGTATAATATTCGATCCGCCAATTTTCGGATCAAAATTAATATGGATTTACATAAAAGCATATCTGTTCATTAGAGTGTCCCTTATTTTGGAAATGTTGGAAATCTTGAGACGGTACCCGCTCATTTTTTTCCTTTTGACTTAAAAATAACTCAGGAAAAATTTTACGCCCCTAGGACCACGCCTTCCCTACGCGACGGGCCCTTAAAGAGCGGGGCCTAAAAAATCATTTTTCCATACAAACCAAAAAATTTTTTTTTTGATTTTTAATTTTTTTGTTATTATTTATTATATTACTTGGTTTGCTTATTCACAACAAAAAATTTGATTTTGGTGGGATAAGTCTTTCAGCGCTAAAAAATTTTTCGCAAAAAAAAATTTTGAGCCGCCGGGGTCCTACAGTAAAAAATTTTTAAAAAATATTTTTTTTTAGTTTTGACCAGCAACGGTTTTAGCTGCTATGTTGCTTTAAATGATATATATTCATAAAAAAATATTTTTTGTATCTGTGACATCTTAATCGTGTTCTAAAAAAGGGTAAAAAATGCATTGATGATTTTTTTCGATACACGATAAAAATGTCACAAATATGAATAATATTTTTTTTGGAATATATATCATTAAAAACAACATAAAAACTAAAACCATTGCTTTTCAAAACTAAAAAAAAATATTTTTTAAAAATTTTTTACCGTAGGATTCCTACGGCTCAAAAATTTTTTTTTCGAAAAAGATAAAGATGTCACAGATATGAATAATTTTTTTTTTGGAATATATATCATTTAAAGCAACATAGCAGCTAAAACCGTTGCTGGTCAAAACTAAAAAAAAATATTTTTTAAAAATTTTTTACTGTAGGACCCCGGCCGCCCAAATTTTTTTTTTGCGAAAAATTTTTTAGCGCTGAAAGACTTATCCCTCCAAAATCAAATTTTTTGTCGTGAATAAGCAAACCAAGTAATATAATAATTAATAACAAAAAAATTAAAAATCAAAAAAAAAATTTTTTTGGTTTGTATGGAAAAATGATTTTTTAGGCCCCGCTCTTTAAGGCCCCGTCGCGTAGGGAAGGCGTGGTCCTAGGGGCGTAAAATTTTTCCTGAGTTATTTTTAAGTCAAAAGGAAAAAAATGAGCGGGTACCGTCTCAAGATTTCCAACATTTCCAAAATAAGGGACACTCTACTGTTCATATATAATTAAATATTGCGTCATATAACTTTTTTTTATTCGGGATTTTTCGCATTAAACTATATATGATTATATATGATGTCTTTATATAATTTTATATGAATATATATAGTCTTTTTTACTCGGGATGAGAGATTACTTAAGTTTAATTTTTTGTTGAAAAAAAAAAAAAATTAAGATTTGTTACTTTTGTCAGATCAACAAATTGTGCTTGTGTTTGTTGAATTTCTTTGTTGAAAAATTCCTGTTCGGGGGTCCTTGGGGACACCTTCTCTCTGGTCAAAAATGTTTACAAATTTAATTACTATGCTTTTTGTACAAAAGATATACAATTTCATCATTATACAAATTATTTGCTAATATCCAGGCCCACAAGGGGGGCGGACCAAAAAAAAAGTCATTTTCAAATCCCCTGGGTTCAAGTCCAAGACTTTTAACTCTTTTAAGCATAAAAATGTTTCATATGTTTGACAAAAATACAAAAAAACCTATAAAAAGTTACATTTTTTCATTGGTTGGTTTACTTCGTCAAGGGGGAACTTTTTCCCCCCTGGTTCGATTTTGCCCATCTCCAAACTTAAACAGCCTATGAACATAAGATATATTTGTGCCAAATTTCAGGAGTCTAGCCCTTTTATTTTGGACTGTATCGTGTCTTCCACAGACGGACGGACGGACAGACGGACAGACGGACGGACGGACGGACAGACGGACATCGCTAGAATGTCTTAGAATCGATCACTGATCAATAAAATATATATACTTCATGGGGTCCTAGACTGATATTTCGATGCGTTACACACGGAATGACAAAGTGAGTATACCCCCATACTGTAGTTGGAGGGTATAAAAAAATTTTTTGTTCAAAAACAACACTGTGCTACAAAAAACACAAAATCGAATATACTTTTAAAATGAGGTAGTTAAGGTTGTAGGTCTCGTCGAAAAGATCACAAAAATGCTCATCAAAATTGCCAGACACCCTCAAATTTTAAAGTTATTGTCAAAAAACGTTTTTTTTTGGGACTTTCCTCACTAAACCACGTGTAACTTAAACATTTTTCAACCGATTTTAAAATTTTGAACTGTTTTGGATAGAAGAAGGACAGGGCTTTTCATGTGTGTGAATTGGTCTATACAAATAAGATAGATATGTATTGAGTTTTTCAACAATATCTAATTTTTTTGTTATTTTTTGAAAAATGTTTGAGTTTATCGATGTTTTTCTGCTATATTCCTAAGGAAAATTTAATTGTGAATACGATGAGCTTTATGTCAAAAAAATCGGATAACAATTGACAGAGTTGTGATAATTTTTCTAAAAAAGAAAATTAAGAATTGTCATGAAATTGGCGTTCAGACAAGCCAGGCAAAAAATAAAAATAAAAAAAGAACATACTGAGAGGTCGCGTATTATAATTTTAAAGGTTTTTGACCTCCTGGATTCGAATTTGACCTTGAAATTGCGCTATCTTATTAAGTTTTTTATATATCAATTTATATTAAATATCTCAAAAATCTGACGAGATAGAGCAATTTAAAGACCAGATTCGGATTCAGCGCGCCAAAAACCTTTAAAAATTTTGTACATGACCATTTATGATAAATTTATTTTTTTGCCTAGGTTATCTGCACGGCGATTTCCGGCAAAATCTTAATTTTCTTTTTTAGAAAAATTATCACATCTCTGTCAATTGTTATCCGATTTTTTCAGGATAAAGCTTATCTTATTTAGAATTAAATTATCTTTAAAAAAACGCTCATAAATATAAAGGTTGTTAAACGAACTATAGCAGAAAAAAATCGATAAACTCGAAAAATTTTCAAAAAATAACAAAAAAATTTTATTTTATAGAAAAAATCAATAGATATACTTCCTTTACGTATTGACCAATTCACACACATGGAAAGCCCTATCCTTTTTTCTATCCAAAACAGTTTAAAAATTTAAAATCGTTGAAAATTTTCTGAATTACACAAGGTTTAGTGAGAAAAGTCACAAAAAAAGTTTTTTGACAATGTAAAATTTGAGGGTGTCTGGCAAGTTTAATGGGCATTTTTGTGATCTACTCGATAAGGCCAACAACCTATACTATGTCACATCAGAAGTATTTTTTCACTGTAGCACAGTGTAATTATGTTACTTTTTATTCATCAGCTGGTGAAAAACGGTTTTATTCACTTATCCAAGTTACAAACGCAAGTTATTAAAATTTTTGTTTTTAAGAAAATGAAAATAGTAATTCTTGTTTTCTTTTTCGACATTTGTTAGCTTATATAGTCAAACTGAGGTGGCGTCCTGCAACTTTTTTTAAAATTAGACACCAGCCTAAAAACATTATCATGTTAAAAAACAAAATTCTTTTTCAACAATCAAAATTTACAAATGTTTGGTGATACTACAAATTTCCACTTTCAGTGAAAAAATTAATTGTATTCACAAATATGGGGGTAAATGTAACAATTCGTTTTTGTCTGTGAGTTGAATTATACCGATTTTACAAATTTAGGCATAAGTGGGTGAAAAAATGTACGTGTACATTAGAGTGTTCCTTATTTTGAAAATGTTGAGAAGGAACTTGCTCTTGTTTTTCCATTCGACTTGAAAATAGCTCAAAAAAAAAAAAATTACGCCCCTACGACCACGCCTTCCCTAAGCGACGGGGCCTAAAAAATCATTTTTCCTTACAAACCAAACATTTTGTTTTGATTTTTAATTTTTTTGTTATTAGTTATTATATTACTTGATTAGTTATTATTAGGGATAAGATCTCCATGCAAATGCATGTTTTTTTGTCGATAGTCTAAAAACGATATCGACCAATTATCTTTCCGAATCAAGAAATTTGCATTAAAATGGCATCGATTTGTTTTTGCATATTTTTGCATATTTTGATGAAAATGCATATTTTTGCATATTTTGGTTTTAAATGCATATTTTGTGCATATTTCCAACTTTTAAGTGCATATTTTTGCATATTTTGGCATAAAATAGCAAAAACACAAATTGAAATTTATTTGTTTCAAAAACTATTTTAAATTTTAAAAATTTATTTTGAAAATAATAAAAATTATTTTTTTTCTTTTTAATTATTTTTTATAGATATTCTTAATTTTTAAAAAAATCTTGCTTATATAAAGTTTTAAATGTTACTATTTAACACTCGTTATTTTTTGCTTTTTAAGAAGTTTTTCCTATGAAAACAAGATTTTTATTGCACACATTTTATTTTTTAGTGCATATTTTTAGGTTTTTTAGTGCATATTTTGAATTTTTTAGCGCATATTTTAAGCGCATATTTTCGATTTTTTAGTGCATGAAAATCTCATCCCTAGTTATTATATTACACGACAAAAAATTTGATTATGGTGGGATAAGGCTTTCAGAAAAAAAATTAGAGCCGTTGCAACGCTAGTTTCATAACGGATGTTGCGAAACCATTGCCCGGTGACCACCTGGCCCTAAGGGTCGGAGGTAGTGAGTCTTCTTTGTTGGTTACAAA